>VYXD01005580.1:3129739-3185368 GCA_013397195.1 Hylia prasina | reverse complement strand
ACACACACACACAGGCTCACTCACACACACACACACACAGGCTCACTCACACGCACACAAACACACTGTGCTTGTGTGCACTCCTTGCAACACTTGTGTGCCAAGTCTATGTGACTTGTACACCTCTAGTATGTGATGTATATTGCAGACTAGGAGCTTAAGTTTCAGGTGTCTGAAAAAAATTATGTCTATGACTTCACTGAGCATCCCTCTTTTTCTTTACGCTAGTCTTTTTCAGTCTTCTCCTCTTCTTTTCTTTTTTCTTCAAATCCCCATTCTGGATTTGGTATGACAAGCTATGATCAAACTACATGTGAAATAAATCCCTTTAACTAAGTTTTCCTTATTTTTTTTTGCCTTTCAAATAGATTATCAAGAATAGAACTCAAATTACAGTGTATTCTTTTTATTTTTTTTTAATGCCAGAAGAAAGGACAATGGGTGAGGATGTAGCTTATGTATCGCGTAAGCTGGCAGTGATAAAAGGGTTTTTTTGTTTTGTTTGGTTGTTTGTTGTGTTGTTTTGTTTTTTTGGTGGTTTTTTGTTTTTTGTTTTTTTGGTTTTTTGCAGTGCAGGCTACTTGTTTGAAACAGATTTATCATATCTTCATCAATGTTTTATAGTTTCTTCTATTTTGGAGCGTTAGCTGGGTTCTCAAGTACTGGAACGTTACTGGTGCTATTTAAGGCAGGACAGCTGTCATGATGTGTCTAGAGTCTGATTTCCCCAAGCCTGAACAATTCTTGCCTTTACGCTCTACCTATGTAGCCCTTGCTCTTTCTGCAACCTAAAAATAACACAGAAGTTAAACAACTCGCTGGAAGTCTGTAATTTCTGAGAGCAGCATCTTGCCAGTAGCTATGTCTTGTGTCATCTGGACAATGCTTGGGTAGAGTTTTAAGAATTTGCTAAACTAGGCCAAATTAACTTTTGTTTCTGGTCAGGTATAACTTTCTGTACTGGAAGGATGTGCACAAAATAAATGCTTCTCACAAAGAGTGTTAACACTGCCTCATGCTGCACACACTGAGGCTTGTGGGACCCAGCCCCAGCAGCATCCTCCTGGTGTCCTACCCTCGCTTTCCTCCCTTGCCTCTGGAAGTCAGGGCTTGCACATCGACTTCCTTTGGGATTTGGGACCTTTCCCTTCCAGTAGCCTCAGTGTTAGCTGCTCTCTCAACTCTGGTTTATGTCCCAACAGCTGTTCAGTTTGCAGACTTTTATTGTAAATACTTTGTACAATATTATTACAGTATTATCAAGGATTCTATGCACAGGATAAGGAGGCTACTTTGTGGAGCCTCAGAACTCTTCTGTAGAATGGGCAGACTCTGAATCTAGAGAAATGATTCCCTTTCTCCCACTGAAACCCTACCTTGAAAACTTTATTCTAGAGACAGTTTTAATGAGCTTTGAAACCTGTATCATCACAGTTTTCAGAACAACCCCTTTATGTCTGTGGCCTTGCAATAATGCCATTTTTGGGGACAAAATTTTTTTACCCCCTCAAGTCTGACAGTTGCAGCTCTCTTAACAGCTCTCCTCCCATTTCCCTCTTTCCTTCCTGCTCCCAGCTGTATGCATGTGCTGATTATTCTGGGCTGGTTCTAGCCCACCCCTTCAACTTTGCAAGCTGCTTTATCTCAGATTTTTGTTGCTGGATTGGGAGATCAGTGTCTGCTGTTAGTGAACCAAGGAAGGTCTCAGACCTCCAAGGCACATGAGAGGTGGTGCAGAGGTTTTTGTCCAGTGTTAAACTGGACAAAAAATATGTGCTCTGCACAGTTTACTTTGCCTAACATGGATCTGTAGATCAACATGAGTTCTTGGATGGCATCTCTCAGTTATGATTTGACAGAAGCTTTCAAATTGAACCCTGAAATAGTGTTTATTTGAAGCTTAAAATGCTGGAATTGGATGTTTTTCCTTTGTGTTTGTAGCTCCAATACCACACTATGTTTTTACATGTTGTTTGTTTAAAGGAAGCTTTGCACTTCCAAGGGAAGATTGCAGCTGGGAAAGTCCTGAAACTATTGCAGTTGCTTGGCTCTATTGGATTGTAACTAACTATGATTCTTACTAACCTAAAATTGCAGATGCTTCACTGTTTGTCAGATTGTAAGAATGAGACCATCCAGCATCTTTTAAAATTAGACTGAGTTACAGCATTTTGCAGTTGGAATGATTATGGTGACAGCATGTCTCTTTGTACTGGTGGAGAAAATCTAAAGAGAGTGGGGAATAAATACTCAGGAGTAAGGAGATTTGAAATAACTATACATGGGTCAATGCAAACAACACAGAAAGTTTTGGGAAGCTTTGTTAAACTTGGGCTGAGTGCTTAAAGGTTTACTAGAGAGTAATACATGCTATTGAACCTGATGGCTTTGGCTTGTGATCACCAGTGAAGGCCTGCTTTTTCACCTAGTTTTGCAACTGGGAATTTGCTTTGGCACAAGGAAGATAAGTTTCTTATTTGAGTTAGCGGAATACAAGTGTCTGGTTGGAAACATTCCCAGCAATGATCTGATTCCTAGCCTTTTCTGTAACTGCTCAATAGTGCCACCAATGCATATTTGGACACAAAATAATTACGACAACTTGCATAAACTCCAGGATTTTTTTAATGTCTCAAAACCACTTTAATATAGGGTACAAACTAGTCATTTATAAATTCTGGCTTGAAACAAAGTAATCAGATTTAACAGAGCAGCTTGGTGGATGGTCAGTTCCAGGCGCTCTGGCTTGCTGAGTTTATCAGAACTATTGCTTCTGCTTGCTGACTTCATGGCATCCCAGGCACAGCTTGGTAAACTGACTGCCAGCCACTGGCCCTGCACACCTTCCTCACAGTACAGGAGTCCTGTGACTGAAGACAGCATCTCCCAGACCAAGATCTCCAGATTATTGCTGGGCTTGGTTTAGGAAGGACACCTGAGCTGGCTCTGTTGCTTGCTGCAGGTGTTGAATTGCTCCCGTGTTTTAGAGGAGGCTGTGCTGTACTATCAGTATATTCTCCAGGCTAATTCATATATACGTTTTTCACCTGTCTTCTTTTACATCATAGGAAACCTTTTCCTCATTATAGAGTATTGAACTGAAGTATTTGAGGTGAAGAAAAAAAAACAAACAACAAACCACCAAACCAAATAATTTGATTTTTCACTTCATTCTGGCAGTAGATGCACATCCAGTGTGTGAAGGGAAGACTCATAACTGTGGTAAGCTCCAGATGTGAGAGGGTATTCTTCATAACAGGTAGATAAAATAAATTTCAGAGCCATCTGGCAATGAGCAGAGTGCAACTGCTTGGCTGCTTTGAACTTCAAGCAGTTGATTAAATGTACCTCTCCACAGGTTTTCTTTGGAGGAGTGTCCTGAAAAAGATTCTCATTAGACTTTTTTTGTTTGTTTTTCCATTGTTGTCTGGTGATCTTATTGTCCTAATTACTGCATAATTTGGATCTGAGATTTAGATTCAGAGTTAATGTATCTCCATAGCAAAGTCCATGTTGTTCAGAGATGTTGCTGTGTTAATTGTTAACAAAGGTGCTCTCGCTGCTCAGCTGAGCTGCAGGGTTTGTTAGCTGAGCACTGCTTGCAACTCTGCTGTTTAAGTGCTATTTTTGATGTCCCACAGCACTGACATGTGTCACTTGATTGATGTGACATGGAGGAGCCTTATCCTGAAATGTGCTTCTGGAACTTAGTTGGAACTGTTCAGATTATGCTCAACAATACTACTTTATATTTTCTCCAGGGTTAATTGCACCATTGATTCAATTCATTCTATTTAAATAATATACTTTGATCTTTGAGCACAAGATCTGATTTTATTTGGTTGTTCATGGCAACCTGTTTAATGTGTTTTGTGTTTGGTTTTTGGTTTGGGTTTTGTTTTATTTTTAACCCTCTTAATATCTTCTGTATTTGGTGCTATTGTTTAGAACAAGGATTTATTTGTGTGTGCCCCTGATTCACAAGATTCACTGTTACATGTTTCAGGTGTCTTTGGAGTCTTGCTTCATCTTGTCTACTGCCTTTGTTTCTGTTTCTTTTTTGTGTGATACTACCCATTTGCCAGATCTTGGAACTACAGCTTTCTGTCTCATGTATAGGCAAGTCTTCTGTCTTGTTCCATTGCTCAGTGAAGAATCTCAGTAGCTGTTGAGGAAGCTTGAGATGCTTTGAGGTGTTGCAGATCAGAAGACCATTGTAGTTCTGTAAGAGTTCCTCTGTTCTCCACTGGGGTCACTAAGAGCATTTTTGAAAATTCACATAGGTGAACAGAAGTGCAGTGGGCTACATGAATGCAAAATGTCCCTCATCGTGTTATTTTGTTTGAAAAATGTATTTTTTTTTAAACTTTAGGAATTCTTACTGAATTTATTTTTTAGGAAATTAGTTCCATTAATAAGGAAGTTGTTTTCAGTCATGCTGTCACAAGATGTCTTCAATACATTGTAAAGAGATGATCTGAGTGGACCAGTGCATGGCTTACTGGTTAAGGATCATGCATGATTAGTCATGTCTTTCTGACTTGTCTGGGGAGGCCTAATGTTGAATGTTCCTTCCATTTCTGAATCTTTCTAGGCACTGTAGTTAGCAATGACTGTTGCCTTTGGTAGGAAATTCAACTGTTTCTATTTTGGACTTTATTTTGGATTTTCTTTCTATCATTAGTTGACTCTTGGGTATTTGGGAAGTTTCTTTGGTTTGTTTTCCTCCTTAACGTGCTCCAAAGACTTCATTGCTAGACACCAGCCACATCCAGTTGATCCAAGCAGTCCCAATAGATGAGATAAGTTGTTTTCTGTTGGAGTTGGATGATGTGCTTGTGCATTTTAGGATGATGCATAATAACCTGAACAGGAGAGATGCCTGTGGAAAAAAAGAAGAGGAAAACAGGATTCCTGATTATGTGACGTCTTATTAACTTTAGGGAAAGGGCTGCTGGAAGGCAGGTATATTTTAAGGGACTACTTTTTTATTATGAGTCTGCACAGCCTAAATTCTCATTTAGCACTTCAACCTTTGCCTGACCTCCACCAAATCTTCTCCTTTAGCCATACTGGCAGTATCTTTCTTTAATGGCCAAAAAAAAAAGAGGCATGCACATTTTAATTTACCATTTTTTTGGACCACGCAGTCATTTTGCCAGAGTGAGGAAGTAGTGTGAGTTTGGAAGGAGGGCATGAGTTATGTGAATGATATTGTGTCAACAAATTTTGTCTGTGTAGGTAAAGACCCAATGGGGATTAAAAAAAAACTCCAGCAAAACTATTTTTGAGATTTTGAAAGCAGATTAATTTGTTTTTGAGAGCAGACTAATCTGAAGTACTTGATGTTCAAAACTATGCAATTATTATATGTAGAACTGCCTTTTTAAAGTATTTTTTTTTCTCCCCCTTAATTCTTGAACTGCAGAAATGAACACCTCTCTCTTTTTGGATAAGTGCTGGCAAATTCAAAACTGTAAGAGCTTTTTGTGATGAACTGGAATTTCAGAGGTGACACTCCTATCTCTGTTCTTGAATGCAGCAGCTCTGCTCCTCTGTGGTCCTGTAGGAAACAGTGTGATCACGCCACTTCTTGGCGTATAAGAAGTTCAGTATCTTTAAAGCAATGAGTACTTCAAGCTGCTGATGGCTTTGGAGTAACTAATTTAAGTGGAAACTGAGCAATTCCTGACTTAAAATGTGCTCCAGATTGTGTTTGTAAACATTCTAGAGATTAATTGATGCATCTGATTTTCAGTATTTCTCATATATTTCAGGGGGATAGCAAAGTATCAAAATTGATGTGCAATTGATTTGAGAAAGAGAACAGACTGGCTTGAAGAAATATCTCTCTAGACTTTTGTGCATGATATGAACCCTGAAACTTGTGTACTGGGAATGCCATAGACTTAAATTACAATAAGGAGATAACACAGCAGAAAAATGAGCCAGAGAAGTGAGGTAATCTAATGAAATCAAATAAAAATTTACCTTGTAATAATGAATTATTGAATGTGTGGGGTTTTTTGAGGAGGTGG
Organism: Hylia prasina; assembly: GCA_013397195.1. Classification (NCBI taxonomy): domain Eukaryota; kingdom Metazoa; phylum Chordata; class Aves; order Passeriformes; family Sylviidae; genus Hylia; species Hylia prasina. The sequence goes on along the minus strand of VYXD01005580.1, from coordinate 3,179,330 downwards.
TTAAGAACTGTAATCTGCATAATGGAATGTTTGTTCTAAAGGAAAAACTGCTATTGTTATGAAGTCAGAACATGCAAATGTCTCTGGAAGAAATGTTTCAAAAATTAATTTTGAGGACTTTGAAGACAATCTAATAAGCATGTGTGGAAATCTACTCCATAGTACTATTAGGTTGGCAGCAGACATTGGTTTACATGCTAATAAAATATCATTTTCATGAGTCTTTGTACTCAACAAGACTAAGAACGTTATAATTTGGTTTTACAGCCCTTTCAAAAGATGTTCTACATAATTGATGCCCCTGCCAAAGGAGCTAAGAGAGGCATTGTAATAGAACCATCTCTGATGTCACATTTTAGTTGTTAAGGAGCTATTAAATAATGAAACCTTTCAATCTAAGATCATCTTTCATTTTGGCTAAAATTGGCATTTATTTAATTACAGTTGTGCTCCATTTCTGCGGGGTTTATGGGAAAATTTTGAAAGCTGTAATTGTTCTTGCTCAGATACACAGTTGAGCAGGCAATTGACTGCAAGTCTCATGAGACATTGGTGTTTGCCTGTGTTAGGACGGATCACTGTGACTTGAGTTAATGGCAGCTGGCTTACAGGTATAAAAGGAATCTTCTCTTAGCCAGGTGTCTTAGTCAACTTTGCTGAAGTTATTTGAATGTACAATCAAGTGTATACAGAGATCTGGGTAAAACTTGGACTGTTTATCACTGGGGTACTCACTCTTGTATTGTCTAGAACATGTAGCAATTGCACCACTTTTTAAAAACTGAATTTGAGGGATGAGCCACTTCATGCATCTTGTGCTTGGCTTTTATTCTGGTATGTCTAATTGATATGTAGAAGGAATTCAAGCTGGAAATTAAGGAGTGAGTGTACCTGTGAGGGCTCAAGCAATGTGATTTGCCCTCTGAACTCATGACTGAAGCTCTAACTATGGTCTTTGTTTCTGGCCACTGTTTCTGTCATGGGGCACTCTGTCAGGAGGGATTCCCACTGCTTTACTTGCACACTGGCCCCTGTCAGAGGTAACCCTCTCAGCAGGAGTGCAAATTGCACAGCCCCAGTTTCTAACCAAGGCCTGGCTGAGCAGAGCTGTGCAAGTGCAGGTTAGAAGTCACTGAGATAACATAAACCCAGCACACTTGGGTCTGCCAGTTGGCTGACACATGCAAGGAAGATACTGAAGACAAGAGTTGATTCCTAGATGTGCTGTGAACCCTGAAGTTTTAATCTGTTTGTATTGTGTTCTGAGGGTTGGTTTGGGACTTTTTTTTCCCTGCTCTTTTTTCACCTGTAAGTAGGGAAATTTATTTGAACTTAGATGGATTTCAACAGTGATGCAAATAGTTATTTTTTGCATTAGCACAGCAGCTTACCTGGCTGAGAGGGCACTGCCTTTCTACACTGTGTTTAGCTTTTCAGTGGCTCATTACTAGCCTTAAAAAGCACCTCACTCTTCATTTAAAGTGAAACGTGGTTGTCTTAAAACCTAATAACAAAAATAAATAAAATGTACTCATTGTATATGTTTCATAGAAAACACTTGTCTGCTGCTGGCTAAATGGCAGGCTGAACATCTGCCCTAGAGAGATAGGTTAGGAATTTCTGTGGGGCTGAGGAAAAGTGAGAGGACGGCCCCAGTGCAGGGCAGGATGTGCTGATGTCCCTGCTCTGCAGTTTCTCAAGCATGTGGAGCAGGGAGGGCTGTGCTTGTTGGGATGCCTTCCCAGCTGTGCAGTGCAGGGAGAGGAGTGCTGGCTGAGCATGCCAGCAGTGATAAGGCTCCAGGTGGGGATCACAGTAAACATGCTGTGAGAATCAGCTTTCCCAGGAGTTACATGAAGCAAAGATGTTCTTCTGTCACTTGTTCTGCTGGAAGCTTCTTGCTGCTAACAACTAAATATGCAAATCAGACTGTGGCTCTTCCAGCCTTCCTGGTGTTCTGACTTATGGTACTTGCTTCTGTTTTCAAAACTGAATTTGTCAGCACAGACTATTTCACTCTGGAAATGTAAAATCTTACCATAAGTGCTCCTTTATGTTGTAATAAACATACATAACTTTCCTTTACAAGATCTGCTTATCATACTTGCTTTTTCTCCCCACTGTTTATTCACTAGCCTGCCAGCAGCATAGGTATCTTCTGAACAGGTGTATGCAAAACTGGCAAATTGAATGGTAATGTCATTGCTTCCAGTGAATTCAGGCTACTGTATTCTACACACAGTATTCACAGCTGTATTACTGACTAACAGGACTGCTGTTGGCTACAATGAAGTGCACCACAAAATTGCTCTGATCTAAGGCTTAGGTTATAATTTGAGAGAGTTATCTTAAACCAAAAGAACCTAAGTCCATAAATAAACTGTTAAGCAATGTAAACTTTTTAATGGCAGAGACAGTTAGCAAGGAACTCTGCAAACCCCCCAGGCCAAGATAATCTCTACTATAATTATATAGTCTACCAAGTGAGAAAAATTCCAGAGTTTTGCTCATGAATAAGACTGGATTATTTGTGATGTGATTTCGTAAAATAAACAAGGAGACTAAAGGCTCCAGAGGCTACTGAAGGTTTTGCAGAGGGGTAAATGTTAATACTTAATTGTTTAAAGTATGTGTGAGGTGATATATGGCAAAGTTGTTCAACATATGCCTTAAGAAATAAACTTACTGTTAGAAATATGCTGAATTTCTTCACCCATTACCTGTTTCCAACAGGTCACTTTAGTAATCCATTCAAAATAGCCTTTAAATGTTCAGTGAGCTTTTTGCTACTTGTTCTGCTAGATAATATATATTGCTAAATACTTTCTCTCTGCTGTATTTTTATTGTGGTAATAAAGTGAGCATTGCTGTGACCATTTTTGTTCTGCTTTGGTACTATTAATACATCTCTGTTCTGATCCCATTTATCCCATCTAATTCTCCCCCTAAGACAGCTGTGCCAACAGAAGCACTAGAAGAATACAAGAGTTGCAGTAGAAAAAAAAACGCTCCCAGAGCATGGATATTGGAGGACAGAGATAGCTGAGGTGTTCAGCCAGGGAGTTGATGGACTTCATCCTAATGGCTTGCCCTGCCTGGTCTTTGAGACAGCCAGCCCCAAACAGCCATAGAGATACAGCCAGCACTCTGGAGATCATAGCAAACTGTAGCTTCCTTTTGGGGTGCTTTAAGAATGGATTGTGTCTCCTCCATCTCCTCCGTTTTTTTGGGCACACCTTATTTAAGGAACATCCTCAAGACTTTTTTTTTTTTTTTTTTTTTTTTTTGTGCTAGGTGTTCAGTTGAGATAAAGCACTATGGGTACTTCTGATACAGGAATTTGTACTTGTTCAGATAAATCTGTGTAATGCTCCACACGCAGATACAGAAGGAATCACAGACAGAAACAGCAGGCAATGGTGATCTTGTGTGAGAAGGCCCCTTCTGTGCCTTTTCCCTTTTATGTCCCTTGTACTGGAGCTTCCTGCAAAACAGACCTGTCCTGGAGTCTCTACATCAGCATGGATCCCTCTGTAAGCTTTACTTTACTTCACTAAGCCTCTGACTCAAAGTCCCTATAGAGCTTAGAAATTTGAGTGATGGAAGCCAAAGACTTACACCAAAATAAGTGTTCTGTAGAAAAAAATTCCCTTCCTTAGACAAATTATCTAAAAAATTGCTCCAGTGAGTTAATATGAATCTCAGTGCTTTTTTAACCTTTTGTTATTTATGCTCACCAGACCCCTGTGAAATGGAAGTGTTCTCTTTATCTGGAATGATGGACTGGGAGCTGGATTATGGCTACCATGCTCTCGCCCACATGTGCCACTCCCCCCTGTGCCCAGCTCTGCTCTCCCGACCCCGCACTGACTCAGCTGTGTTTAATATGTACCAGAGCCACTGAATTACTTTTATGGTTGCTGGTCTGAAATGGGTCAGGGCAGGGTCAAACATGTTGTGGAGCAGGGAAGGGAGAGGAGTGGGAATCTGGCAGCCAGCAGCTGGCTGAGATTGCCATGGAGCCACAGACCAACCCCGGTGACTTCGCCAAGGTCACACAAACTTCTGTCAGCAAGAAATTGAAACCTCTCTTGTTATACAGGGTGCTGACCACCTGTCTGTCAAATGCAGTAACTGGTAGGAAGTTATTTTAGATTTATTCTGCTTGAATTTATTGTTTGTTTGCAAATACTGATGTATGAATTAATAGTTGCTTTCTAGTGTGTGCTTTCTATTAATAGATGCTTTCTAGTGTATGCCAAAGTCCAAACATACTGAACTGGTCATAACTGTAGATCTTCAGGTGTAAGCTGGGTGCATTCTGTGAGGGATTAATAATTAACTTGAGCTAACTTTCCTTAGAAATGTGACTTTTGTATAGGCAGTGATCTGTCAACCACAGCACATTTCTCTATAAGGGCTACTGCCCTTTAATAAAGATACCTCAGGAGCTGGTGCCTGAACAAATCATTCCATGGCATTGTATTGACAGTTTGGTAAAAAAAATCAGTTGGTCAAAGTTGCTTGATAACTCATCAGTGGCCTACTACAAAATTTAGAGTAGAGCATTTCACCAGTGCTGGGAACACAAATTTCTGGATGCACAGCATTTTGAGGTATGTACATTATGAAAGCAGTGCTGAAAGTAAGGGTATGAGGGCTTAGGTCATGTATTCTGGCATCAATTTCTATGCTTTATTTTTCTGTTTGGATTCATTTGGGAGGAAAGAAACTAAGAAATTTTTTTGAGTGAAGATTTTAGAGCTCTATGCTGATTATACAGCTATCTGTGTCGCTTCTGTCTTTTTAAAGTTTCTTTAGAAAAAGGGCTAGCCAAAAAATATTCTGCATGGGATTGTATGTAACATATGTGCATTTTCTTTACACAATACACTACAGTTAATTCAATTTGAAGGGCTTTACCCTAGCTCTGACAAATCTTATAAACCTACCACTTGACTTAATTTCTGTGTCTGGTTATGTTTTTTTTGTTTTGTTTGTTTGAGGGCTTTTTAACTGAGTGCAATCAAAGAAAGCTTGTTGCAGGTGGGTTTTTTGTTTTCTTGGTTTGGTTTTTTTTTGTTTGAAGGATAATATTGGAGAAACCTGTCTCCAGCAAAGTAATATATTGTCTGGTGTTCTTCTAGGAACAAATATATCATGTGGGTTTTTATGTAGGAGGCTCTTTAGACTTTTAAAGGTTGGGTGTTAGCCACAAGGTTCATGTGACATGACAAATGTGGAACATCTGTGTACTGGTGCACATCACTGTTCTAAAAGTCATTCCCCTCACCACATGCATTGAATTAAACACAAGAATTTGGAGAAAAAATAGTTGGAAGGACGCATTCTGTCAAATACAATGGGAAGGATCTGTTGTGCAAGCTGTTGGAGCTCACTCACACAATTCTCCAGTCACTAATTCAGGGGTCTGGTGTGCTCTGTGCCTCAGCTCTTCTTCCCTTGGAGCTTGGAGAGTGGTGTTGTGCTTTCCTAGTTGGTGGTAAACTGTTTTCTGGATAGAAATTAGAGTTGAGCACAAGGCTAAACTCTAAAGGGATTTCTAATAAACCAAAGGGATTTCTCAATGTAGTTTCTTGTTTGAGTGATGTTTGGGCTGCATGTGAGGTAAGTATGTGGCTGAGTTGGCTTCCTTGTATTGCAAACAAAATGTGGCCGAGTGGCTTAAAGCAGGAGCTGCCATATTAAAACATGAATCTTTTTCATAACTCTGCCTGAAGTGATCTAACTTAGTAACCAATATCCTTGTAAACCCCGAGAGCTACTGTTTGTCTCCATGCTGTAGCTGCAGTGAGAGTTCTTGCATATAAAATAAGTGTGATAGAGAAAACAAAAGCAATTCTTATGGGTAAGATTTGACCTGGAAGCTAGAAGTCCTTGTTCTCCTAGAGTGATTGCCAAATTGCATGAAGGGTGCTGTACTTCATTAAAGCCTGTATACTTGTTGCTATCACCTTGGTCTGACAGAGGGGGCTGCCAGTTTTAGATTGCAGGATACAGTATATTCAAAAATCCGAGGGCACAGGTCACAATTTATGTTGAGGTGGAACTCAAGTGTTGGTCTGGTTAAAAGTTCACTGCTTCGCAGAGGCAAGTGGCAGATATTAATGGTTGCCTTCCTAGTGGCTTGCATGTATTTCAGAAGTGGTCTGAAACTGTGTAGGTTTGAACACGTCATTAAGTAGTGGGTTTTTAAGTAATTTAAAGATATTTTTTAGATATTGTCATTACAGATAAGGATTTATTGAGTTCTGATACTCACAGCTAGAAACCAATATTAAAAATTTGGTCCTCACTTCCTAGTTTATTTTCACAGACTCAAGTCTGGGACTGCAAATGTAAAGGACCTCCTCTAGTTGATCTGAACTTAGTTTCAAACATTTACCTCTGAGATGACTTCTGAATACTTCCTTCATACATTATGATGGCTGCTTTCATGCTGTGCTTAACTCCTTTTGAATTTAATATTTCTGAGGCTTTTAAAATCTTGTTCAAAAGACAGTTTATAAGAGCACCTACTCCAGAGTGCATGTAAAAGTTCTTGTTCCAACACAGCCACATTTGTCAGACTTGGGAAAAGTTGTTCAAGTTGCAAATATCACTTTACTTGGAAACAGCCTCTGAATGATTCCTTGCTTTTAAAGGAGGTGTGAGAAGTGTTCTGAAGTAAAGGAAACATCTCTGGGATTTCTTATCCAGGGGCAGGTACATAGGGAGTGGACACAAGTGGTACACAGGCAGCATACATGCCTAAATAATTTGGGCATCCATTTCAATTGTTCTGCTCTCTTAGAATTGGCTGTGCTCTAATTAAGTAATTCTTGCCATAAAACTCTAGTTAGCTCATAACAAAATGCAGATTCTTTAATCTTAAAAGTTGTGTGAAAACTGTTTTTGTTTGAAACAGTTTTTGAAATTAACTTATTTTTTGTGGCTATTTTTGTGGGGGGTTTTTGTGGTTTTTTTTTGGTGGGGGGGGAGGTTTTGTTTGTTTGGTTTGGTTTGGTTTGTGTTAACAGGTTGTGTTTTACCCTCTTCAAAAGCTGCCAATCCAAACCAAGCAGTCCCTCTCTCACCCCATTCTGCCTGGGCTCAGAGGCCACCCCCATGTACCTCTGTGTCTTCAGGGAGTGAGGACCCATGCAGATTTCTATATTGCATTTCCAGCAAGATCCATGTCTTCAGTGCTGGCTAGGAAGTACATCTGAGTCACTGCCCTGTTAACAGAGAGTCTGGTGCAGAATCTGGGATGATCTAATTGTGATCTGTCTGATACAGGACTTGCCCAACCTCAGTGTTTCTACTTTAATTTTTTTTTTCTTTTAATTTAGCTTTGTAAAACTGTAGTTAGGAAACAAATCTGTACATTCAGAATGTGTAGGTGTTAAATTCAGCCGGGTTCAAAGAAGTTAAATGCAGCTTTGATGTAAATTACTTTATCTAAACACAGCAGGAACTTCACATCCGTAGAACAATTTAAGTTCTGTAGCTTCTTTCACCCATGCTCCAGTTTTCTTAAACAATTGAGAATAATCCTGGGATGCCCTTTGGACTTCAGTCTGTTTTATTGCATGAAAATATTCTTCAGAGTGCTGGGGAAAAAGACTGATAATTTTTTGAAGTCTTTGAAGAGACTTCTGATGTTTTGAGTCTTTATTACACTAGAGGTCAGTGTATGATGGGAGCTTCTGTTGCAGTGGTATAGAGTTTCTTGCAGAATCCTATTTCATCAACTTTGAAACCAGATTCTAAGAGAAACTGTAGCCTGTTACTGTGGAAAAAACTTAACATTAAAGTGTCTTGTGACTTTCTTGGCTAAAGGACTTTTTTGAGCTTCCTACTTTTAATTCTCCTTGCCTAACAAATATAAGGCAAATACCAGTAAGAGTACTTTGATGTGGTAAGCATGAATGTGCACAGTTGCTCCAGCATGCACCTCAAACATTCATCTTTCATTGCACTGCCATGACTTTTTGGTTCATATTTCTATATGCCAGGGTATTTGCAGGAGTCATCCTTAGCTTGTGCACTGTACCTCTTTAGGGCATGGTGGGAGAATTGCACATGCATCTATTATTTTTAGAGTAGGTGTCAGCTTCCTGAGCACTGAGCTGGGAACTTCCAGGTGGGTGGCTTCACTTTTGGGTGCTGAGGGAAGCACGGTCAAGTATGATTCTGTCATTCTGCAGAGATTCTTTCCTCAGCAGGTCTTCTTCAGTTGTCCAGATAAGTAATTTCTTTAAACATCTGGAATGTGCCAAAGCAGTTTGTTCCTGCAGACACTGCAGACATCACTGGGCAGGGGCACTAGAGCAGACAGATGTTCAAAACACAGCAGTGTTGTGTGATGTGAAGTGGGAGGGAAATGCACTGAAGGAGAGTCCTGCTGACCGGGGCAGGTTACGTCACAAATGAATTCAAAGTAAGATGGTGGAAATACCTGACTAGGGTGGATTTGAGCTCTTGAATGTTTTCTGTGAGAGCTGACTACAAACAAAAGTGCCTGTATCCTGTTACTCTTGTGTAGAGTTCTTCTGAGATGCCTCAGAAAAATAAAAGATTGTGGGATGTTGAGAGTTTACAGCCATGCACCGAAGTAGAGGATAAATGCAGGCACAGAGCAGAATTTTGCTGTTCTTAATTGATATTCTGAGTGTTCGAGACACCTGGACTGATAAACATCTTTGTGGCCTTTCTGTTTGATAAGGTGGAAGTGGGAGGAGACATAGGAAAACCAGCAGTCTGAAAATCTCCTTTTCACCTGGCTGCTGCCCAGTATGTTGTGTTACATGACTCTGGAGCATTGAGAAGGATAACACCTCAGCTAAGATAGTGTGAAGGAGCTGCTAGACTGGTTTAATTGAACTCTCTGTGAGAATTCCTGGCTTCACAGGACAGATACTGCACGCTTCTACCTCTTTCCCAAGTTTTTCCAGGTTGCTTTTTTTTTTTCTCTTTCCCCTATAAGAAATGAAAATGTGCCAAGGCTTTGCAGAATGGGGATTTATCAAAACACCTCTGTGATGTTAGGCTTCATTTGGTTGGGCAAGAGCCTGAAAAGGCGATGGCTTTGCAAAACTGATGTCATGTAAGTCATCGAGCAACAAATAAAATATCCTAAAAATTGCTTTGCTTTTCTGATTGGAAGCATGCAACCTTAATTTGTTTTAGTGGAACTCATCAAAATCTGTTCTGCATGTAAGAGCTCAGGAGCTAGGAGGCTTATCAAGATAAGAAAAGAAGGTGGTGTAAGTGTTCTGTAGCCAGGCTGGTGAACCACCTGATGGATCACTGCAGGTTCTTGCAGAGCAGCTTTATGTCTGCTGCACATAGTGACAGCCTTTCTTTGGTTCATGTGTCAAGTGTTAAATCAGTCCACGTGTTGATGCTATCTTCACCTAGAAGAATATTTGTATGTTTGTCTAGGAGAAAAATATTATCATTCTCTTGGATCAAAAATGATGGATCTTTGTGGCTACCCAGAGATGGTTACCCACTAGCCCCTCTTTTTAGTTCTTAATATGAAGTATCCAAATGATATTTTCATGTCTGTCCTTCCATCATGATGTACTGACTAATTTTGGTATCTGTTGTATAATAAAGAGTCCATCAAAAAGGCAAAAATTAGTATTTGGAGTGTCTTTTCCTGCTTTTGTTCTAAACTCTCAAAATGCAGGTGTTATCAGAATACAGTTCAAGTGGCTTGCCAGGCATTTCTCAGATGAATTGCAGAGAGAGTGCAAAATGTTGCAGCCAAGGTCAGTCTTGAAAAGATTAGAATTCAATTGCCAGCCCTCACATTTTGATTTCAATCTCTAATGTTTCCTGGTAGGTGCTCTGTATTTGTTAGGTCTTATGTTTGTCTTGTCATGTGTTCTTGCCAAAACTTCTCATAAGACTCCTGACACTATCAAAGATCTGTAGAATATAGTGACATAGGCAAATACATGTATATATAAAAACCCCAAACCACTGTGTCAAGGTATGTCAACTCACACCAGTTATTCAAAGTTCCTTTAAAAGGGTAGAGTTTGACAGGCTTCAAAGCTACAGGCCTTCAGAACTGCAGCATCCTGGTCTTCTCTTTCTTGTTCCAATATATAAACATGGCATTTGCTAAAAAAAGGAGGAATTAATAAAATGTATTAGTGGGACAGTGGCAGTGTGCACCAGGTTTAATATGTTCTGTGCGTTATAAATCTCCTCTCTTCCCACCTCACAGTTGCTTCCAGGGAGTCTCTGAAGCAGTTGACCAAAATCTGGATAGTTGGATTTCAAATCCTTTCTTTTCTGATTTTTTTTAAAAAATACTGATACATAAAGAGGAAGAAAGTAGGAACAGCAGGAGTAATCAGGCAACCCTATGGTTAAGTAGCAAGAAGGAATTTGGAACCAAGAATTATGTGATAGTGGGAAAACTAGTTTATCTTTCTTCCAACTATCCATTGTTGTCCATCATTTTTCTTCACCTTTCCTACCCACTCGTTTACCGCAGGAGTGCTCATTTGAGGGGAATGGAAGCTGGAAATGTGAAAACAATAATGTGTGCTTGACCACATTCTTAGAACTTTAGGCTAGTTTCCTCCCTGAAATACAGAGATAAATTTGGGTGGAACTTAAAAACTGTCTTTGATTGTTGTGAACAGTTACATAGCATTAGGGACAAGATTGATTTGCTGCCTTACCTGTCCCTATGCATTCTAAGGTAGTCTGTGTTTGGGGGTCTGCTAGTATTCCAGAATTAGCATTTTTCCCAACTCAGGCAAAGTTTCTGTCTTATCTGTCTTTTCAATGAATTATTTTTGTTTTGACCTCTTCTCTAGATGCTGTTATTAGAGTCTGACATGTTCAGCAGCTGCAGGAAGCAGAGCAGTGACCTGACTGCTCTTGAAAGTTGTTGCTCTAGTCATATAGGGTATCATGACTTCATTTTGTACCTCCTAATAGATTAACAAAAAAAAAAAAACAGTTGAATAAAGTAGTTGTGGAAGTGAAAGCAGTATGTTTGGCACCTAAACATATGCAGGTGAGCTGAGCCTCAGCTGAGCAAGAGTAAAAATGTTATTTCACTTACCAGCTGTAAAGAGGAGGGAGACAATCTGTGCACACACTGCTTCAGGTGGTTCAGACTGCACTGGAGAGCTCTTCACTCTCTGTGGACATATGGTACAGAATAGAGTAAGAAGCCCAGGGCAGTTGGTTATTTTAAGTTTGTATGAGTTCAGGGGATTGACATCTTTAAGGACAAAGTGGTGCTGGGATAATTCAGCTGGTTTGAAACAATCTAACTTGAAAACTTAATCAGTGTGTATATATGAGTATCCACATGGGCTGAATCACCCTGCAGATAATGTTACAGGCATGGCCAGAGGTGTTTTGTATTTGCCAAAGAATAAAATAAAACCAGTTGTGGTTTAAGGTGTGTGGATCAGAAATCATGTCATGTGGCAGTGTTGTTTGCAGAACTGCTTGACAGGTCCAGTGCTCTCTACACCAGGACAAGTCTTGGGTCTGTCTCCTGGTTGCCGTGGTTCTAGAAAGAGAATTGGCTTTTTCAGTTGGCTCCAGTGATGTTTCAAATTAAGGATTTTGAAACTAATTTTTTCAAATTAAGTATTTTGGTAGATGCTTCTGGTTTTGTTGTTATCTCCAGTGCTGCTTGACCTTATTGAAAGACTGAATATATAATAATAAAGAGTTCCTGTGGGGTGGCTAAGGGAAAGTTCAGTTTTTATCTATATGAATGGGCAAGGTAACAATGTGCTCTGTTGCATACTTAGAGCATATTGCCACCTTGCAATAGCCCTTGCAGTCAATCAGTTCATCCCCTTTGTGCATCTGCCTGCCAGTTCTGAAATGGTTGCCATAACCTGGGATGCACTGTGTTCTTACCCATGCTTTGTTGTGTTTGTTTCTTGTAGGAGGAGGGCTGCCTTTGGACTGTGAAACACCTGGACAAGGTGATGTACCTTGAGGGTCAGGCCTGGATGGTTGGGATTTAAGGTAAGTCTTTGCTGAAAAATATATGCAAATCTGAACCAACAACTATGGGTTGTTGTTCTTTGTTCTTTTTTTTTTTTTTTTTTTTTTTTTTTTCCTGGAGGTGTTTGTATCAAACATTTAAAGAAGTATCTGTGTGTGCCTTCTGGTGCATATGTACTTTAATAAAATGCAGTGATATGATAGTTAGGATTACAGAGTAGCCCATAGGACCTTCAGAAAAGCTGATTGGTATTTAAATACCTAGAAGATGCTAATGCTGCCTTGGGAAGAAATGTTATTCAATAAGGAAGTAGCAATAAGAGTTCCTGAAACTACTTCTTAGAATTCACTGGGAGGCAGCAGGCAGCTAAGATGGACCTCCTGTTCCAGCCTTTCTATTATTCCTTCTTCCAATTATTCTATAGCAGAGTAGCTTCAACCATTCTAGGTCATGTACAGTTCCTTCAAATGTAATATTTTAATTAATTACAGATCTGTACATTCTTTCATGTTGCCCACTCTTCATGTTGCAGACTTTTGATTAAATATTTGCAATTTAGATTTGATTCAGGGTTTTTTTCAGTTCTTGACTATGGAAGAGCATTTCCCTATATGAACACAAACCAAGAACAAAAGGGACCTTTTTGAGTGTCCAAGTGCATAGCAGGTTCTGTTGGTCCCACAAAGGCAGAGCTTGCAACATTTCTGTAAAGTGTGAGATTAATCTTGCTCTTGGAGAATTGTGTAATTTTTGTTACTGGAGAGATGTGATTTCTTGGCTGTGATGTCTCAGTGGTTTTGAATCAACAAAAAAAGTACATAGCTGATCTATCTTTTAACCTTCCTAAAACAAAATTGATGTCTAATTCTGGTCATGCTGCCAGGCAAGAGCTTTTGTCCTATTAGTTCTCTTGCCATGTGTAGCCTAAGTTTTCTCTCAGAGGTATGAAAGGCACCATTTCAGTTGTTGCTCCAGAATTATGTGAGAGCTGTTTTCCTTGCAGACTGTCATAGCTTCTGAAGTCTGGGAGAACACCCTGTAAAGAGTAGACGTTTGAATGAAATCATCTTCTGCTAGTTTTAAAATCTTACTTAAAAAGAAGGAAAGTGAGTGACTGAGAACAATGCTTGCTCTTACATGTGCTAGAAAGTCTGAAAAGTTGTAAGGCCTTGCAGTAGAAAAGCAAAACCTAACCTTGATTCCTGAAGATATGAGCTTGGAGCATGATCATGGAAAACATGAACTGATCTTGACAATTCAGGATTAAAGCATATGAATAAAGTCTCCTCTGACAATGTTAGAGCCAGCACATCACAGTTATTAGCTTCATACTTTCTCTGCAGTGAGTAATGAAGGTGAGGAGAAGTAGTGTGTTCTTGCAAGACTAATGCAGCTACTGAGAGCTATGTGAACAGTCATGGGAATCTAATTTTTAAGGGTAATATGGACTTAACTTCTTTCAACAAAGACTCAAGTCAAGCCTTCAGAGAATTTCTTGCTGAACTTGTTTCTTGGTATTTACCATCATAAAATGGTTGTAAGCTTCAGAAGATCAATGCTGTTTGACCATGTAAATGAGTATTCTGCTGTATTTAAAAAAATCAGCAACAAAAAAGAGGTTTATTTTAGTAGAGAATCTACAGAACTGGAGTTTGTTAACAGTATGCAATTTACACACTTGATGTGACATAGCTGGACCTTGTCAGATAACTAAGCCATGGGCTTTTTGGGTATAGTCTTCAGATGAATGTGTTCATGTTTTTCCACAGCATCTTGGAATGCTGTGCAGTATTTACTGTACCTGTTACTGCCTTATAATATATATTCATTGAGCAATTACATGCACTTCAGATTATCAGAATGAAAAATTATGGGAAAAATTGGTGGTTTTTGGAGGTCATGACCAGCTTTCTGCTGGAGTTGTGTGTAGGACTGGCCAGTTGACTTTAGAGGCTGGGAAATGTGCACAATGAGATGAGTTACTTATACCCTCTTTTCATAACATTACAATAGAAACAGTTTATGGACAGGTATTTGTTTTTTTAATTTATAGTATGCTAACTTTGCTAGCAGGATACCATTTATCATGTGCTGTGTGCATTGCGTTTCTCCCACAAAGTCAACAAAGCCAAAGCTTCATGTGCAAATTCTTGTGCTATCTTGCTGGACACTTTAGCAGCCTTGCTTATGCATGAGGAAACATACAGTGTTCCTTCTAATACTGGTGTATTTTTCATTACATAGATTTCAGCCAACTCTTGCTGGCTAATGTGGTTTGAAGAACAGTGAACTGTTTAATTTCTGCCATCTAGAATAGAATTGGAACGTTGGGGATGCCCAGCTTTTGTAAATCCTATGTCTGTGCAGGAGTCCCCTTCAGGTTGATGCTCTTCTAGCCTAACTGAAAACTTCATCCTCTCCCTTCTGAAGATAAAGGCAATTAGATGTATTTCCTATTTATTTTCTAGGATATCAGTAAGATTGTTCCTCTCTACTATGGTTTCAATATGGCTTCTTTTCCAAATACTTTGTAAGCTGAATTATTAATGCTTGCACCATTTTAAGAAATAGTGCATGCAGTAGCTTGCAATCCATTGCTGATCCAGCAGTTGGGGTTATTTTTTTTTTTCTGTCTTGAGAACAGTTTGTTTGAACTTCTGCATTTTACTGTTCCAGGACAATGGTACTGGACGTATTGCAAAAGCCAAGCTTACAGGAAATGTCATCCTGTCAAAAGTGGTTTGCTCTTACACAGCATATAATAATGCTTTTCTTAAAATGTGGTTTTTTTGGCACAGGATTTGTTGTGCCTGCAATTCTCTGGCAGTGTTACTCATGCTCAGTTTACTTGAGGATGGGAGACTTAATGTTGGATTAGCCTGGTGTCTTGTGCAGATAGTCGAGGTCTTCAGTAGTATTTAAAGGTCCACCAGCTCTTTCCCTTTTACCTTGTTGGGAAGCACAAGTGTTATGCCATTTTCTCCATACAGTCTCTCCCAGGCTTTGGGCTTGCATTACTTGAAGGCATCCTCAAAACTGATTTTTGTTGTGATGAATTTTACTTAGACCATTGGAAGTTTTTAATGAAGATGTCAGGTGAAAAAAGGGTGGAATAGGAAGAGTGCAAAAGCATCTTCCTTACTGCTGCATTTTTCTTCAGAGTAATAACTATTGGTAAGAAAGAAGCTATGCCTGATATCAATCCCAAAAGTTAAAATGTATTTCTGCACGTGGCCTGGGCTGTTGCCAAATGTCCTTAGCTATTTATTATGGTCAAAACAGTGTCTTGACTATTTGAGAATTGTAAACTTTGGATGAAGCCACCAGTCCATTCAGTTCTGACACAGCACTTCATTCTGTGGAACGGCTTTTGAGGCGCAGCCTGTCCACCTGCATCATTTGTCCCTAATTTCCATTCACTGAAAGATTCCATTTTTGTTTTGGGATCTGGATTACTCATGCCTCTTCCCAAAGCTCACTACAGAAAACATCAGAAATTTTCAACCTCAGGAAATTGTTTCCCCCCAAACTGTTGTGACTCAAGTGTGTTGCTGTAAAGCCACACTGCAAAGCGAGAGAGGGTCAAGAAATCTGAGAAGTGATGATTCAATTGTACTCCTTCTGCTAATTTCTTTGAACTGTGGATTCTGACTTCATTAGCAGCGTCTACAAACCTTGGTGTTTGTGACTTGCAACTGATACCTTTTCTAAAAACAGAAAAGGCAGGAGAGAGAGTGCTCTGTTTATTTCAACAACCACAAGCAACACTTCCAAAATACACTTGTGGTTGTATCGCAGAGTTATGAATCTTAGGTTATCTGTTGGTGAGTAATGTGGTGAGACAGTAGCCTAATATGTACATGCTTTATTTAGAAAAGGTAGTTCTTATCAGAGGCAAGGAGCACCGGTGTTTCATTCTCTGTGCTTGCTGAATCCCTAAGGACAGATATCAAATCTGTTGACAGTTTATGGTGCCAGGACACAGCACCTCCCTCTCGGGATCTGACTGCAAGTTCTTAAGGATTTTGCAATCTAGAAAGAAAAAAATTCCTTTCCCCCTCCAGATGCTCACCCATGTGCACTTTTTAGGCTGTCCTGTGGTTTGATCAAAGTTAACAATGGGTTGTGATATCTCTTGACCAGGTAGATTTATTTTTTAACACTATTCTCTCACTAGAGAGGAGGCTCACAAATAGATTGTAACAGCCTTCCAAATTCTTCAGGCAGAGCCTAGATTATGCCAATTGTTACACCAAGAGAATCCTGGAGATAAAGAAAATATTACCTAATTTTCCCCACTGCAGAGTTAAACCTGTAGAGTCTGGGTGTATGTCTTTAGTAAGACAATGATCTTTTACTGTTCTGCCTACTTAAAAATAAAATGGAAGAGCAAATCATTCCTGGCAAACCAGGAGATGCTTAATTTTGGGATTATATACAGTTTGCATTAAGATAAGCTGGGTTGGAGGGCTTTGACACAAAACGTGGCTTTATTCCCATGGACAGACAAAGCAGTTGAACTGGAGATTACTGAAGTCTGTGGGACTGTCCTCCCTGATTTATCACCTTTTCCTCAATTCACAGCACAGGGAATTGTTCATTCCCGTGGCAATAACATCACTGTAATTTGTGTCTGATAGTGAAAGAATGAATGATTTCTTCTCCCAGAAAGACAGAAAGTGTTTGTATTGGGTTTGGGTGTTTTGTTTTTTGTTTTTTTTTTTTTTTTAATGTTGCTGGTGTTTGGCATGTTTTTAAGATAAATAGAAAATCCTCTGTGAGTCATTTTAGGCTCTCACAGAAAGTTGAATGTGCTAAATGGGTAGGTTCCCCTAGCTGAGCCAATGGGGATGGCCAGGCACAGGCAACACTTTTATCCCACGAAAGGGAGGAGGGGTGAATGAGCCAGAAGATATAAGCTGAAACAAAGCCATGCTGTCCTTCTGAGTCATTCGCATACACTGGATGGGTAAGGCTTCCTGCTTCCAGGGACACAGAAGTGGGGTCATGATTCTAACAATGGATGCTGGTAAGTCGCTTTTTATTAAATTTGTCTGGGGTTTTTCTTTTTTTCTGGGAAGTCTCTTCTTCCCCTCCCCCCCACCAGCTGAAAAGAAGCTATTCGTAAACTGGGAAGCTGAATAGTTAAATAAGAGAATGCTTAATCCAGACTTTGCATGCTGTGTGCACTTCACTGTGTGTTACCCTGGTGTTATTTCTTGATTGTTACTCATTGAAGCACATATCCTCCCCTCCAAAGCAAGACCTCAGAATCAAAAGCGTGTCTGTTAATTTGTACTTCTGTCTTCATTGGGACAGAACCTGTGGCCCGAGAAGTGTGTGATGTCTCACTCTCTTTGATGATGATGGAAGATACATTCTAGATGTTAGGCTGGTTGTAAAGGGACAGTGGTTAACTAATGGATTGTCTGTGGCTTCCTCTACGTTTACAGAAATTTTGTATTGGGAGGAAGAGGAAGAAACTGCTGTATTTCTGTGGTAGGCAGCTCTGTTTTATGTTCTTGTAGTCAAGGAAGCCTATGTTCTATGAAAAAGCACATGCAGGATTTTTAATTTTTTTAATTACATGCAAACATGAAATCTTCAACATAGTTTCTTGTGTGATATGGCGAATGAATGTAGAGTGGTTTCTATAAAAGAAACAAGCAATCCCTGTCTTGCTTCTAGAGAGGGGGTGTGTTTCCATGTCATAACTTGCATCTTTCAAATTCCACAGTAATAAAAGACCTTGGATTTTAATGGTTATGGATGGGGCATAAAGCACCAGTGGTTGTGCTGTGGCAGAATGCTCTCGGCTGCTCTCTCTGTACCAGCTGCAAGCATGCCTTCTGCATTTTTAAGAGCTCTGTGGAACTTTTGTCAGCAGTTGGTTCAGCTACTTTTTTTTTTTTTCACCACAATGCAGAAGCATAATGTGACATGTTCTACGAGCTCTATTCAAAGTGAAAAACTTACTCACGCAGATCTTGATGGTCGGTTTTATCTGCTTGTCACATGCTGAATTTACTCCATGCTAATGAAAAGCTCACTGTCCTGCATGTATCTGAAATGACTCAGTTGGGTGTTTGCTAGGTCCTAAAGAGAAAACTGTGCCTTAGTATAGCTCTCTGACTTTACTGAGATTTTCAGAAGGTGACCCAGCTGGGTTCTTGATGCACAATTTCGAGGAGACAGCAAACCAGTTCATTTCACCCACCTACACTTGACTGAGGTTGTTTTGTTGTTTTTGTAGTTAAGTAGTGACTCTTTTTGTGTTCAAGGTATGTTACATGCTTTGCAAATCAGTTAAAACCCAGGCCCTTTAACTGAGATGATAAGATTTAACACAAGCACGAAGATAAATAAGATGGTGTATAGTTGACAATTTTCTATTAAATGAAAGATGATGATTTTTATATTTTGGTCCTTCCATTAGAGTAGCTTCTAGAGGCCCTTAAAGCAGTTTGCATATCAGGAATTGGCAATCCTCTTCTACCCTTGCTTGAATAAGAAGGGTGGATGCCTAGAGGTAGGTGTCCTGCCCAGTATTTTAGGAGGATGCCCTGGCAATGTTCAGAATTTACATGCTTGTGGGAGATAGAGATACAAACTTTACCCACAAGACACTTCTTCCCCTTTGAAGTACCAGAGTTCCTGTGCTGCCCTGGAGTAATTGATGTTTTGGGATGTAATGTTTTGGAAAGACTGGTGATGATAATAATATATGTTTAAAAAAATACCTTTTATTTGCATATACTTATGTGCTTGCATTGTGCATTGTTTCTTTGCACTGTGAGGTGAGCCATGAAGATAATACTGCTCACCAATGTTTTGTTGGATCTAAACCTGCTTTTTCTCAATGTCATTGCACTGGTTTGTCAGTAATTACTACGCTCGTGTAGTCCTAGTAGTAATTTTCAGTTATACCAACTTATGTGGTTAGTAAACATATATTTTGGAAGCTTTTAATTCTGCGAGAATTCTTAAATTATAGTTCTCAACTCCTTTGGGAAGTGGGAAAATGGTTCTAACTACCTGAAAGGAAACATTGTAATTCCAGGATTTATAACAGGGTATTCTAGTACTTCTCAAGTGTATTTAGGTTACAGAAAAATATGCAAGCAATTCAGTGCCCTATGCCTTAATCTGAGACATGGATAGTGCTCCATTAAGTTTATCTGCTGAGTTTTATCCACCTTTTAAAGCTGCACTTGCTGCTCTTGGAACTGTTTGCTTATTTCAAATTATGTGTTTGCTTTATAAGTCAGGGCTGATAACTTCTTTTTTTATGGGCATCAAATACTTAAGCTGTTTTTTAAGAGAATAAAATTTGTCTTCCTTATGGTAATTGTAAGAATACTTGTGCATCTGTTTCAAAATTTATTTAATGGGTTTGATTTTGCTGTGTTTGCATTAGCAGCCTCTAATTTCTGTCAGGAGGAGGACTGAAAATGTTTTGGATGGGGGAGTAAAAGGGAGAGCTGCAAGACAGAGTTGACAGTATAATTGGATTTGAAGCAGCTACAGGCTGGGACTGTTGCAACAGCTGATTTGATCCTTCTGAGTTTCAAGAGCTATTTATGGTAGATTAGCTGTATCAAAGCTCTACTGTTCCAACCATAAAAGGCTGGTCCTATGTGAAGTTGCCACACTGCATTTGGCTTAGTCCTCAGAGGTTGGAGAGCCTATAGCTTTTTATGTGGATAAATCCAGTGATGGATGGAAATACTAAAGGCAGATCAAGGAACAACACTGTTGAGGACTTCAGATGGCAGCGAACTCTTGAAAGGAGATTTTCACTAATAAATTTTTTGCTCTGATGTTTGGAATCAGCAGTTGGATATAGCTCCTGCATATTTACTGCATTTGGTGAACGCATGCTTTTAGGAAAGCGCTGTTCTAAATTTATCTGACTTATCTGAATCATCTTGACTGCACATGTACTTGCCAGCCATGCATGTTGATATTTGGTAACTTTTGTGAAGTCACTTTTCTGTTTCCTAAGTGGGTGAGTGTTAGGTCCTTGGGAAAAGAATCTTAGCTGACGCGAGAAACTTCTTTAAAACAAGAATTATGAAGTACTTGGCCAAAGAGAGCTACAGGCGTTATCAGTAACTATTTTGAGAAGACTTTGACCCCTTTTGCTGCATCTGTATCTTCTTTCTGTCCTCTTTGTGTAAAGGCAGACCAGTGGATTTTGTACAGGATTCTGAAGTAAGTAGCACCTCACTCGGGGAGCTTGCACGCAGTTGCTCGAGCCAGTTGTTTGAGAATATTCACAGCATTGTCGGGTTGAAATGCGAGTGGGTTTATTCCAGCCTGTGCATGCCAGTCCTTCAGCCTTCCTTAAGGCATTGTGTGCTTTTATTCTTGTGGTTTTGCTTAGAAGATGAGTTCATTCTGCTGTGAATGGAAAGTCCTGTTGCTGGTTGGTTTGTGTGATGTGTTTCTCTTTTTCAGTTTTATTGTGTTAACCTTAGCCACAGTACTACAAAAGGCTGTAAGGACACTTCTATTACAAAACTTTTCAGTGGTAATTTTCTCTTGTGTTTAAAAAGTTCTATAAATACATGGGAGTACTGTTGCATTGGATAACTGTGCTCTATTTTGAGACTTGGATACTTTCCTCCAATTTTCCATTCTCTTACTTTTAAACATTACCAAGACATTGCAGGTAGAAGAGGCAGAAGTTACTGGCACTGTTTTACCTTCTCCTGCAGCAGTATCTTTGCTTGCAGTTCCTTCAGCCATTTGTTTGAGAAAATTTGCAGCATTGTCAGGTTGAAATGCAAGTGGGTTTATTCCAGCCTGCTTAAAATGGGGCAGCATAAGGGACAGGGGGATTGAAAGGCAAGTTTCCTTGCTTCAGGGATATTCCAGGTGCTGTATTTTAATCACCAGAAACACAAGAATAGTGTCCTTGCCAAAAAAATTTCTGCTTCTCAGTTTCCCTTTCAGGAACTTGCAATTTAAGGCCATCTTCCATTTTATTTGGATTATAAATCTGTAATTCTCTGGCAAATGGATCTAGAATTTTTATTGTGAATTGCATAAAGCTTTGTTTTAGCCCTGGGAATACCAGAAGACAGAACATGTCTGGAGCATTACTATTTTAAAACCACTTTATGAGTTTAGTGATAGTAATATTGCATTGGAATAAACTCCCCCATATAGTGAATCTTTCTCAACAAACTTCGTTAGATATATATTTAAGTAACCACCTATATCTGCATATTTTATAGGAGACTGAATCCTTCTACCTGCAGAAGCAGTGAGGTTTAGGAAGAAAAGATAAATAAACAGATAAATAGATAAATATACTCCTTTTAGATAAATATACTCCTTCAGACCTCTTAATTTTTGTGTTGTATAACAGATGTGTGCTTCAGTCTGATACTGACTTCTAAATGTTTTTACATTGCTTCCAATAAAATGAGTGTTTTTAATAAGCATCCTTTTTTATATGATCTGATTTTCTTTTCCTCTGCTAATTATATTTTAAAAAGCAAGTTGCTATAAATTGCTCCATTTTAATATGCCCGTTGTGTTCCTGTAAACCTGCTAGAAGGTGTCAATGCCTTAAAGTCTTAAAACAGATCACAGAGATGTCAGATATGGAAGTTAGATACCACAGTGTGCAGAAGCTCTTAACTTGAATTTCAGACTTGACTGCACTAAGGGTGAAATGCAGAAAACATTTTGATTGATGAAAAGTAACAATATCAGCTTATCTTTTTGCAACAGAGGTTCAAACTTGTTAGAACAGGTAAATTTTCTTCCCTATCTCAGTTTAAAAGTTAATTCTGCCTCCCCCATGTTGTTTTGTCTTGATTGCATTGCTAAATGATATTTTTGGCAAAAATTTCCGGTAGGAAAATTTGAGATTTCTCTGAGCAAATTTGAAGATTTGAGATTTCTCTGAGCTTTATTCAGCAGGACTACAGCTGTGTGCTTGACATTTCTTGGCTAAATTCTTTGTATTTGATACTTTATATGGGATAAAGGTAGGGAGGGCCAAAAGCAGTTTTAATCTTTCTTTAACTATGCCACATTTACTTTTTTATGCAAAGAAAGATTGCACTATAACTGTGCACAGAATTCCCCAGAAGCATCTAGTAGAGGAAAAGGACAGTGGTAGTGCACGTTGCTCCTTCACAGTGAGTCCAGGTAGACTCAGAGATGGTGGGGGTGAGCCATTTGTGACCAAGACATTTAGACAGGTCATTGGAATCTTTTCAAGTTTTCTGTTTGCAAAGTGTTTGTCTTACACAGCATAACACAGTATGAGCCAAGGTTTCTCTTGTCTCTATGTTGATGAAATGGTTTGAAAGCTGTGTATAGTTTAGTACATTTGTTTATGCAAAAGGTGATTAAGAATGAATGGAATTCGTGGTTTGTGGTTTTGGGGGTTTTTAAATGCAACATTGTCATTTTACTTTCTTAGAACGTGTTCACGAGATCAGGTGTCTGTGAAACCTTTAATTTAATATACAGAGGAGAAAATTGCACAAGCTTATTTAGTTTAAATTGCCATTGTTTGAGCTCATGTTTGTGCCCCAATGTGTTGGCTGTTGTGGATGGAAATTTCACTGTAATTTTCCAGAGGCAAAAACTATGGAATAGTTTGCAGTAACAGGGTGGCTGAGATTATTCACTTTGCAGAGGCCTTGCAGTCTGTAGTGTATTTTTATTCCTGAATGCAAAAGCTTCTGTGTTCTGTTTCTGCTTGGAGAAGCCTCCATTTGACTACTGCAGGGGAGCAGAGAGCTTGCAAAGGAATTACTGTGAGCAATGGTTTCACCTTGGTAATTCCCCGCTTTTGCTATATTCCCAACTAGACACTTTAGAGTTAATAGACGCATTGGAAGGTCGTGATTTTTAATGAGCAAAACATGTCCTACTTGGAGTCTGCCTTAAGCAGATAAGAATGCATTGGCTAACTGGTGGTAAAAATGCTTCTGATGTCACTGATTCACATGGTGGTGTGTTGAAGGGAGTCTTTCAGTAGAGAGGGTACAGCAACTATGCATTAACTCTTTGATGATTTATTTGGATTTAGTTGATGGAAAGGTATCTCTTTGCTCTACTGATGGCAGTTTTCAGAATTAAAAAAAAAATCAAAAAAAAAAAATCTGTAAAGTCAGTTTTCAAAGACCCAGGTTAGAACTGTCTGGCTTTCCAGGCATGTCTCTCTTCATGTGCACAAAAAATCATCACAAGGAACTTAGACATAAAGCATCATGTGCCATAATATTTAAGGCCAGATACATTTCTAAAGCAACTTGAGCCTCCATCAGACCATTATGAAGGAAGTGTGCAATTTCCTGACAGAACTGAGCCGTTTGACACCAAAAAATGCCCTGCTGTTACCAGTGTCTGCTACAAAGGGACTGCATTCAGGTGTTAGTCCAGAGAGTGTGTGCCAAAGTACTGTGAGAAGTAAATATTTCTGTGGAGTTAATGACTGCCAAATGTGCTCCTTGTGGCTTGTACCTGTGAAACTCTTGGCAGTCAGCAAAGATGTGCAGGATTTCATTCTTGCTCTGTTATATTAGCCTTAGATTTAGACAAAATTACTGGCTATTCACAAAATAAAACAAAGGCAGCACTGTCTCCCATCAGCTCTCCATGGAAGGATGGAATGTGGATTACTGTTTCAAAACAGTTGCACCAAATGATCTAGAGAATATGCAAGTCATATGTGCTTCACATGTGACTTTTTCAATCTTGCCATTTCTGACAAGAAGCTCCGTTAAGCTTCAGAGACAGCTAGAATAACTCTTTAACTCTTAGAAAATAATTGCTCCAACTGTTTGTATTAGAGTGAAAAATGGACAGTATTTCAATGTCATTTTCCATTAAGTGGCAACTGGCCCTGGAAGCAAGGTGAAATCCTACTGAGGGCAGCATTCCAGGCAGCTGTTGGCATCGGAGGGTTTGATAAGGCTAACCCTGTAGCCACAAGTTAGGTCTGGGAGTAAAATCCTGGGTTCACTTGGCTTCTTGGCTTTGGTGTCAGTCACTGTAACACCTGCCTGCCTTCAGTTCCAATTAAAAAAAACCTGCCAGATATTTTAACACAGGCAACTGGAGCTGAACAACAACACAGTTATTGCTCCAGCAGCACTGGATTTCACTTTTTTTACTTCTTCATTGGGAAGAGAAGTAGCTATTTTTCATCATTGAATAAAGCCAACCTTGAATTATATATTTCTTATTGTAGTCAAACATCCAGAGCATATAATTCATTTGAAAAGCAGACTCAAAGCTTTAGTGTTGATAATTCAAAGCAACTTGAAGCTGAGGCAAATAAAGCTTACTGCATGCACTAGAATTAGTTTTTACTAACCTGTTTCAAACAAAAAACATATGCTAACTCCCTGAGTTAGCTCAGCAAAAGCTGTGCGAATTGTACACAGTTGTACACTTTGAAAACGCAGTTCAGCTCCCATCCTTTCCTTCTGATTGGATAGTAAGGGTGGGCTTGGCAAGTAAGGAAACTGTGTTTATAGATGAAAGTTGAGTTTTAGAATGGGCAATTTCATACCTAAAAAATTAACTCAGGTCTTTAAAGGCTGTATTACAGATTTAAATATCAAATTCTCAGGTTGAAGTTTCCCATCTTTTTTTTTTTTTTTTTTTGCTTCCATTCCTTAAACTAAACTGTAAAAAATAGCACAGACTATGTTTTGATTATAGAGCTCTACATACTGAAATACTCTCTTTATCAGTACACAGATATGTAAAGTTATGCTGCAAATGTAATTGTGACAGATGCAGTTTGGACATTGTCAAAATGAATTGTCACTTTATATATGGAATTATTGGAAACTGTAGCTCTGCAAAAATCAACATTGCATTTTCAGTCAACCAGCTGTACTGAGAATGACTAAAACCATTTTTTGTGGTCAATTTTGCTTACATAGCAATCATCTGGAATTGTGTATCAACTGACTAGAGTGGTTTTGTACCCAAAACATTAGTCAGTCAGAACACTCGTGGAAGAAACATCTGTTTGCAAAAATTGTTTGCATTTGATCTGTGGACAACTTTGATTTTTTTTCCCCCCCTCTTGTTGACATTTCTAGAAAGGATAAGGGTCTTTTGGCTTATATGGAGCAATAAGGACTAACTGAAGTGACCACATATGCTGACAAAGGTAACTATTATGAAGTAACATATAAATATACCCTTGACATGTGCCAAGGATTTTGGAGGAGTGGTGATCAGGCAGGTAGATCTGTGTGTGTTCCCCTGTCTGTAAAGGACAAACAGACACAAACGTGTTTTGTCAGCTGTGAGTGATGCAGTGAAGGGCCGGGCAGGCTCAGTGCTGTGCCAGCAGGGTTGGAGTGTAGGAATCTCTACCAAGCCTTCATCAGGGCTCCTGACTGCTGTGTGCATCTGAAGAGTCACCTGTCCAGATGGAGATCTTGCAGAGGTGGGAATGGCATGTTTAGGCTGTAGAAAACCTGGCTAGATTAAGTTCCTTTAAAAAGTAGCCAAGAAATGGTTGTCTTGAAGTACATCAGGACAGATTTGATGATTACATGCTCATTTACAGCATAGTGCGCCAGATAAGAGATAAGTGTTAAGATCAGAGGAACACTGAAAGAGCTATGAAGTTAAAAAAAAAGCTCCTGTATATGCAAATGTTTGGCATTTCTCTTCTGATCAGAGGCTGGAAGCCTTTGCTGTTCAGTCATTAGATGAAGTCACAACCCTTTATATGTAAGAGCTATGTTTAGGTGGGCAAAGAAAAATGATCCATCCTGGCACTTACTCAGAGTGAGTCATAGGGACTTAGATTTTCTGGTGTTAATCATGTTTCTGGCTATTTGGACAATGTATATTTGCTGGCTATAAGAATTTGTAAGTGTTAAGTCAAAGTAGAAAACATAGTATCAACACTTCTGTCCAACATTTTGTTCTCTGAGTAAGTAATGTGTTCCAGACATATTAGCTAGTATTCATAGCAATTACTGATTGCAGAAGAAAACCATAAAATCATCCATGAAACTTTGTATTCTTCGTAGCTGCCCTGCTTTAAACAAGAGAGGCCAAGAGTGGCCTTGCTATTCATTTGCTTGTTGACTGGTGCTTAGGGCTGTCTTGAAGTGAGTAAGTTTCAAATTGAGATCTCATTTTTTTGTTTAATGCCAGGATTTCCAATTTTCTTCTTCTGTCTACTTTAGGCAGCTGATGGCTTGGATTGGCAGATAGGAATAGTGGAAGTGGCAACCTTGCTTTAAAATACCAATTTAGGAATCCTTCCCACTTGCCTTTCCATTCCCAGTTTGCTCCAGAACCATTCTCTCCAATAGCATCAGCTGGATACATGGCCACACAGATCAGGGAACTGCTCTCTCAGGAGTTTTTAGACCTGCTCACCATTGCTGTGTCAGCGTGGGTGCTGAATCAGAAGCAGAGGAGGAGTCAGGGTTTGAAAAGAGTTGCTCAGTGTGGGAGTGAGTGCGTAGGACAGGTGAGAGGGAACAGTGTTGGCTCAGGTTAGATGGCAAGAGAAGAGATAAAAACTGGAGGGACTATGAGCTCTGTGAGGTTCCTTGGTGCTTTGCTTTCACCTCACCAGGTGGGATGTCAACATTTAAATGTTTGTGATGTGAAATCTATCATACTGTGCTCATGACAGCCTCAGTTTGCTTGATTTAGAGACTTAATCAAAGACATGTAGGAAAATGTGTTGTGTGAGTGCTGGGCTAATATTCTTATGCCAAAGAGAACTTCTTTTTTATTTTAAGACATTATATTGATTTTTGGGCTAAGTCTACTGCTGTGTCTTCCGTGTTAAAACTGCCCACGATCTACTTGCCTCTGTGTAATGCTTCTGGAAGAGTGTCATGAGGACTTAAGTTTGGACAGTCTTCTACTTGAAATTACTTAGTTCTGCACCTTTGATTTGAAATGTCTGTAAACTCTTTTCTTGAATGACCAAAGCTCATGTACTGCCTGTGCTGGCTTGTTTGGACTAATGTAAAAACAGGTATAAGTAAAATTGGAGCATAATTTTGAACTGCAGCTATGAAAGAATTGTATTTGATATCACAAGTACTTTATAGCTTCATTGAAGCCAGCGCAGAAGTAGCCTATTGGTAGTGAAATATTAAATGGACAGATAATTTTGGTTGAAACCTAGGGTTTAGTAATTGAGTAGTTCATGAGTGACTTCCAGTGCCTGTGAGATATTGAGTGCAGACAATGAAATGTCATGACAGCACAACTCCATGGAAGTTAACTGTCAGAAAAGAAGTGACTCCACACATAATCCTCTCTGCAAATGCTTCAGATAAACCAAGGACTGTTAGGTTCACTTTCTTGTACTTCCTGGTGTCATGAGTGGCCTTCCAGAGCAGACCACTTGCTCCCTGTGCAAGACTTTGGAGAGACAGAGAGGAGAGAAGCAGGAGTTGAGAGAGATGGAGGATTAGGGACCAGGCATTCAGATGGAAAGGTTATCTTCAAGGGAAGCACTTAAAGAATCAGAATAAGGTGAGCTGGAAGGGACCTACAAGGATCATCAAGTCTAACTCCTGGCCCTGCACAGCAGCATCCCCAGGAGTCACAAGAGGAGCTCTCTCATGTTTTTGTTTCTCCTGTCTTGATTGGATAAATGAGCTAGTTTAAACAGGATCTTCAGACACCTCTGCTGAGAGCAGACAGGGTTGATATGCTGGGATAATAGTCTAAGATTTAATCTAAGTATTTCATCATGGGATTACACTCCAGGAGGCATAAATGACTTGTTCTCAACATGACTTCACTTACATGACCTGTACCCTGAGAATGCCTCGTCCAGTACCTGGGGGTGTTTTATTCCTTGTTCATATCTTTGACTCAGTCTGTGAAACACAACCTGCTGCTCAACTTCAGTGTCCAATGACTGGTTTGAGTTGAAATGAGCTTCAGGCTGATTAACACTTCTGAATTGCTTCTCTCTTGTGACGCGTAACAATTAGTTGAATTACCGTGAAGTTTTCTGGCGTCTATGTTGCTTCCACAAACACAGATTTTTGTGTTAAGCACTTCCCCTGTTACCTGGGGAGCAAAGCACAAGTGTGTCCCTTGCATGTTGCTAAACTGGTGGGCAAAACCTAACCATGAAACCAGTGGAGCTGAGCTGTGCCATTCTGCCTGCAAAAGGATGCCTTGCTGCATCTCCTGCTGGGCAGACGTGTGGATCTTCCTCCACAGAGGAGTAATTTTGTCAGTTCACTGGAGGTTAAGTGTATTCAGTAGTTGGTGGTGCTGTTCCCATGGCCATCAAGCTGTACTTGTGGGTGGTCCAGCAAGGCAGACAGGCTCAAAATGTTTGGAAATATTTACACAATTCAGGACCCTGAAGCTGGCCAACATGGCTGCCTATCCTGTGAGAGAATTGGGTGCCAAAAAAAATTGGGCATTCAGCTTTATCCAGCCCATCATGTTTTCCTTTGTAGCTAAGTCTTTCTTAAAATCACCTGCCAAGTGTTGTAGCTGTTTAGCTTTAAGGGTTGACAGCTACCCACATCTGATTTTGTTGCAGGCTAGAGATTTAACTGGCAAGCCACTAAAAATAAATAAATAAAGGGGGTTGATTGTGGTGGTGAGTTTTGCAGGCCAGACTCAGTTTGGATTTTTTTCACCTACTTTTGGAGCTCTTAGCAAAGCAACAATCAAGCTTTTGGCTCAGAGTTTTGGAGTAAATGATTTTAAACTTCTGTTGCTTTTTAAAATAATCATAATAGTTAAAAATCCCCATTCTGCTTCTAAGGGAGATCCCATGCAAGTGAAAGGCTTCCCTTCCCCCTGCACCACAAAGGATCTCTCCTGGTTAGGGCAAACAGGCAGCTTGTGACTTTGACAATAGGTCTTTGTGTTCTGAGGACATAGCATAAATTATTTCCCCCCCAAAGAAGGCTAGGAAGCTAAAAAACAGGCCCAAATAAGCTGGTTTCTCTACAGAAGCCAAGCAGAGAGAGTGTAATTCAACCACAGTGATGTGTGCTTGCTGTACCCTGACCAGTGTCCAGGGCTGCCTGTAGTGCAGAGCTTTCCCCCAGGCACTGGTAAGAATTCACAATAATCTTCCCAAACACCAGTCTCTGGCCAAAGCTGTGACCTGGGGGCCACAGGAAGCATCAAGTGATGATGTTCTACAAAGCCATTTTATTTATGGTACTTCAGAATTTCTGGATTGGCCCATAGGCCATTGTATCAGTCACAATTTTAGCCTTTCCCTTTTTAAAATAGGATCATGATTACATCCTTCAGGACTTCTGACCTTTTTTTTTCACTGTTCCAGCTGCTGATCTGTAATTTCTCCTGCCTTTCTCTTCAAGGGTTATATCCTTTTTATTACTTGTTATTCTTTATTTACATTTCTCTTTTTTCCTGCTGAGTAGTCTACAGGTTCTCTTTGAAGATGCTTTAAATATTGCAAATATAAATATATTCCAAATGATGCTGTTGGAAGTTACTCCTCCAAATTGAGAGCTTTTCACTGTTCTGTAAATATTTGGATCAGAAACAGAAACCAGAAGCTTGGAATGCTCATTTATGACAGATCAAACCTCTTACCTTGTTAGTTCTGAAGCAGTGGTGCTGAGGGGAAAATCACACAATTGCATAAATTTTTGTAAGGTAAAGCTTGACAATAAGTTCAGAAAGTTCCAGCTAAATTTGTTTTGCCAGGAAATGACAAAAGTAGTTGTGAGCTTTGCTGAGCTGCCTCTTTGCTGACAAAGGAGAAATATAGCTAAGGATACGTAGGAGAAATGACACTATTTCTAGTTTTGCTTTACAGTTTCTATGACTCAGGAGAAAGTTTCTGGCATAATATACACCTGGTTTAATGCATTAAATGCAGCCTTGAATTTCACATTCCTTACAAGCTGTGCTCTAAGTACTTGTTAACCTAATTCGGATTCATAAGAGCTTTTGATCCACCTGCACTATGAACTTTTATTGAGCTCTCCTTTTAAAACTGGAGATGCTTCACATCTGGGGATGGTTGGATCACAAGTCTGTGGCATACAGTAATGTCCAAGCCAGTGGCCTAAAACTTCAGCACTGTCACAATTTGGAAAACACAAAAAACTGTCAAACAAATCACAGCTTTTGATACAGAAGAAATGTTTATGCCTCTTGGCAATGGACCAAAGTGTCACAAACTTTATTTAGCTGTTGCAGTGTGCCAGTTCCATCTGTCCTGTAGCACTTGCTGAAACAAGCTGACTGTGGGGAATAATTGCCTGTACACATCTGATAAACTCTGTGCTTTGGGCAACTGTTCTCTTCCATAGGAGCAGCCTTTGAAGGGCTGGCTGTCGTGTGCTTGGCTTGTAATTGCAGTGGCATGTAGGAGGAGAGAAACAGGAGGAGATAAGGGAGAAGCAGTTTTTATAGCCTCGAACCAGTGAGGCCTGTGAAGAAGCATCACGTCCACTGGAGGGACTAATAGGCACCCTGAGCAGCAGCACTTGGTGTCTGCTGTGCCATTTAATCTCTGTGAATTGCCCAGATGGTTGGATCAACTGCGGGCTTGATGCACTTTCTGACTTGTAATAAATATGCTAAGGAAGAAGCAGAAATAATAGAACCTCTGAGCACTGACATGCCATTGGGTTTTCATAAACCCCTGGAAGTGTAATGCTAGCAAATGAATATTCATAAACCAGGCTATTAAAATTTTAAGAGAACCTTGGGGGAATGATGATGTCAGGTTCCAGAGTTAATTATAGAGGTGGTAAAGTTCTTGGGTAACTAGGCTGAACATACTCTCACAATAGTTTTAACACAATACAACAATCAGAGGGAGCCACAGTGCTGGATGGAGGTTCTCAGTCTCTTAATATATTCCTTGAACTGAAGGTCTAGCAGTGCAAGAAATGCAGTGGAAGAGGAAGTATTTACATCCAGCTACTGTGGAAATAAATCAGCTTCTAGTGGTTGAGTTGCTGTTTGTCTTTTGAGCTTATTTTTGTCACTGAATTGATTACAGTTTCTGGCTCATTCACTTGTCATAAATTGCCCTGCAGGGCTGGGCTGTCCTACTGTGGAGGCTCTCTTGAAAATTGCAAATTGTATGCAATCTGTGGTGTTCATGAGCCTTATTACATGGAATACTAATACTTCACTAACTTTACTTACTCAAGGCAGCAATCAGTTGCTATTGCATTTTTTGATAGCATTGATTGAAGCCGTAGGAGAAATGCCAATCCCTCATGTTCATTAGCTCACTTGGTTAGAGCATGGTGCTAATAACCATGGTTGTGTGTTCATACCCTGTGTGGGGCCATTCAGAGTTTAGAGCTGGACTCAGTGATCCTTGTGCATCCTTTGCAACTTAGAATATTCTGTGATTCTTCCTATGGCATTGTAGTAGTGCAATGGGCAAAACTACTGAACATGATTATAGCTACCCTGGAATCAGGTGGTAAGTTCTAAATTGTGGGATCTTCCTGAAATTAATGTTACTGTTCCACTTCTAATAATATTTCCTTTCTTAAATAGAAAGGAAGAGCACATTACTGTTTTTCTCAACTCAAAATTTGTACCACAGGACTCTTTTAATAGCACAATCCATAGAAGGAAGAGAAAGAAAATAGTTACTGGATTTTTTTTTTTAGATGTTGCATAAAATTAAAATCTAAACCAAACTAGTTAATTTGGTTTGGTCAAGAAACTGCTGGGAAAAAATGTAAACATAGATGGAGCAGTTCTTAAATCCAAGCAAAAGATCAGAAAACAACTGTGGATCTCAAAACAGGTTAAATAGATTCTTAAGATTTTAGATTTAGAATATCATTCCAACTTGCTTTGAAATTGAAATCTTTCTTCTTAAGAGGCAACTCTTCAGTGGTCAGTAAGCCTAATAGAGATGCTCTGTGACCATGAATATGCAAAAAGTCATACATTTTGAAATACATTTTATCAGCAATAATATTGCAGTGAGCTCTCATCAGTTCTGGGAGTGCAACAGGAGTGCAGCAGGAAATTGGTAATGTCTAGTGAGATATGATGCAATTTTGAGAGAAGGAAAATAATTTCCTAATCTCAGCTTTCAGCAGCCCTTGTAGGGTGACTAAAGAGCCAGTGTATGCTTTTGGGAGTAAAACACAGGCTGCCTTTTTGACAGAGGCCTTCAGAGTGCTCTGAGAGGAAAGCATATTTATCACTTGCCTAATCCTGCAGTTTGCATGATTAAGGAAGCATGAGGTCTTCCACACTGCTCAGTCTTGAGTCCTTTTCCTACAAGAGTAGGAGGGACTTCTGCCATGGAAACTATGTCCTGCCTACCTTCTTTCTGCTTACTGAAGATGTTTTAGCAATGTGGCTTCTATACATGAGATCAGGTGGAAAAATAAAAATATACATCTGCAAGATGTACTTCATGATGGAAAACAAAGTTCAAGACTGTTGTGGGTGAGAGGCTTTTGAATGTCACATGCTGGCAGCCAAAGCTATGCTGGTTACATCCACGAGACAGCAAAGTTACCTGTCACAGAGGAAGAACTGAATAGATGCCAAACCTTCATCACAGATCTGTCCACTGGAAAGAAACACAGTGTTAGCTGGAAAGCTAGGCTTTTCCTTAGTGAAATAATTCTTTAATAAGTATCTCCTTCTTTCTCATATCGACTATCCATCAGAGGATGGCTATGAGTGGTTCCTGTCATAGTAGCCAGATGTTTCTGTGAACACTGTGGTCTAAAAAGGTTGGAAGTGAGAGGCTGGCTTCGTGTGGAAGTGCTGGGATCAGCAGTGAGGTGGATATTTTTGCTCAGTTCAACAGCACTGAGCCAATGCTTCAGGAGCGTAGGGAAAACCACAAGCTAAAGATTGTACAGAGTGTGAACTTTAACTTCTGGAACAAAAAGGTTTTTTTCTGAAGAAGATGAAAGTACTTTTAAATAGATACCTCTTTCTGTTTTTGCTTTCATGCCTTCTTGTATGGTTCCTGTATCTATCTGACCTTGGCAATACTAGAGAGGAAGAAGGTAGGGAAGAAAACACGAATGGAATTTGATGGAGTCTCTTTTTCCAAAAGAGAAAAGAGAAACTTCTGAAGATATGTCAGCTTTTCTAGCTGAGAGTTTTTCTTGGTGTGAGAGAAAGCAGGGTTGAGAAAGAAAATGCAAGCAGATCCTGATCTTTCACTTGAGGTCAGGTTACTACTTCAAATTCTTGGGGTCTGCTCTTCTCACTTGGTCTCCTCTGCCTCTAATGTTCCTGAGGCCCCTGGGAGAGAGGAATATCAGGAAGATGACTGGCCTGAAGTTTTACTTCCATTTATTTTTGTCAAGTGGTCAGCGGCTGAGTAAAAATAGCCTCTTCTCCCTGTCTGTGGGAAGAAGGGGATGTGATCTCAAGGAGCCATCTTGCAGGTATTGCTGGGAACAGCCAAGTGCCAGCACCAGTGTGGGAGCTGCCCTGAATTCCTGCGTTTTGGTGCATTGATGGTGTGCAGTTTGAGTTTTACATGGAGTCATTTGTCAGCATTTCACCAGCTCCTGTCCCCCTCCCATTCATGGCCAGTGCTGCCTGTGCCTTGCACGACTGTGCCCTCTGATGTGGAGCTGGTGCTTGTGCTCCAGAGCAGGAACACTGCAGAACTGAGGACTGCACTGTGCTACAGGCAATGCCAAGGAGTGCAGCTGGGGGAGCCTCAAGCTTTGTGGGATTTGTATGGAGCCCTGGTCTTTGCCTCTTTCCTTTAATGATTAATAAACAGTTACAAAGGGGTTTTTTGTTTGTTTGCTTTTTCAAACTGTAAACTCCACGCTTGTTTTTTTTTGTTCAAGGAGCATATGGCTGTATTGATTGTGCAGAGCTGCCACTCATTTTGCCAAGCCGTTGTCAGCTTGCCTGTGGCCAGGCAGCATCTATGAAAAAGGCCTGCCTCGCCTGCTCCAGCATTGTTTCCAAATAAAGGCATGTCTGAAACGGGAGCTAAGCCTCCAACTGCCGGACTTTAAAGAAAGGACTTTTTACCCATGGATTGAAAAGAGGTGATTTTTCTGCAACAAAAATGCTCCTTCCCCACCTCCTTCCATTTCTCAGATTAGGTGAAAAAGTTGCTTTAAAATTTAAGTCACACAAACTGGGTGTTCTAAACTCATTCTCTCTGGCAGACAGTTAGGGAACCTAACCATCAGGCTTGGACTCACCTCAAACTTATTAAAATGTCCAGCCTATATATTTTATTTTACATTTAGAGCAGCTTAAAGAGAAAACTCTTATGTTCCTAGCAACCACTTAAAAGTGATCCTTTCCTCATCTATGTGAGGAGTGGGGAAGGTGAATGACTACCTGTAATGCAAGGTAGTAGTTTGAGTGACTAGGTTTTTTATTATTTCTTAAGCCAGCAGTACTCTGTCATGGTTTAATACAAGTTTGAAGTGGCATAATAGTGTTTAGCTGTGTATGATCTAAGGACATAGCTAACATGAGGTTGTTAGGAAGAGGTAATTTATTAGACCAGCTGGTATGGAGGGAAAAAATGAGCCAAGCTTGCAGGCACACCAGCACTTCATCAGGTCTGAAATAGAAGCAGCAGATTTCAAGGTTAAACAGAAGTTATGAAAAACTGCTCTGTTTAATCAGACATAGATTGAACTGCCAAAGAGGAGCTTGCTGGTATGATATTCCTTCAGTGGGGGAAGGAGGGTGGGAAGATGATTGTTATGCTGTAGAAAGAGATAAGGACTTCACAGCCTGTTAAACAGGGGGAGGCTATAAAACCAGTACCTGATGAGTTCATGACTGTTCTTAGTATCTTGGGGATAGGAAATTTTAGTTCTTTGTCCTCTCTTTGTAAGGTTTTGGTTTTGTAGGATTTTGAAAATCATGATTGCCACGTTAGTCATTTGTAGACAAATAGTTGGTTTTATCTAAAGGAATTTTATCAGACAAATTTAGTTTCAGGCATTCTTTGTCTATTGGTTGCCATCCTTAGCCTACTCTGCTGACTTAAGAAGCTACTTAACACCAAGTTCATATTTGTAAAGATAATGGCTGAAAGAAAAAACAACTAAAACTCCATTGTTTATTGGGGGTTTTTTTAAGCACAAAGTATTTACTTCTAAAATCTGATCAAATCTATTCTAACAAAAACCCCTGAATGCTAGTGGGCTTTTAACAAAAATCTATTATTTTACTCAAGCAGAAGCCAAATTCAGAGTTGAAATGTTTAAAAAAATAGGTTTCAAGGCTTTGTAGAATAACAGTTGCTTTCCTTGTGCTGCTATAAGGGTTGTCAATGTGCTGTTTCTAAGATTTGAATTAATTTGTGTTATCAGTGTGGTTTCAATACAAATCTGATTATGCACTCACTGTCAATATGTATTGGACTGTACACTGTGGAGAACAGAGGAGAACTACTTGGTACTCTTTAGAAAAAGCTTTTCAATATTTTTCTGTAGTGCTGTATCCTAAATTGATAAATATTGTAGTTAAAGCAATGTCAGATTAAATATGTTGAAGTAGAAGTCACAATCTTCTTGCTGGCTTGTCTGACTTCTTGGTTATGTTTGATGGGCTGTCTGTACAAATGCCCTCTAAATTAACCTCTGTGTGTATTTTAAAGTTATTGTATCTGCCTTTATCATGCAAGACTGACTTTCATCATCAGTTATGATGGTCAAAACGATTGATGCTGTTGTAGTGGTGTCAGGAGTCCCAGGAATCAGCCTGTTCATTTTTCTCAGTCCCACTGCTGTATGTTAGGAGGGTGGAGCTGTTTACTCAGCTGTGTCCTGTTTGTACGGCAGGGGCTGGATAGGTAATCCTGGAATTTAACCCAAGCCCTGGGTAGGTGGAGGAGGTCAGAAAAGCTTAATCTAATTCAGATAAATTACTTGCCAGGAAAGGGTATAGCTGTACTAGCATTTGTCTTTCTCTGCCAAAGAAAGACCTGCTGAACCAACAATTTGAAAAATGGTGTCAGGTATTGGGAGCAGTTACACAGCAAGTGGGATATACTAAGCAACATCTTCCATCATCCTGGTTGTTGTAGGATATGGCATAGGAGTGCCTTGGCTTACCTGAAGGTAGTTTTATGGAAACATTTAAAGATTAAAGTATGTTAAAATATCCCTTCCATGGGGTACTTGAGTCACAGATCTCTTTGGTCACATGGCTAGCATTGGAGCTAAGGCTTTTGTGGTTTGCTCTCAAATTTGTCAAGAATTTACCTATATTTAGTTGTCAATGCACTCCACCACTACCACTTTAGCAGTATTACCAGTGCTTACTCCACGCTTGTTATGAGTCTCGGGAACAAATTAAGAGCTGGAAAGAATGAACACCTACACTGGACACCAGATCACCCTCAGACTGGTCTGGAGGGATTGGACTGACCATGGCTTCTCTGTAGCAAGGTCATAGAGAAGGTAATATTAGAAGCTAGAACGATTATAT
Source organism: Hylia prasina (assembly GCA_013397195.1). Taxonomy (NCBI): domain Eukaryota; kingdom Metazoa; phylum Chordata; class Aves; order Passeriformes; family Sylviidae; genus Hylia; species Hylia prasina. The sequence continues at coordinate 3,142,906 of VYXD01005580.1, read as the reverse complement.
TGTTTTAATACTTGACCAAAAAGGAGCAGCAGTATTAGATTGATGTGCTGTGGAACAAGTTACAGAAAAGCTGTAATCTAACTGGAACTTAATGGAGTGTGATGGCTCAGTTCTAACAGATAGGGGCTTTGTATATTGGCTGCATGTTGTGTAAATAACTTTTATTTATGGTAGAGGTAGCCAGCATGCTCTATAAAGTTGAAATATGAGTATTTATAGGACTCCATCCTGATTAATTAATTATACTTGTGTTGGAAGGAGAGACAATTAGCTGGCATAACACTTGATAAGATTAAAGATGGGAAGGCAAAAGAAATTAATTGATGCAATTTCAGTAGATGAAAATGGGTTAATTACCTGTATATTCTTCCAACACAATTGGACCCCAAATCTTTTCTGAGATCTTATTTTCCAACCCCTATCTCTTCATGAAGGTAACTGAAAGGAAGTAAAAGGTCTGCTGCAGTTTCCAAATTTAAAAACTGAAAAATTCTGTATGGAGCCCACGCTTGTTTATTTTTCTTAGAATAGAGGATAATAAAAAGGAAAAAAGAGTCAATGAACAGAAGCAGTTAAGCCCTGTAGATAAGAAAATAGAAACACAATGTTAGTTTTATTTTTGTGTGGGGAGGGGTAAATTTGTTACAATATTTAACAATGTTTGCTATCGGAGGTTCCCATTAAGGTATTTTCCTCGAAGTGATCGTGGAACACCCTCAGTGGTTTGCTTCACTGATTGGAAAAAGAAACACAACTAACAGTCTGACTTCCACAGAGAAACAACTTTTGAGACAAATCATGAGAGCAGTCCACAGTAAATGTAGATTTCTGGCATTCCTAGAGCTGATTCACCTTGGCTTCCCTCAGTTTACTTCTTCTTCTCCTCCCTGCCTTTCTGTTTTCAGAAGTAATTTTTGAGATTACTTACCAAGTTGCCCGACTTCTGCTGTTCTTTGCATCCTGATTGCAAGACAGAAAGACAGGATAAGTGAGTTGTGTGTTTATTCTGACATAAAATTTCCTAATAGTTGATAGATTAAAAAAAAAAAATCTAAAAAAATCCATTGCAACCATTGAAACATTTCTTCCTGTAAAATCCAGTTATTCAGGTGTGTTTTACACACTCACAGACCCTTGAAATACTATGAACTGGATGCTCTCATGCTGTTCCTCATAATGACTTGCAAGAAATAATGATAATACTTAGCCAGAAAAAGCTCTCAAAAAACTAGCCAGTTGAGAACTTACATATGCTAAATTGTTTAATAGGATACTTTCACACATATGTACATACCCTTGAGGGCAGAAAGTGAGAATTTGACTATAAAAATGAAATTTTGCTATCCAAGTGAAATCCCTATATAATGGCCTCACTAGAACAGTCCTCTAGTTTTGTTCAGCCTTCATTAAATAGCATTCTAGTGCTCCGGATCTCCCTGGATAGGATTTTGTTCTTTTCCTGCATATTGTGAACTAATGCAACTCCTGGACTTAGTCCAGCCTGTGCTGACTTTACATCCAGACTTTGGGTATAAACTGCTGATTATGGTTTCAAACTTTTCAGGAAACAAAAATAAAAGAGCTCAAGAAAATGTTGCAGCTTTTCACAGTGATCTCATGCATGGCCACATGCTGTCAGGAATTTAAAGTTCTTGTGCTGGGTTTTAATGCAGGCATACTTTCCATGGCAGTCTGAAATACTGCTGCAGTTTGACTTACAGCCACTGGCAAACAGTATATTTATAAGAAAGTCTAAATGTCCTAAAATGTAGCCTTCATTGAGCCTTTTATTTTTGTTTACTTGACTATTTATGAACTTGATTTTTTTTAAGCCAAACATTCTATGCATATGCTCAACTGCACTACAAAATGTTAAATCATTTAGAGAAGCTGGTGGATTATTTAACTCTTCTACTGCTGTATTTTATTCAGTTTTTCCATTAGCAGTTAAAAGTCAGGCCAGATATAGAAAGGCAAAGAAGAAAACAAGCATCTTGCTTGGACTTCAACATCCTTTGCGTGGAATGTAGATATAGAACTTAATAGTAAATATGCCAGTAGTGCTGGTGGGCTGAGATGAAGTTCTCAAATGGCTCACAGAGGCTCCCTGGTGTAGGAAGAAGGACTGTCTTCATGCCATAAGAATCCCTTTCTGTAGACTCTGTGGGCAGGACACTGTGATGACAGTAAACTCGGTGCATGAATTTCATGTGTGTCTGTCCAGCACGTGCTCTGTCAAGGTACTGAAGCTCATGAACATCTGCCTTTCATTGCTTGAATCACACACTGTGGGCCCAGCCTTTATGGTGCATGTGAGGATGATGAAGCATTTAACAAGGAAGCTTCTTAGGGGTCCCTGTACCCCAAAATTCCCCAAGGCTTGCAATGTCTCATTTCTCCTGAGAACTGCAAGGTTCTGGGTTTGGAGAAAGTGCGGTGTGGTGGCAGAGAGAAGTCTTACTGCAGAACATACCCCATTTCTCTGCTGGGGTTTGCAGTCCCTCCTGAGGTCTGTGCTGCTGTGGCATCAGGCTGTGTTCACATGTGACAGGGCCCTAGGGACTGAGCATTCTGTAGCATCACCTGGCACAGGGCTGTGTCCCACTGTGGTAGGAGACATTGCACTGTGCATGTCTGTGATTTTGGTGATTATACACTGTTCCTCAGCAGGGGCTTTGCCTCACTTTTAGACAAATACCTTGCAAGGCAAGGTATTGTTTTCTTTGCCTTGCAAGGATCTAGTCCAGCACCCTATCTGTAACTGGTCGTTGGTGTATTACTGTAATAACCAATGGCCATTAAGACATCCAGGGAGTCCATTCTTTCCAGCTCTTAATTTGTTCAAGCTGCCTGTCTTTTCTCTTTTTTAAGAGACGTCTCTTTCCATTACACATGCTTAGTGCCTCTCTTCAAACAGTGCAGCATTCCTTTGATGCTATTCATGGGACAAACAAGTTGACTGATGAAGGAAATTTACCTGCAAAAAAAAAATGTCCAAGAGTATCAGCATGCTTACACTGTGACCTTCTCGTTGTTGGCTGCTTCATAGTGTGCTGCTGAAGTTAAGCTTTGTGCACTGCAGTTGGTACAGCTCTCACTAATATGCCTTCTTAGGTTCCCATGATCAGTTCTGTCCTAATAAAGTGTGGTAAGTTGGACAGACCTTTACTGAAATCTCCTGGAGAAGGAAAACAAAACCCTTCTCAAAAAGATGGCCAGGTTTGTGGAGGAGATGAAGTGGGCTAAGAGAGCCAGTGAGGAGACTGGGTCTCTAATGGGAGAATCTGCAGAAGAGCCAAGGGAGAAGTGGAAGTACATTTGGAAACACTGAAGAATATAAATGCAGTGGAATTACCCATAGTATGGGGTACAGGAGGAATGTGGAAGTATACAGAAGGCAGGGGAAATAAAATCAGAAGTGAGGGATTGACAGGGATGACAGCAGGGAGACTAAAAGGAATAGAGCTGGGAATGGTGGTTCTAGGCTTGGGAAGAGGAACTTTAGGGCAAATGCAGCTGAACATGTGTCAGTAAAAGCTGGGGTGTGACTGAGTGCTTCTCTCCAGCCATCACATGGGCAGCAATATTGCACCAGCCCTGAGGCTGCTCCCTGTATGCTCATGAGGTGGCTCGCAGAACCTGGACTATAACAAACCTCTTGGCTCCCCAAGCAACTGCCCTTGTTCTTTCGTTTGTAGGCTGTTTTCTCTGCTCATTTCATTTCAACAAAGTCATGATGTTTTACTTTTGAGCTTGAGCTGACCATCTGTAGGCCAGGGGAAGAACACCTCCCCGTTACCTCACTGAAACCCCATCTGTCTTCTCAGTGAATGTGTGCCTGCAGCACATAACTGGTGATTACATGGTGGATGTGTTTCCTCTCGTGTGACAGAGCTGGGGTGGCAGCTGATTCTTGTAAGGTTACTGGAGGAGGTGGCCTTTTGGGGGGACTGAGTGTGGAAAATATTCTTCAGCCTAGATTTAAGCAGAGGTCTTATGTGAGCCATTATTCTGTTCTTTCAGCATCACCTTTGATATGCATATACAGATTTTGCTGAAATTGCTTTTCTGGCCTGTTCTTGAAAAATGCAATGAGAACTTTATTCTCTACCTCTGCACCAGTCAGGTTTAACTGAGTACAGTGACTGTGCTTTGTCCTGAGCAGTGAAAAAGGCAGGTTTCTTTATGAGGGTGACTTCCCTACCACTTAGGCATCCTTCTGTGTTTGATTTTAAAAAATGTAAATTCTACCTTTTCCCCCATCTTTAGCACAGGGGAGGAGATACTGCTGTATTTCCAAAATTCTTTTCTGAAGCCTGTCTTGGAATTCATAATGTCTGTGAGCAAAGATGAAAAAGGGGAATGTTAAAATGGAGAATAGTCAGCTGTAACATTATCTCCCATTTAAAATTAAAACTCTGAAAACATAAAAGCATTTGAAAGCCTTTGCTTGTGTGCAGTTACACAAATCGTAAATTAACTGGTGTCAAATAAGCAGTCACCTGTGAGGGTGTCAGGGTGTTCCCTTCTGGATGTACCTAAATTTATTGAGATTCTCCTTAACCAAGAGGAGAAGTAGTGTTCCCCTGGTACTTTGGATTTGTCTGTGTGTATTTATAGAGACTTGGGATGAATGGGTGAGCCCATTTCCTCTAGCACGCAGTGCAAGTTTGATAGCTTTTCTCTCATCCCAGGCTGAAAGGCTGTGAAATGTGACTGATTTTCATAGTTCAGGGCTATCTTGACTTCATACTAAAACTCTTAACAGGTCTAATGCTCACACAGCAGTTCTTCTCATTCCTTGTGTGTTGTTTAGTTTCCTCCAGCATTCATTATTGATATCCATAAGAGCATATTGTGCTGCTGATCTAAGCAAACTGGATACAAAGTGAGTTGGCTTATTTTAGGACTTACCTTTGTGTAATCAAGTCTGACTGGCCCTGTTTTGAATGTGTGTGCCCCATTTCTTTGTCTAAGTGAAGCGTATTTTGGGTGAGAATAGACTTTGAGGAGAACATCAGCAATTCTGAGCCAATATCTGTGTGTGTACCTGGGCACAGCTTCACCCCAAAATGATAATGGCTAAGCTTACAAACTATCAGCTGAATTTTTAATGTGTAGTGTTTTAAGAGTGAATGGGCCATGTATTTTATCTCTTTTGATTATAACAGCATAAACCCCAGGTTCATAGCAGGAACAGGACATAACTGTGGTAGTTGGGTTACTTCAGTGAGGTGATAATCATAGTTTAGTTTTACTCCTTGTGCTCAAGACAGTTTTCTAGCTGCTGATGATACCAAGGCCATTACATCTGATAGTATTAGTTAGGATTTAAGCCTTACAAGGCCGTTTTGATGAAGGATGGGAATGCACTGTCTGTGCTGAGCTGAAGGGAAAAGCCACTGAGTGGCTCCTTGCAGGGGTTTCGTGGTAGGAGGTGACCTGTGCTGCTCTCCTGTGCCTGCCAGCTCTAACCACAGAGCAGTCTCATGGCTTTCCTCTGGCCCTGCTGGGAAAGAGGGTAGCACAGTGTCCAAATCTAGCATCTTGAAGTTGCCTTAGGGTGGATGTAAAGGAGAAAACAGACTGAATCACAAGGGAAGCAGCAGAAGAAGGGTTTTTTTTCATTTGGCCAGATAGCTATTTTTGTGGAGGGTAAATCATTACTTTTGAAGCCATCTGTCTGAATTACAGTGAATCTCACCATAACTGATCAAGAGTAATAAATAATTAAATAGCAGTGCTCAAATGAGTATCTCTGCCTTGCTTTCATCTAGTTCCCTTGGTTCTGGCGTTGACAAGTACCTGTCTGCTGCCTTGGAGCTGTGAAGGTGGCTGTTCCTACCTACGCCGCTGCCCTACTTCGAGCAATTCGTGCAGTCTGAAACCTGATTATTTTTTCAGTCTGGCGATCCTACAGTGCGCTGTGGTGGAAACTCTACCTGCACTCCCTGCAGTTCCGCGCTGCCTGCGGTGAAACCAAAGCGTGTCCCCCCCAGGTGCGAGCAGCGCGGCTGTGCCTGCCGGGGCTGGCAGCAGCCCGGGAGCGGCTGCCCGGGAGGCTCCGGCTGCCGCCGGCTCGCAAGGTAAACACTGTGTGACCTATAAGCCAGCCAGTCAACTCGCACGCGGCCTTATTAGGCAAGGCGTGGAGCCGTGTCTGGGGACGGGACATGCGGCAAGAGACGCGCAGCCCAGATCGGATCCAGCGCAGACCCCGGGAGATGCGACCCAGTTCTGCGGCGCTGACAGCGAGCTGCTGCTGCCTGAGCCTCGCTGTCACAGACGCTGCGCTCTGCCTGGCAAATATCAAGAATTATGTTAGAAGTGGCTTTAAAAAGTGAAATCCTTTTGTGTAAATGTTAGTAACTGTAGCTCGTTTCCCGGCGTATTCTTTATGTGCTTGGCTATAACCTTAAGACGCCAGTTCACGCTGTCAGTCCATATACTGGAACACTTTGTGGGGGCCTTTGCTGGGAAGTGTGTCTTCATTCCTTGTGCTGCCTGCATCCAGAGGAGTACCTGGACTAAGAGGAACTAATTCATTTTTTTTTTAATGACTCTGGGACTTGTTTTTCCTCTCATTATGCAGTTTTATGCCCTTTATTGGAAAACTGATTTTTACTGGCTAAAGCAATTACCTCGCTCCCAGAAGAAGGGGAATATTGGCACCCACTGACTGTGTACAGACCAGGACTGAGCTAGGTTGTTTCATACCCACATCGTAAAATCTGACTTTCACATGGAAGAAGCCTTTAAAGAAGTATTTATGTTTTTCCTTTAGTGTAATCTCTGTAGATTTAGACAAGCAGATGCTGTGCAAACATTCCCAGGCAGCTCTGGGAAGGCTCTTCAGATCTGACTTGTGATTTAACTTCCTGGTACGCCCCTGAGCACCAAGAATGTTGGTGATTTTTGCAGGGGCCTTGGGAGTGAATGAGGGCAATAAAGAGAAAAACGCCATAGCTGCCATGAATTTAAACCTGCTCTCTAGAGAACAGACTCCAGAACTGCAGCATCACTGGGTTAGATTTTCTTTCCTCATTAATTTTTGCTTAGACATGCTGGTTGCAAATTAATCCTTGTACATGTGCCTTTTTCATAGTGCAGTGACAGTACTTATAGTCGAGCTGTCCTACCTTGGCCATCAGCTCTTGAATAAAACATATATTTTTCTTTATTTCTTTTAATAAATATTTAATTTTCTGAGAAAGCATTGCAACATGCCATAAACAGGATGGGAGCTAAGGTCATGGATTTCTTGTCTGCAAGGTTGCTGTCTGCCTGAAGCTTGAAAAATTATATTTCAGGGTAAGTATGCAGGCATAGGATGTGGCCTGTGAAATGTCACATCACAGTGGTAAACAAAATTGGTGTTTTCCTTAGATGACTATCACGAAGAGCCAAAGAACTTTGTTATAAATTCTTCCTTGAGGTATGCATGCCTCTCTCTGCTCCCTTATTGGGCTTTTACATTCGTGCAGAGGTGTTCAAGAGCAGTCAGGAGAAAACTCAGTAGTGTGGTGTGGCAGGGCTTTTTGTGACACCTAACTCCACGGGGCCACTTGCTGCTCCAGGCAAGGAGACAGCCTCATACTGGTTGCAGACACTAGTAGTGTCAGAAGATGGGGAAACCCATCCCAGAAACCTTGGCTGCTTGTTTTTGAGGCACACAACTTTAACAGTCACCCAGCAGCAGTTTAAGCTTGGGACCCTCTCAGCAGCAAAGCTTTCAGTCACTGCAATAGCTAAGAAGAAGCTGAGGCTTCAGGACTGCAGTGAAGGATGCCCACAGAGCTGTGACTAGCCTTGTGCCTTCACAGTCTGAGCTGCAGCTGCTCCACAGAGCTGTGGTGTGAAATGCTCTCCAGTGCTGTTTTGCTGGGTAAAATGCCATGTCCCCTCAAAGTCCTTGAGCTGTTTAATGACTGAGATTGTATTGCTGGGAGATGAGTTCCTGCCTTACCCTTCTTTCCAGCCATTTGCTTAGTGAAGAAATGCCCTTGTTCACACCTGACACCTTCTGTTACTGCTTTGGGCCAAGAGACAAATAGGTGTGACTGAATTCAGATAATGTGTCCCACTGATATATCTGATTACCACATGAGAAAAGGGCATGTGGACTTTGAACTTCCTTGAAGGAGCTCCTTTAGTCTGATCCTACTCCTAAAGAGGAAAACCTTGGATATCTTTTGATTATGCTACAGTCTTGTCATGCAGTTTTGTGAACAGTGATATGAGGGGTAGGGATGTCAGGGGACATTAGATTCATGTTCCTTATTCTGAAATGTGTTCCAAAACTGAAAGGTACCAAAATCTCCTTTTAGGAGTAATTAATTGCTGAAATTAATGAGTGGAGTGAAATCTGAAATAGTAATCTGGAGATTGAAAGGGGATTTCTGGTATGGGTACAAAAACACCTGTTGTTCTCCCTTTTCCTAGAGCACATTACTAAATAGCCAGTACAAAAAGACCATCCATATTCTTTCAACACATTTTGTACTACAAACCTCAGTCCCCTTTATAAATCTTACTAATCAGCTTTTTTCATTTCTTTGCATATGACTTGTTTTGAGGTACACTACACAAGCAATGCAGTGCTGAAGTTAAACTGAAGACTTGTCCAAAACACAATCACTGGCCAAACATAAATCATTTTGCCAGGATGATTATTTGGAAAGGGTTATATTTTGCTTTCTGCTGGAGTGATGACACCATGTCAGGAAACTGTATCTTATTTTTAAAGTTCATGTGAATGGCCTCAAAATAAGAAATGAGAAAATACCACTTCCCCATATACATAGGGTTTGGATGGAGAAGACAGACCTGACTGGCATTGCCAACCCAGAATACATTCTGTGACTGCAGGGTGGGCTGCTGGGACGTGACTTGAGCTTTTAAGTGATTGTACTACTGAAGTAATCTTCTGTGAGTTTTTTGACCTGTCCTTCAGCTTTGGGCTGACTTCTTGAACAACTTGGCAGAGATTGATGGCGTTTGGGAGGAAAAGGAAATAAGAAAAGGGAGTGCCTTGCCACTTTCCTTTGGAGAGATCTGCCTGCATACCAATAACTGGCAGGGTGGTCTGGGGCAGGCGAGAAGCCTGCAGGCTGGGAGGGGAGGTCAGATGGACTGATAGCAAAGACTCGTCTGCTTTAGCCCAATCTTCTGACCTTCATTCCTACAATCATCCACAGCATCTCAGATCTTGGCATAGCTCATTTTGACTAGCTATTCCAAGGGTGCTCACCTTGGCCAGAAGAGCAGTTGAATAAAATTCATGAGCTCCTTTAGAGCTCTACCAATGAAGAGTAGATGAAAATATGATTTCATCATTAAATGTATTTAATTAAATCACCTCAGTTTTCTGTGTTGCTCAGATTCCTGTTTACCTAGCCTATTTGCAGAAAGTTTCATGCAGTCATTGTGGGTTTTCTTTCTTCTGCATTGTTGATTTATTTAAAATTTTATTTTATTTTTGGCTTTTCTTCAAACAGCTGTCATAGACTTCTTTGATTTTTGCTTTTATGATAACTGCAAGTCACAACAAAGTATCGACCTCTCTTTATCACTTCTAAACACTTCTAAATATAAATTCACAAGTGATCAAAATTCAAGAGGAAAAAAGGCCTGATCTTGGTGGGACGTGGTTCATAACTCCTCAGTGCTTTGGGACTGGCAGGCCTGTAAGTTGGGAAGTGTTTTGCACGTCGTTTAAACTCCAGCTTTGATTGGAGCTATTAGTTTTGCCAGACGAAAGGAAGATATTTTCCTTCTCTTCCTGTGGGAAGCTTCAGAACAACATTTAACTGCCAGCTGGTCTTTCATGAGCAGTCTCAGATTTGAAATGTATACATGCTTAACCTCGAGCTCTAAGCCCAGATGACTGCAAACTTAGCTTCCCGCTGGGCTGCCCCCCTTTCCGAGGCTGAACTGTTGTTCTCTCTTTGTTTGCTTGTGTTGGAAGCTGCTAATGCTCAAGAATTAATGATGGCAGAGGGGGGACAAGAACATTACTACCGATTTGTAACGCAGCCCTGATAACAGAGTTTGGCTGAGCACACTTGTAGGTCCTGGAGACTGGGTCATTTTTGAAGGACAAACTGCTCTTCCTCCTTTCTTCATCAAGTATTTGGAGATTAATTTCTTCTCATCTGGGAAAGGTGTGCTGTTAAACCTGCTCTTTTCAAACAAGCAGCAAAATGCTAAATCTAAGATTTCTTTTCTTGATGCCCTTGGTTGATTCTGCTGACTTACTCCTTTTTGCACCCTTAGTGTTTTTCTCTGCTTCCGAAGCTGTTTAAGGGCCAGTACAAAGACTTCTCTTGTGAGCCCTTTTTGATGGAAAGGAGAGATGGAAGTAGTCAGTTACCTACAGTTCAATATTCCCAATGATCTGTGTGAAGTGCACAGCATTGCTGTCATACCCCAAAGCTCCAGCATCTCAGAGTTTTAATACTGGAAGCAGTGTTGGCACATACCCCTCGTCTTGAATCAACATTGAGTGAGCTCTGGGATCTCAGATTCTGCACAGCAACACAGTTTCAGTATCAACAGCAGTGACATTAATTTTAAATCATAGGTACTGTGCACAGAGCCATGGCTGGTGATCACCTTCCAACCAAACATGAAGAGATCTTGAAGCCAAACTCTAAGTATTTTTGTGAACAGCTTGATAAAGAGGGTTTTTTTTAAATGGAATATTTTACTTTCCCCTATAATAACACTCTTTGGTCCTATGAGGTAGCCCCTGGATTCTTGACCTGCCAGCTGTATGTAGTAGGAAAAGGAGTTCTATTTGCACCAAAGCCTATTACAGATATTTCTTCCCAGGTGGTAGCCAGACCAGTTGTAGAGACTGGCTTTTTACTGTGTATTGTAGGCAGCATCTGAACAGCACAAGCAAGAACCCATTCAAAAATTACACAATTGTGAAAACCACTCAGGAGTTTTCCTGTCTTTCTGCAGCTCGCTGTGCTTTCCCTTCTGCACCTCATTCACCAGGAGGCTGCTGAGGACAAAATGTTGAGGATGATGTATAGCAGAGAAATGGGGGAGCCTGACCCCTCCCTCCACAGAAACAACCATATTCCTCCTCTCTGTTGTTGGGGACATTGCCAGAGGGACATTGCCAGACAGGAGGGTGACATTTGAGGTGAGCTCACCTCCTTTGTTAGCCAGAAGGGTTGATCCCTTTCCTGATCATAAGATCCTGTCCCTTTTTCTTTGTTCTGGCACCTCCTGAAAAGCACATGCAGCAAAAATAAAAGGGACTATTTCCTACCAGTTTAGTCATCAGGCTGGGTCACTAGGGGAACAGGACCTAGCAGAGGTCCTGCAGCAGGAGGAACGATGGCTGGGACTGTCTTTCCTGGCAGCCTTGAGCTATTGCATCAGCTCAGCTGTCAAGTCTAACTTCTCCTTCAAACTCGCTAAAGATTGCAGACGCAAAATTTATCAAATGAGTGGTATTTACCTGTGTTTTATCAGAAACTTCCCGTACGGTGTACCAGATGAGTTACAGGTGCTTAAAAATGCTCCGAGTAATAATACCTCTATTCACAAGATCAGGTGTACAGTCTTCAGACAAGCAGGGTTGAGAAGGAAGAGGGGTTTTTTTAGAACAAGGTGTCTCTTGTTTCTATACCAACACATATCCTGGTCCAGAATTTCCCCATTAACTGTTACCAGCAGCTCCTTAGTTAGTTCTGCCCCATCTTATTTTTGTGTTCTAAGCACACCTGCATCTATGCCTAGGCTGTAAAGCACCAGATTTTCAGGTTAAATTGCTGATTTGGACTTGTGTCAACAGATTACATTTTTTGTATAGATTAGGCTCAAGTACATGGAGGCCTTCACAGCTGGTCAGGAGTGCACAGCAGTGTTGGCTTGTGTTCTGTTGGTGGTGCTGGGAGGGGTTAGAATTAAACACAAGAGGTAGCAAGATTACAGACAAAGAAAAGAAACGTGGTGTGTACCATCAAATATTTCTGAACAGAGAATGTTACTTGATGAGTCAGAGGCTTCTAGGCCACATTCTTTGTGTTGGGTGACTCTCCTTCCTGGGAGCTCTGGACTGTTGAAAGATCAGCTAAGAAAAGGTGCTTTGATTAGGTTGACTCCAACATGATTTGTGTTTTTAAAAAATAAATAGATTAAAACAGCTATCAGGTGTGTTAGACAAGATGGAATGCATGTTCTTCTATCTGTTGCAATAACTTGTTAGCATGAAGAACAGCGTTTTGATGACCTAGATAGGCTAAATACAACTTCATGATGAGCCAACAGCCATTCACAGGCTTTTGAAGAGCATGTTTTTCACTTGTGGTTTCACAGTCTCTTTCGCAGCATCATTGTTTATATCTTGTCTGTACATTGAGGTTCCCAGCATAGATCAGGGTTCTGTTGTCCCCAGGTATCACAAAAACAGGTAAGAACAGTCAAGTACTTCAGCCTTGTGTGTCTCGTCTACCTTTCCCTGGTCCTGACACCCCCAGTCCTGTGGAGAGTTTTCTACTCACAGAATCATAGAACGGTTTGGAATGGAAAGGGACCTTAAAGATGACCATCCCAAGCCCCCTGCCAGGGACACTTTTCACCAGACCACGTTGCTCAAAGCCTCATCCAGCCTGGCCTTCAACATTTCCAGGCATGGGGCAATTCACAGCTTCTCTGGACAACCTGTTCCAGGGCCTCACCACCCTCACAATAAAGAATTTCTTCCTAATATCCAAACCTACCCCTCTTTAGCATAAAGCCATTATCCATTGTCCTATCTACAGGTCCTTGTAAAGTCCCTTTCTTGGTCTCTTGTAGCTACCTTTAGATCCTGGAAGGTGCTCTAAGGTGTCCCTGGAACCTTTCCCAGGCTGAACCACCCCAGCTTTCTCAGTCTGTAGCTGATAGTAGCTGAAATCTTTTGGAGGGGAAGAAGTCTCTTGGAGGGAAGCTGGTAGACTTCCCAATTTCTTTGGATGGGGTTAAGTGAATGGACCTGTTTCAGTCACACATATAATGCTTCTTTGAGTCTCTGTTGGACCGTCAGGTAGTTCAGTGTGGGCAACTGAGCCAGGGCTATTGCACCATTGCAAGCAAATATTTCCAGACTTTCAAAATTAACTAAAAGACTTCTGACTCTACAATCCAAAATCCATCAAATGTTTAATT
>VYXD01005580.1:3114236-3129701 GCA_013397195.1 Hylia prasina | reverse complement strand
AAAAAAAAAAGTAGCTAGACAGTACTTTAGTGCAATTTTTCACCTTCTGTCTCGAATTAAAATATTTGGAGCTGTGGTGTCTGTTCTTAAATCCCTACCCCCACCAGTAATTTTGCTCATATGTTATCCATAAATCTTGTCTGTTTTAAATGTTCCAACTAATAGTTAGGCAAAAATTTTAGCATAATGCTATGATTATCAAGAGTCCATTTTTTGGCAGCCTGGGTGCTGTTTTTCTTAAATAAGCACTGCAGTTTATCCTGATTAGGGATATGAAGGAATTATTCCTCTTCTCGGCATTTTTTCTGTTGTTGCTGGGTTGGGTTTTTTTGTTGTTTGTTTAAATTCTTAGTATGAGGATTTAGATGTTCTGCATTCGTTTTGCAGGAATATAATGTGTGATTTGGCTGGATCTTTGAAGTGGTAGTATTATAAATCTCCCAATCACCAATGCCCAATCTGTTTTAGCATTCATGTGCCTAATTTCAGTTGGTAATCTGATTACTGGCTTGAGCTGCTCCGGCTTGCAGCCTATTGCTATGCATTTACTGTACTCCCTGGGACGCGACAGCCTGACAGCTCCAGTCCTGTGCTATGAAAAATCTCTCCACGATATTGCTAAGACAGGCCTAAGGGCTGTGGCTGGTTGAGAATTAGCTGCTATTGTAGTTTCTCTTTGCCGAATCCTTTGTTTGTGCAACCATGTTCAGAAATCCTTGGATCTCCAGCTATTTGGGAAATGTTAAATACTCTGAGGAGCAAGGTAAGAGTTCCAAGTAGATAAAAGAAAATGCAGTTTGTGTGTGTTTAATCTCTCGTCTGTATGTCTGCATGTGTAAATATTGTTTGACTGGCTCTCCTGCAGCTGCATTAGGTACTTTAGCAATCAGTATGCAGTTAGTCACCTAGGCTATTTTGTTAGTTCCTAAAGGACACTTTTGAAAGATCCGATTAGATGGATCTTTTAATTAGCTTAGCATGCCACCGACTTAGGGCCTTTAAATATACTAAGTAACGCTGGAAGGTTGCATCTACTTCTTTTTAGATTCTGCATTTTGAATTTCCTACATATTAAATTATGGATAGTGGTTTTATCGGGTAGTTTGTCCCTAAGAGAGAGCAGAACTAGCCTGAGCAAATGGTTAAACTTGTGAGCAAGTCTGATTTACACTCAAGTAAAGATACTCTTAATTTTGAATAAAAATATTTTAAATTGCTGTAATATGATTACGAACATGTTTAGAATTCTTCAGTAAAAAAACAACAAAATGATGTTGTAAATATTTTCCTTCTGTCTATCGAGTACTGTGAGCATATTTTTTTATCTTTAAATTAACCATTGAATAAGACTGTGTTAAACTGTTGTTTCTTTTGTGGGCATATTTATTATCTTTTGGTGCAGAGTTGTTTTACTTTTCCTCCTGTGTTTGTATTTAAGACTTCCATATTGTGGTGAGTAAGTTTTATTGGTCTTTAATCCCCCCCACATGGTGCTTAATTTGAACAGGAGGAAATACATAAAATATCAAAACTGGGTAATGGAATTTGATTGTCTCCTAAGTTTGTCTGTGTTTGGGATGTGGGGGAAGATCAGGACTGACTCCTGTGAGACACAGCAGAGTTTTAAGATGATTTTGAGGCATTATAGATGTGGGGTGTATGAAAGTCACTGAATGTGTTTAAGGGGTACAAGAGCCAAACCAGCTGTGCCCCTCCTGGCCCTTCTCCCTCCCTGTTCCCAGGGAAGCAATGCAGGCTCCTTTCTTCTGTTCTCATATTCCCTCCCCAATTTTGGCTGGGCTAGGCAGAATTTCTCTGTGGTCTACTTGTGGTTTTCATGGTGGACAGCTGTTCCAGTGCCAAAAATTCTAGGATGGGTTGCATCCTGTTAGAACAGCTATAAATTTAAGATATGCCTGGTTCTGATTAGCTAAGCTGATACTGAGCTGGGCTTTGGAAGTTAGTGCATAGTCCTCTCAAAGTAATGTAAATCTGGCCTTTTTAAGGATCCATATGGCTCAGAGTATTCTTTGTAATGCTGTAGTGTAAAATATAGTGATTTATATACCATTCACACTGTTTTTCTTACAGTATTCTGTTTTGGTCTAACAAGATGTTTCTGTGTAATCTTTGTGCTTTATTCTCCATTTAATGGAAATATAAAATGAATGTTTACAAAAACAGGAAAAAGTTGCCTATTAAAGTTGAATAATGCTATTAGCAAAGCTGCTTGAAATCTGTACTGACTTGTAGCAGATGCCTAAAAAAATGCCTTTTTGCACATTTTAAGCTTCTTTATCAAGTTGTTATAATCATCTTTTTTTCTGTTACTTCTTTTGAGCTTTCTTTCAGTCTTTATACCTGTAGAGGTGGCAGAAGGAAATGGAAGAAGATAAGAAGTTTTGAAATGCACAGACAAAATGTACATTCTCTAAATTAAGACCCATATTGTCAGCTATAGTAAGAATTCATTAAACCTTTTCTGCAAAAATAAGAGACATTCTACCCAGACTTAAAATACTGTGCATAAGAAAAAAAAATAGTTTTTTGCAGTTAGGTCTTCCTTGAAATAGTTAAATCTCAGCTCTGAGGTAGAGTAATAGGAGTGTAGCTGCAATTGAATTGTTCTAAAGTTGGTTTGTGTTCTAAAGTCTGGATCTGTCTTTGAAAAATAAAATGATTGCTTTGTCAGTGACTAACTGTTTATTAATTTAGGGTCTTGGGTAGTAGATTCAATACAGATGGGGACAGAAGGCAATTTTTCATTGGGAATGGGTTGTCAGGAGCTGCATGTGTTTTTGCACAGCAGTCCCAGACCAGGACCTGCTCCCTGGCTGGCAGCTCTGAGGTTTCTTGATTGCATCCTTGATAAATGGAGGGAGAGGGTACTTGGAACACTGGTCCCCCTTGCCACTGGTCATCATTTGGTCCCTCTGGTGATGCACTTGATTGCAGAAATGAAGAAGTTTAATCTAGGAGAGGGTGGGGAGATTGCCCTTTGCTTGTTAGGGTTCGCTCGGTTTTGGGAACCCAGAGACTTTGTAATAGATGCTTTTTGAACATAAGGCTGCAGTTGTGCTCTCAGTGTAAACGTGTTCCTCTGTGAAATGCATGTTGTAAGGCTATTCGGAAAAAAAAAGGGGAGCTTCCAAACAGTGGACAGTCGTCAGAAACATTTCTGTCATGGATGGTGTAATACTGTTGCAACAGATCTTCACCTGGACATCTCTTGGCTTCTGCAGTGAATATGCAGTTTTTATAGTATTGCCAGGCTGCAGCCAAAAAAGCTTTTGCTGCTTGCAGCATTTCTCATTTGCAGAGTGCTTCAATAAACATGTCCATTGCCCATTTTATAAGCTGGGAAACAGTGAGTTTAAATGATCACCCCAGGGTGTAGTGCTACACCACAAATATTAGGAATAGAACATGGCAGTTCCATAAATAGTTGATGCTTTTGATAGATCTACTGTCTGTACTCATTTTTGCAAAACTCTGGTTTATCCCCATCTTGGACATGCCAGCTGGTGCTCCTTTGCTTAGAGAGAAGGCCTCTGCTCAGCCTTTTGCAGGGGAAAAAGGCTATGCTTGGAAACTATAACCTAGTTTACCAGAAGTTCCCCATTTATTACAGCATCTTCACAATGGTGTGTTTTTTTTCTATTTCACAGATTTTGCCAAAGGAAACTCAATCAGATTTAAGCCTTCACGATTGCTCCTAAGGAAGAGAGCGTTAAGGTAAGGTCGAGGTTTTCTTGCCCAGTGAAGATGGCTGGTTGCAGTAACTTTCCATCATTGCTGGAATCTACATTTATTCTTTTGCCAGGAAAAGTGGTTATTGGTCCTCTCACAGGACCAAGCTTTTGCTTAGAGCAGATGTTCTGATCAACCACTGAAAAACCAGCTGCCTCTGAAATAATGTTAAATTTTATAGCCAACATTGCTAAAGGGAGAGTCCCACTGTGCACTGAGCTTTCTGCCATTGCAATGCCCATTTTTCCTTGCCTGGCATGGACAGAGTACAGACATGTAGTGTGAACCAGCCTGGAACTGGAATACTTACCTGTCTGGGAAAGCAGGTGGCTGAGGTGGGTGAATTAATTACACATTCTTACAGGGAGCAGTCTGGGAGAGAGAAGAAGGGGGACACTGCAGAGATGAATGGACTGATGGTGTTGCTTCCATGCAGGGCTGTGGCTGCACTCTTAGGGCACAGTTCCACAAGGCTGAGTAAGGGGATACAATTAAACAGTTGAGCAAGAAGGCAGGTCATGTTCCCTCTCTCTTCCCATCCTTGCTCCAGCTGCTTTGAGTGTCCACGTTTGTGCATGCTGGACTCATTCACAGTGGCACAGAGAGGAAGTCAGGAAATGGGAACCAACCCTTGCCTCAGGAACCAGCTGATTCATTGGTTAAGTTGCACAGGAATCCACCTGCCTTAGGTGCACAGGCTCATGTTTGCAAGCTTCTTTTCTGTCAGTGCCCACCCCTAGGGCACACCTGGTTCCCTGCCTTGTTGTTTCTTAGGTCCTGGAGAGACATGGAGGGAATGGGTGGACAAGACACACTGTGCTATGACAGCAGGTAGGGCAAAGTAGCAATGAGAGTAGTAAAGAAGGACATGACTGTAAAATGGACCTTTTACACAAGAGTCCAGGGAAGGAAGTTCTCCTGGAGGTAAAGAGAAGAAAAGTGAACAGCGAGCACCTAGCTGGCAGGTGTACAGGTGGGTTTTGTACTTCAGTCATAAAATCTCAGTGTATCCCATAGCTTTAAATTGGGATGGCAGGTCAGTGTTACCAGTGGCATTTGGATCAAACTTGTGCTTGCTTTTGGGCATGTAACTAGGTTAGTGGGACAGCTATTTAGAAACCATATGCTGCTGCTGCAGCAGCAGCAGAAGTTTTCAGCCTGGAATCCCTGATGTACAGCATGCAGCTCACACTTTGGAAGTTGCCAGAACCATACAGCTACTGAGACTGTCAAGTACTCTACTAATCCTACATTATACATTGGTTTTAAAGAAAAACAATTGAGACTGTGAAATATTGTTGCCTGTGTTTTAACAGGAATCGTCTGAATTCCTGAACATTGGAGAGTGTAATGAGTTTGTTGGGAACCTGAGGCAAAGCCACACATAAATCCTGTGTGAAACAAACTGGTGGAACCTCATGCTGTTGATTACATTTCATGAACCATGATCAAAGGCTATATTTCAAACAAGGAAAGGAAAATAAGTTCCTCTTTCAGTGTCCAGATTTACTGGGGACTTCAAGAAAGAATTCTTTCAAACTTCCAGTTTATTTTTTTTTTAATTTAGAGAAACCCATGTATTCCCTAATTATTTTAATAATAAGTGTGCATAGCCTAGCTATTAAGTGCAAAATTTCATAGTGCTGCCACTCAGAATCTGTACCTAAATTTATAGCATGACTAGATGTAGTTGTGAGATTTCTAGAAGAGGGTTTTGGATGAGTTTGAAGGTACAATGTATTTGGCAATCCAAGTCTGACTATCTGACTTTGCTTAAGCAACTGAATTGATGCTGCAACTGCTCCTCCAGCAGAGAAACTGATAAAGCAGGAAACAGGTCTGGAAAGATCCATTCGGGGAAAAAGGGAAGTCTTGTTAAGGAATTACTTATGAGTTTGTTTTTTAAAGCACTTATAAACCATGATGAGTAGCCTCCTGTAATTTTTTTTTTATTATTATTATTTTGCTATTTGGAATTGCCTTAACATCGTTCCAGCTCAATTTAGATTCCTAATGAATGTTCTTATTGAGAACACTGTGACATGTCCTAAATATGCCTACTTGCATTTTTAGAACTAATTTGATGTATGTGTCTATAAATACTCAATTATTTGGCTTGACTCTGTCATCTTCAGGGCAGTGCTGTCTCTGAATCCTCTGTGCATGGGAAAGCAATGTAATTATACTTAAAATTACATTTGGGTTAAAGCATTTGGGTTTTCTCATATGCAAACATTTAAAACAAGCAATTCCTCCGGCAGCTTAGCAAGAGAGAGAAAAAAAAATGTCTGAAGAGATAAAACTCCTAAATTGTGGATAAAATAGTATATGAAAATTTTTAATCTTTAAAAAATAAACAGTAATGGTTGACAGTCTGTCCAGAGGGAAATGGAAAATGAGGCCCTAAGGGAAACTGAAGGGACTTTACGAAGCAGATAAGCTGTAGTTATCTGTGTAGTGCAGCAAGGGTTAAGCTTAGGAAGTTTGTGGTTATTTAAGGAATTCTAATGAAATCTGCAAGTGAGCAGAGGCTGCAAGCCACCCTCTGTATAAAGGAGGTTTGGGAAGCTCCTATGCAGGAAGAACTGGATGACCTTGAGGAGTAATAGAAAAAGGATGTAATGTAATAATACTAAGTGCCCAGTTGTACATTGGGGGCTGATAAATTTTCCTGTCACTTGCAACTAATGAAAGCAAAGCCTTTACATATTAGTTTGTCATGCAGGATTGAGCAGCCAATATAGTGTACATGTAAAAAGGCAAATGTGTTGTAGATCCCAGCCTTCAGCTAGTTAGTCATATAATAATGCTTTCTCTATTAAAAATCGTTATTTTCATAAGATGCTGCTAAGACCCAAGCCTGGAATCAAGACTACCCAGCTCTGGTCACCATATACAAAAAAGATTACTTAAGACTGGAATAAGTAGAGACCATTGTAACAGATAATCAATGAGACTGAGAGCCTGCCCTGAGAACATGTAGCTAAGCTTTATTAAGAAAAATTAGTAAGGTAACTGACAACACTGGCACAAGAATAAACGGATGGAAACCCGGTGACAGACATTTAAACAAGTTTTAAAGGATCTCTGCCTTCAAAGTCCCTACAACTCCCTGGAGGGAGGAGCACGGGTGAATGTAACTAGTTTACAAGCAATCCAATAATACGGTTGTTTATAGAACCATCAGGCCTAGTGCCAGTCCTGATTCCATGATTTTACCCTTGGAAATTCATGTAGGAATTAGGCATAGTGGTGGGTGTTCACACTCAGTTCATTTAAACAAAGATTTTGCTGTTGAGTGAATGCTTTTCTGTACAAAGCCCCTTGTTTAGGGAAACTTGAGGTGCTGCACATAATGCACTGCATTATGAAAGTAAGTGGAGATACTGCTAAATAAAGCTCAGGTATTCAAAAGTCATGAGCTGGATCCCTCAGCACTTTTGTCTTAAGTAATTAAGTTGATTTGGCAGAATAAATTTGGGATTGGTTTATAGCCTTAGGCCAATATTATTTGCATTTTTCAAACTCATCCTCAGCTAAAAGGAGTAGAAACTGCTTTCAAATGGGAACTGGGTATCTCTCTATCCAGGGTTCTCCAGAAATGTGTCTGTAAGAAAATAATATAGTGTGAGGCTAGTAAGAATTACAAGTGTTGGCAGTGTGGGGTCAGGCATAGAAGAACATCCAGTTAACTGTCTGATTCTCTGCCCATCTCAGATGACACATGGATCCATTTGCTTGTGGCTGCTGTGTGCTATTTTTTCATTGTGTTTTGATTTTTGTTTGGTCCAATTGCTGTGTGTTTGCCCTGTAAGGATACACAGTTCTCTCTAATGGACAGCTTATTGCAGCTCTCCATCTTCTATTTGTTATTTTCTGTAGTGGCTAACACTGCTTTTCTTGGCAGTACCTGGAATAATTTCTCTAAGTGCAGTTGCTGGAGACAATTTGCAGCAGGTGGCATGGTGCCTGGTTGTGACACAGCCCAGTTTCTTCATTGTCATTTCAAGGGTTTTATTCTCCCCATAATATCTTAAAAAGGAATGTTACTTATAAATGATAAACAAGGACATACTTATGAAAAATATTAGTCAGTATATGTTAAAACTCTTTTCAATGAGAATAGTTCTTTGGAAATAGTGAGTACAGAATTCATACCCTTGAAAAAAAAGCAGACATTTAATATTTGTCCTAAGGAAGGATTTTTCAACAGTAAGACCATACGGTTTTTCTTATCAAAATGACTTTAAATCATACAGCACACTACTACTGTAATAAAAAGAAGAACCTTGGATCACTGTGAGGATTTATATCTGTTACACCTGTCTACACAGTTTACTAAAGGATTTAAGACCATTATGAGCTTTCTTATGCCCAGCTGGGATAGTGACAGTGGCAGAATACAATAACCTGTTCTCTATTTTTATTGATTGAATAAAAAAAATCTTGCTTACTTCCTCCAAAAAAAGTCTCTGTAGGCAGTTGGGATCTACTTTAGACCATTATGATACCTACATTTTACAATTAAAATTTGTATATTTAATGAAGATATTTAAAGAAATATTTTGTTTCATCTAAATGGGCTATTTTCCTGTTTTGAAAAGACATGGTATAAAATTAAATGATCTGATACTCCTATTAGCATCTTATAAATTGTGTAAGATCCAGAGAACAGTGCAGTAACAAAAACAGGGTAGTAATGCAGAAAGCTTCTAGGTGGAGTGTACATGCCAGTACTGCATTTGATGACATGTTGTAATATTTATGAAGAACCATTTAATGTAGATTATTTTAAATGTAATTGCTTACTAGAGCATTTTGAAGGCAGTCTCCAGTCAGTAATTTAATGCAAAAATGTGTCACAGTCAGATCCAAACAAGTTTCAAATTATGTTAGGTTTGGCTTTCTGAGTTTCTTTGGGTTATTTCTTAGCTCATTCTTAGGGAAAATATTTTCTTTGGTATCTCTGTTAGACTGTCTTGGAGTAAATTGGTTATGTCTTGGGTTTATTTGATTTGTAGCAGACATCCACAGTTGTGTAAACCAGATGTTGCTTTCAGTTTTCAGAAGGAGTTCTCATTGGAAGATAAAGAAGAACTTGCGAACAGCACAAAGGATATTGATGCTAATCTCTTAGCAGTACTTCCAAAAGGTAGGTAAGGGAGACGTATTCTGAACAAGAGTGGTAATTTAACAGCATGTGAAGTTTCATCTATGCATGTACAAGGCACATTTAAAATCACTTAGGCGCAGATGTTCTGTAAATGAGTTTTCCCTGTGAAGTATGCATGAAGGATGAAATGGGGGATGAACCACAATGCCCTTTTATGAGACCTTCCTACATCTCTGCTTCATAAAGTTCAGCTTTGTTTACCTAACTTCAGTAGGTTAGTAGTTGAAATTCAAAACTTCAGTGAGTTTCTTCATACAGTTAGATTAATTCTGGGTTCAGAAGTATTAACTTGACTTTTTCAACATCATAGCTCCTTCCAGACCCCCTTGGTGGCTGGTGCAGTCAACTGTGCTTGCATGACCAACTCACTGCACTTGAACTTTTGTCTTGCATACTAAAGGACCTGCAGTACATACGGAGTTTAGTTTGGGCGGTTTTTTAGGGGTTTTGTTCCAAACTTCTATCTTAATCTGAATAATTTCTGAAGAAAACAGCAGCTTCATCTTTATCATTTGACACAGTTGATGTAGAGGCAAGAGATTATTCTCTTGGATTATTTTGAGAAAATCACAGTGTGCTTGACCCACAGAGGGTGACATTTGACTGAAGAACTATGTGCAACTGGCACAAAGATGTTCCCTTCATTCAAGGATGTTGTGGACCTCAGAACTTTGATTAAAATTGTGTGTGTGTATGTTGTGGTGATATTTGATCTTTTCAGACAAGCTACAAGACTAAATGCACTAATCCCAACATAAAGGAACTGGTTTGCTCTTTTTATGTCATTTGTTGCAGAGTTCCTCTGGAAAGGAGCACATCTTCCAGCATAACATTCAAGCGCTATTTAAGTGACGTGCTTGCTTTTAAATATAATCATTACAGATGTTCAGAAAGAAACATTGTTGGCAAAATGATGGAATAGATCTATATGCGTTTATACAATACAGACTTCTGAGAGCACCAGACAGTAATAGTCCATAGTTCCTCATTATTCCTTACACTTAGCCTTACATGTAGTCAGCAAGTTCACTTGAGAAACCTTACCTGTAAGTTGCTTCTCAGTGAGCTAATTTCTATTCCAGGATGTTTCTATTTTTCAAAAAAAATATTCTCATAATAAAAGCATCATATTTTGTGTGTACCAGACTTAAGAAATAGCAGTGGGAGCTTTTGGTTGCATTCTGGGGGAACTACTTGAAGTCCAGGGCTTTTGGAAAAAACGGTTTATTTGTCCTTTCTTGAGCCTAATTTTGATGCAGATTTGCACATGTTGAGAAATTGAAGGAATATGTTTACTTTCCAACTGATACAGACTGAACTGAGGCCTGCAGTTGGGCATTGAACATGTCAATACCTTCGCTGGTATAAACAAGATAAATGCCTCTCCAGCCTAGTTTTAAGACCACCTTTCCAGTTGGAGAGAGGAGGAAGTAGGAAGGAGGCTGGTAGGCTTTGCTAGTGTGTTAAATTTTCTTCACAATGAAAATGCATGGTACCTGTGTTGCAATGGTTATTTACCATCTCTGAGAAATTAATCTCAGGTAACCTTTTGATCTATGTCTATCCAGGCTTCACATATGTACATGCTCCCCCTCTATCATGAACTTTTAGAAGGCTTAATTGAGTATTTACAGCATCTGTACTGTAAAAAGAAAACTGCTTTCACATAGCTGCAACTTTATTCATGTCCCCTCTGCAGCTGTCAGAGGGCTTTCAGCATAAACATGTTTATATTCTGTTGCAGGTTTATGAAAGAGTTCTATGAATATATATTTCTGTAAGAAATATTTCACCTTAATTTAAGGGGCTTTTAAAATACAGGATGCACTCCAAGTGTGCTTTTTATTTTTCCTTCTGGGACAACTTGGGGAGCAATACTGTTTTTCCTATATAATGGTATTCCAGAGTAAATTGTGTTTCAAAGAATTACAGTTACCAAAGTTAAGATGCCTCTTGACAGTTTACCTGAGAGGGTATCCAGCCACAGCATCCTGCTCAACATCCTAAAATAAAGCCTCAAGTTCAGAGCTGTTTCTGAGTTGTGGCTGTTCTTCCTCTTGCCCTTAACTGACCAGTGGTGCTTACACAGTGTGTTACCATGAAGAAATCCAGATAAGGAGCTTTTACTGTGAAATTAATTATTTTAAGCTGCTTAGTCTTTTCTTGAGTGCTGAATCAGATTTTTGTGCTACCTTTTAGGTAGAAGTAGTGATACTGTTTAGCACTCCCATGGTGTTGTTTGTGATGGTCACATGGGAAAACATTGCAGGGACAGATGGGAGAGAACTGGCACCAACATATCCAAACTGCAAACTAAAAAGGAGAAACCTGGTCACCTAAATTTGCAAGGGCCAACCAGTGTCTTTGGGAGTGAACTGTCTCCAACTGGTTTTTATGTTTTGAAGTAAAATATTTTATTTGTCACAAAGAAACCACTAGACTAGAAGACTTTCTGCATTTTATCTTCTTTTGGTTTTTCTTTTTTTGTGCTTCCTTTTCCCACTTCACTGAAAGAATATTGATGGAATTGCTTTCACAAAAAAAAATTTCTGCTGATGTTGGCCAACCTAGCTGAAGTTACTTCTGTAATCTCAAGCTTGGAAAAAGTCTAAGACAGCATAGAGTAGTCCCAGGCTATTTTTGTCCTGTGTTGTTTGGGGAGGTGTTGGGAGACATTTTTCATGAGACCAGTGCTCTTTTTAGGACTGCAAAGTGGTAGTAGAATCTCTGGAACTTCAGCTAGCATGTAGCAAGAGAGTGATGAACTAATGCTTTGGGAGTTCTTTGGATGTTCCACATTTCTTATATGTGGACAACTTATAGTCAAGTTTCCTTTTCTGGGGGTGGGGGGAAAGAAGATTTTCACTAACAAATGTAGCTACACTTTAGAGCTTTACTAAAGCTGTGTAAAAGACCTGTTCTCTGATAATGGTTTTGGTGACTGTATAAATTGGTGACTAGGGGGAAAAAAAAGATCAGGATTTAGATGGACTGTGATTTCACTAACAGAGCTCTGGAGGCCTTTGACTTGTCTGAAGACAGACAATTACATGTTTTGTTTTGACAGTGTTGTGTATACATAGCTAACAGATGGAACAGAAAAATTCTTAATAGCTAGTGGAACATAATTAAACAGAAGTAGATTTGGGGAGGCTAGAGCAAAGTCTTTGTGAGAAATCATTTCCTTTGGTGTGGATCAGAAATGAAGGCTGGTTTCAAATGGGTAAGTTCTCTGTTTAATACAGTTCCACTGCTAGCACAGCTTGAGTAAACAGGGCAACAGTGGCAACTGCTCATGCATTGAGAGAAAAGTCTGTGAAAACACAGCACAAGGGCTCATCTTTGTTGTGGTGTTGGTTCAGGATCAGAATGTGTTTGTTCTTGCTGATCCTGCACATTTTATCTGTAGTCCTACTTTCAGGCTTTTCAGCATGTAAGGTTGATATGACAGTCAATGCCAACGTTTTATCTATGTATCTATGAGGTGTGAGGGCTGGTACTGAGTACAGCCAACTTCCTGCATGAGTCAGCTGAGCTGGAACCCTGACCAAGCCATGTGTGTTAAGATCTTGCAGCAGAGGGAAGGCAGAAAAGGTGCATTTGACCTTTAAAAGGGTGGTGTTCCAATGATATTCATCTTCTAAGTACCTAGAGCAATGAGGTCTGTTAGCAAGAAAAAAAGCCTGGTAGGTTTACCTCTGCAGTGGAACAGTGTCAGCTAGACACTCCTGACTCATCAGGTGTTTCTGGTGACAATCTCTGCCAATTTAGCAGGCGTAGACTTTACCTTGCTTTAACTTTTGACCCCTGGGTTAGCAGGGTTGGAACCCCAGAGGTGCACTGGCTCAAGAATAGGTGCACACAGCTTTCAGCACCACATTTGCCAGGGTGTGGGGACGTGCGTATGCCTGTGTGTTGGGCACACCCCCACCTGGACAGCCTGGACAGTTTCTCTTCCTGGTGGTAAGAAGTCACACCGCACTTATTCGTGTAGCACTCAGTGCTCCAGTGTGGTTTGCACGTGCACATATGTGTATATATATATAGGGATTACTTCATCTATTGTGCCTCCCTTGGTTCACTACTATTTTGTGGACTGTGGCAGCTGTCTGCTGGCACTTAACACCAGCAAAGGGTTCAGGGGAAGAGAAAAAAACTATGTCCAGTTAAAACTACAAGGGAAAGTTAGCTAAGTAGCAAGTAATTAACCATGCAAGAGTACCATGGTAATTTTCACTTCAGCAGTGAGTCACTGGGATTCTTGGGATTTGATCAATATAAGGGTGTGGAGGAAAGTAAGGAAGAGAGGACCTCTTCCTTACTGCTTCTCTTTAAACTCTTACCCTGTCTACTCTTCCTTAAATAGACAGGGTAAGCAGACTTCCATACTACCTGGTCTTGAAATGGGTTACTGGAGCATGTAAGCTTGACTTCAGCTAATCAAAATACAACTTGTCCAGTATATACTAGATCTTGAAAACTGCTAGGATGGCATAGCAGATTTGGATTAGCCTGGAAGTATGTGGAAGGGAGTACTTGATGGTCACACCTATGTGCCTAATGCACTTTTGACAGCACAACCTTAATAAACTAGGAAAACAAGAGGAAAATACTCATTTCCTGACAAAAGCTATTTCAAACCTCTGAACTTTATTTGACTGTTCTTTTGTATTCTAAAGCATTTTAGCAAGTTTCTGAAACTTGTTACCTACAAGCTACATAATCTTTTGTTGTCTCAGTTTCAGAATTAAGAAAACTCTTTGAACCAAACAACCGAGATTTTTTGGAAATGAAAAGGTAAAGGAAAAAAGTCTTTGGCCTGTAAAACAAAACACATGGCTTGTTTTGTTACCTCCTCATAGAAACTCTGCCCTCGAATCTTCAAGATGCCTGTTTTCACATTTTTCACATATTTTTCAGAAAAGAAAGGATAGCTAGGCGCTTAGAGGGAATTGAAAATGATACACAACCTCTGCTTCTACAAAACTGCCCAGGATCAGTCACGCACCGTTTACTAGAGGAAGATACACCGAGATATATGCGTGCAACTGACCCATACAGCCCCCACTTAGGTGAGTAGCTCAAGTCAGTCTGTCTTGGCACTGCTGAATTGTTTCATGTTTGCCGCACTATCAGTTGTGCAGTACCTAGAGAAGAATCAGTTAAGAAGTACCTAGCTCTTTTTCTACAGAAGAGCTCTCTCAGGTTGCTTTGGGTTTTTTTTTTTAATTTGCATTTAAGTCTCCAGTTGTCTTATTTGAAAAATGTTGATGGTTCTTATTGCTTTAAAATAACTATTAAAATTGAGACTTATTCCTTACTAAAGAATTATTTCTAATATATATTTCTTAATTTTTTGTATGTCCTTTTGGAGACAAAAATGCATAAATGTGTGTCTGTGCAGTCACTTTGATTTGTAAGAAAATGGGAAGCTTTTAGTTCACTCAGTTTGAGTGGTGGGTGGGGTACTTGGAGTTTTGGGAAGGACTTGCTCATATATGTTGTACTTTTGACAGGAAGATCAAATGAAGAGGAGGAAACTTCAGATTCTTCTGTAGAAAAACAACCCAGATCATCCAGATACCGATCAGAAACCACAGGAGGTAATACAGAGCCCTTGTACAGTACAGCAAACATGGATGTCCAGGAGCTAGAGTCAAAAGCAGAGAGAATAGCTAGGTACAAGGCAGAGAGGCGACGCCAGCTGGCAGAAAAGTATGGACTATCTCTTGATTCTGATTTGGATTCTGACTACTCATCCAGATACACACGGGCAAGGAAAGATCCCGACAGCGTGGAAAGAAAGGGAGTGAAAAGTGAAAGGCAAGGTGATGAAAACAAGGACTATGGCACCCTCTATTTGTCCAGGACTGAGCTGAAGGCATCGAAGAGTGTGATTTCTGATTCCAAAGAGTACTCCAGCCATGAAGATAAAGATGACCTCTCAAATGAAAAGAGTGTTAGAAAAGCAGATGACAGTGCCATTAGACAGGCTTCTGACCCTTCAGCAACCTTGGATAGTTCTGTCTCCCTTTCGCTTTCTGGACGAGACTCTTCCTGCTACAACGAAGTGCCAATATCCCCAAAGCAAACCCCCCGAGAGTCCCTCTCTCCACCAAAGCGGGCAGCCTCACCGACCCACCTGCAGAATGACCAGCCCTTGCACAGTAACAGCAGACAAAGGTAAGCATGGTTTTTATTCCTTGTTTTCCTGTAGATTCCTTTATCTTAATCAGCTCCTGCATCAGTGTCCACAGTATTAATGAGAATGTATTTATTACCCTTGAAGAATGTGTTTAGTTGCTTTGGATGTCTCAAGCTGGATTAGTTGGGTTTATTGTATCACAGTGTGGATCTGATACAAGGAAGTGACTATATATTTCTCTAATTAGCTATGTCTTTGGTTTCACTTTATATTTTTAGAATTTTTTTGCTAAAATTAGGCCCTTTGTGGGGAGGACACAAACTAGAAATTGAAGGAGTTATGGTTCTAAATCTCCTGGGTTTTGTGTTTTTGTTTTTGGTGGGGTTTTTTTTGTTGT
>VYXD01005580.1:3054728-3114187 GCA_013397195.1 Hylia prasina | reverse complement strand
TTTTGGTTTTTGGTTTTTGTTTTTTGTTTTTTAATAACCTGCTAGAGAATTCTTTAACTTTCTTTCTTCTGTATCTTGTAATTGTTGGCTGGGAGCTTCCAAGTAGAGGCAAGCTGTTTCTCAGTGAAGATTTGAATATCTTTATGATGGCTTCTGCCAAAATAAAACAGTTTGCAGATTTAAAAGATGAAGAGTGTCTTAGGTCAGTTGAAATAATAGTTGATTTGTTTTCCTGATGTGAAAGTGTAAAAACCCTTTTGAACTGTGATAGTCAATCTTTCAGATAAGATCAGGCTTATATGTTTGTGAAGGGGCAGAGGGGAGAGTTAAAATTCTATGCTGAATTGCTTCAGACTTGACAAATTTACTATGGTAATAGGGTAACCAGGTTCTTCCAAGAGGAAAAAAAAAATAGTTTTCACTAATTTTACATTACAGTTTCTCAGTGTGGTATAGAAACACTGTCAAATTCTTATGCTGGCTGAAAACAATGCATGACTAAGATTTTTTTAGAAGTGTGGTTTTCTCTTTAATTTCTTGGTAGGTGGATAGATAGAAAATAATAACTGTAAAAACTTAAGTTAAAATGTTGCAACTAAAAATTATATAAATGAAAACTTAGTTTTAAACATGGGTGCATAATGCTGAACAGTGCTGACTGTTTTTAAGAAACTGAGGTAGCTGGTATAAACTCAACAATCTGTGCTTTCCATAGAGCACAAGATCTCTCAGTTCCCAGTTGTGAGAAATCGGGAAAAAAATGAAAGACACCAACATGGAATATTAAAGAAGCAAATGCACAATTAGTGGGCAGAGACAGGTGTTTTGGGAAGAGTGTAGGGACACTGCCCAGTTGTGTACAGATGAGCTTAGGAAGGGCAAGGTGAAGCTGGAACTGAAATTCTTGGCAGGGGATGCAAAACATAGCAGGACTTTTACAGGTATGTTAGCTGGAAATGGAAGGTCAAAGCAAAACTGGTAACAATGGACGAGGAGAAGGCTACTTTTTGCCTCAGTCTTCAATGGCAGCCTCTCTTTCCACACCTCATAAATGGGCAGACAGCAGGATGGTGACTGGGGAAGCAAAGTCCCTCCCACTATAAGAAAAAATCATGTTCCTGACTCCCTGAGGAAACAGAACAAAAATAAGGCTATAGGACCCAATGAGATTTATCTCAGAGTCTTGAGGCAATTGGCTGTTATATTTCCATGATATCTGAGCAGTCAGGTGACATTCCAAGTGACTGGAAAAAGGGAAACATTGCACCCATCTTTCAAGAGGGTAGAAAGGAGGATACTGGAAACTACTGCCCTGTCAGCCTCNTTATCTCAGAGTCTTGAGGCAATTGGCTGATATATTTCCATGATATCTGAGCAGTCAGGTGATGTTCCAAGTGACTGGAAAAAGGGAAACATTGCACCCATCTTTCAAGAGGGTAGAAAGGATACTGGAAACTACTGCCCTGTCAGCCTCACCTCTGTGCCTGCAAAGATCATGGAACAGATCCTCTCAGAAGCTATGCTAAGGTACATGGAGGCCAGGGAGGTGATTCCATACAGCCTGCATCA
Organism: Hylia prasina; assembly: GCA_013397195.1. NCBI lineage: Eukaryota > Metazoa > Chordata > Aves > Passeriformes > Sylviidae > Hylia > Hylia prasina. Next base: position 3,112,618 of record VYXD01005580.1, on the reverse strand, counting down.
AGGCAAGTCCTGCCTGACCCATCTAGTGGCCTTCTATGGTTGAGTGACTACATCAGTAGATAAGGGAAAGGTTATGGGTGTCTCTGTGCTCCTGCAAGGCCTTCTACACAGTCCCCCACAACATCCTTCTCTCTGAACTGAAGAGCTATGGATAGATTGTTTGGTAGATGAGGAATTGGTTATATCCAGGGAGTAGTGGTCAACAGCTCAGAGTCCTGATGGACATCAGTGACAAGAGGTGTCCCTTAAGGGTCTGTATGGGGACCAGGGTTATTTAATGTCTTCCTTAATGACACAAGGGGGTTGAGTGCACCCTCAGCAGTTTTGCAGATGACACCAAAATGAGTGGTGTGGTTGACACTCCTGAAGGATGGGATATCACCCAGAGGGACGTGGACAGGCTTGAGAAGTGGGCTCATCAGAGTCTCATGAGGGGTTTGGTAAAGCCAAGTGCAGAGTCCTGCCCCTGGGCTGGGGCGAGCCCCAGTAGTACCAATACAGGCTGGGGATTGAAGGGATTGAGAGCAGCTCTGCCAAGAAGAACTCAGGTAACTGGTGGATGAGGGGCTGGACGTGAGCTGGCAATGTGCACCTGCAGCCCAGAAAGCTAAATGTGTCCTGGGCCACCTCAAAAGGATCATGGTCAGCAGGTTGAGACAGGTCATTATGCCCCTCTACTCCACTCTCATGAGATCCCAGCTGGAATGCTGTATCTGTAGCTCTGTAATCCTCAGCACAGGAAAGACATAGAATATTGGAACAAGTCCAGAGGAGAGGCACAAAAATCATCAGAGAGACGGAGCACCTTTCCTATGAGGAAAGACTGAGAGAGTTGGGGTTGTTCAGCTTGGAAAAGAGAAGGCTCCAGGGAGACTTGATTTCAGCCTTTCAGTGCTGCAGGAGGTGATTATAAGATTGTGACAGACTTTTTAATAGGGACATTCCTCCTTTCCAATAGGACGAGGAGGAATGGTTTTGAACTGAAAGAAGGGTAGATTGATACTAGATATAAGGAAGAAATTTTTTACAAGAAGGGTGGTAAAATGCTGGCACAAGTAGTCCAGAGAGAAGGTGGATGGCCTATCCCTAGAATCATTCAGGATGATGTTGGATGGGACTCTGCAACCTGATCTAGTTGAAGATGTTGCTGCTCACTGCAGAGGGATTGTACTAAATGACCTTTAAAGGTCCCATCCAACTCAAACCATTCTGTGATTCTGGTAATAAGTAATAATATAATACAAATTGCTGACTGCATTTTCTCTAATTTCATATTTCTTTCTGGAATGAGGCTTGGGTCAATATTTGCATAAAACAAATTTCCCCTAACTGCTGTCTGTCTATCTTTTGAAGGAAACCATCTGCACTCACTAAGATGTGCTGTAGTACTTAAAGCAGCCAAGAGCTTAAATGTAGGATTTGATCTCTTGTTTGGATACACATTTAGGCAGTTGGTGGTATCTTAAAGGCCATGTTGCCAAGAGCCCATTCTTTTAACACCCCTGACACTTTCAGTGCCAGTGTGTACTCCCTGGTATGATATTCAGAGATGTAAGAAAAACCTCTCTGAAACTCTTGTCCCTGATTTGGAGTGGTGAAAATGTCATTGTGTCCATGCAGCCCATTTAAAGTTACTCTGTGGTGGTCTCCTATAAGGCTATTTGCACAAGAGAAAAACAGCTAACTCCAGTTTTTCATGTGACTGCTGTTCTGAGGTCAGTTCCACATTATATACAGGCTACAAAATTAGTTTTGTTAAGTTTAAATTTCCTGAGTCTAAATTGGAAAATCAATGCAGCTCGCTTTGGAATATATACGAAAGCTTTTGTGCCTTCGCTAAAGAAGATTTAATACTAAGAAGATTTAATAATTAATCCAGTTACACATCACTGAGAAGGTATCATTTGACATTGCCTGCATTTGGCTCCTGAAATGGCTGATTAAATTCAAAACGTGGCTTGTGTTCTTCTGATTGCACTCTTCAAAGGATGAATGATCAAGTACAAATAATTGCTTGGGCCATGCCCACTATAAAAATGTTCCAAAGTACATATTAAGAGAGAAGGAAGTTCCCGTGCTTCAAAGCAATTCCAGCTAGCCATCTTTTGTGGAAAGGCTTTGCCTCCTAGTTGGTCAGTTCCCTTAGGGATTCAAAAACATCTGGACATACAGAAGGCATTCTAACAGTTGGTGTTTGACATTTTAAATAGATCTGGATTTAATGACAACGGTAGGTGAGTTCTCAAATTTATACTTACTTGCATCAAATACACTGTTACCTTCAGAACAGTTGTTGATTTGACCTTTTCCAACTATTTTTCATAAAAGAGTAGCTAAGAAAAATTGAAGTATTAGACCTGGAGCTTAATGTGGGGTTTTTATCCCAAATGGCTCTTCTGGAAATGGCTCTCAGTGGAAAAGTTCTTTCAGATGTAGCTATAAGTAATGGAAAGCATCCTGGATGCTTATCACCTCTGGGGAGTGAGTTTGTAAACATTAATGTGGCAGGACAGGGTGTGCTTGCAAGGTTAAAAGTACTTGATGTGTTCTACTGTTGCTGGGGGATTGTAGGTGAAAGTGGTCATTAAGAAGGTATATGAGAAGCTTTACAGAGGAAGTCTGCAAACACCCTTTTTTGCACTGCTGCAGGGCTTTTAAAAGCTCTTCTTTCATTTTATGCTTTCAACTCCAAAATGTAAACAGAATAAAGTCAAAGCAAGATTAAATTAGGGGTCACTTTGTTTCTTAAGTTTTTCTTTTGCCAAGTCACACAGTGACCCAGTGTGTTTGACTTTGCTAACCAGGTGGGCATTTCTGAAGATGTGTGATACAGGGTTACAAGAGGACAGAGGGGTTTCAAATGCTCCTGAGAATTTCTTAGGAAATATGATGTAGCCATGTGAATTTTTCACTTCATTAAAATCCTATTATTACTTTGTTTTGGTTGCAGCAGTCTTTACCACTTTAAATCACAAATTAAAGGAATGGTTTTAACAAGTTTTTCAGATGCCCTTACACAAACTGACCTGCAATGGCAAATGCAAAAATAAGGTTTTGTAGTTGCTTTCACTTCTCAATTTTTGGACAATGTGCACTTGGTAAAGTTACCTCTGCAGAATCCTTACTATTTAGAATACTTTGTATATGTTTGTGGGATTATATAATAGTTTCTGTCACAGTTTATCACCTTTGAATTAGATTAATATGCATTGCTTTTGCTTTCTAGAACAGTCCTCTGCAACTGAGTAATCAAAAAGAAAAAGCAGTAGGGAGGGGAGGTTGGGAGAAATAATTGGAGCATGTTTTGAGATCTCAGAAATTACCTGAAGTTCTGTTTTCTGTAGTAGTGCAGGGAAAGCAAAACCTGAATGGTTTCTTCAGAAAGATTCGGAAGGGGACACACCTTCACTTATCAGCTGGCCCTCCAGGTATCATAAAACATAGCTGTGTGGCTAACAATAAGACTGCAAACCTCCCCTTTCTTTCCTTTTACAATCTACATTTAACACTTGCCCTTAATTTTCCTTTAACAACAGCAAATAAGAAAGTGGGGGTTTTTGTGTTCTGTGATTTGTTGAAACTTTTTCTGCTTTTTAATAAAAGCATCTGCTTTTATTCTGACTTAGAACCAATTGGTGTTTTGATGGAGAAGTACAAATTCCCTAAGCTTCTTCCACAGCTACTATCATTCTGGCTTCCACTAGATTTTATAACTTATTTTATCTCATTTTGTGCTCTGCAAACCAGCATATTTTTATACTGTACACCATTCCATGTTAGCATTCCCTACAAGTAACTCCTTGAATTCCAAAGGAGATGGTACAAGAGAAGTGAAAAAATAATTACATGGAAAAGTAAAACAAAATCTTGATCAAAGCTACAGGCAGCTGCTTTCTCCTGGTTTGGTAACACATACAGTGAGCCTACCATAAAAAGCATTGCAGGAAGACTCTTTTTCATTTTCCTGATTAAAGTAATACCTATAACCCAGTACTAACACTGGTGTGGATGTTCTGGAGAATGCTTGGTACATGTAGTTCAAACAATACTTCTTCAGACTTAACGCACTTAAGCAACTTTCCCTCACAAGTGCATCAATCTTCAGGGGTAAGAAGCACCAAAACATTAGAAAGGTTGGTGTTTCAAATAGCTTTGGATATCCTGAATTACTCTCTTAGATATTTTGCCTTTTTTTCCCTAAATCTTACTTTTTTCTTGATGATGTAAACTCCAAAAACTCTGTTGGTAGCAAGCCTGGAATTGCACATACTTTGAGCTGGATTACTTGCTTTCAAACAGAGAGCTAGTTTTCTTGGTTGAGTCTCTCAAACTAAAATGATATTTTGTACCCATTTGGGAGGGGAGGAAGTACAGGGCTTTCATTTTTAATACTGTGTACGTTATCTACAGACGCTCGCCCCGTGAGCTGTCTGAGCCTCAGTGAGGCTGTGAAAGTGCTGGAGAGCTCTACCTGCAGCAATAGCCCCCGAGCAAAGGCTGCCCCTGGCTGCATGTGCTTGCCTCCCACTGTGCTGCTCTATTCAGTTTAGAAAGCTTAAATAAACTTTGTTTTGCCTGGATGTTGCCCAAGTCCAGAGGTGTTTCTAGAAAACACACTGAAGTAAGGTAACTTTTGGGAACAAGATTTTTTTGGAAGTTTTGCATGTTAAAATGTAATGAAACATTTTCTAACAAAATGCCTGTTTCGGTTTCTAAATGCCTTTTTCCCTGCAAGCTCTCTGAAGAGCAACAGCCATGCCATAGTTTCACTTTCAGGTTTAGGACTTGCCCCTTTCAATGTTTTTTTTTTCACTTACTGAAACAGGTTACACTACATGTGACATTTCATATGTCTTAAATGATACACAAAAACACAAGTAAACCAGTCTCTGGCAAAATATCTGAAGAGCTAGGTGGAGATAACATGTTTTTTCATCCTTTTCCCCAATGCAACAGCATCTTGGTATGATGTAACTTCCCAGTGTTTAGATGTCTTCAAATATCTGACTGCATACACAGCTGCCAGTAGAACTTGAAATCTCAGGCTGAACCCAACACTCTGATCATATAAAAAGCAGTTTTGATCATCTTGTTTGTTTGAGACTATGGGTATGTGCTGTTTGGCAAACGCACTTGTGATCTCATGAGAACATGCTGTATGTTCCCAGAGCTTGCACAGTTACCTTCTCAGGAGTCATGCATGTCCAAGGGCCCGTGAGTCACTTGACTCTTTTTGAGCAGTGTTACTGCTAAGACTTGGGGGGAGGAAGGGATTGCATCATAAGATTGCTTTATTATAATGTATTGTTTTTTATTTTACTGCAATGTTGCTGTCTGTACCCACAGTAGGTGTCTGTGTTCCTTTCCAGATTGGGTATTGCTGTTCACAGCTTTAATCCTTTTTCTTTCTTAAAGAGTAAAAGTTAGAGAGAAATTGGTGAAAGAGGAAAGTGCTCGTGGAAGCCCTGAACTTGTCACAGACACAATATCTCAGAGAAAATCCCATCCAGTGCCAGCCCACTCCATGCCTCTTCAGACAGAAACGTCTGCCTTTGATAGGGTTGTAAATCAGCCCGTCAGTTCCATCCGCCAGCCAATCCATGGCTATGTTCAGCCTGCTGGCATTGCTCACACAGCTCAGCTGATGGCAGCAGAAGAACCAACAAACACCCCTGTTGGCAGCCTGCTCCCGCCAGACAGTGTTAGCCTTGGAACAAAGTCCTCAGCAGCCGCTGCATCAGAGAGTGAAAAGAAAGAAGCACCTGGTTACAGAGCAAAACCTGATGAAGAAGATTCCTTGGAGGGTGAACAGGCTTCCAAAGGCAGAAGGCCAATTCTGCCATCTGAGATTCGCAAGCAAGGGAAGAACCATGAAGGCCTCTTTGGAGGAGAATTGGAGACTCCTGTGGGGAGTTCCTCCTTTGCAAGCAAGCCGAAAGTTAACTCAGAAGTTCAGAGGGAGTTGGAATGCAATAAGAGGCAGGCCCCTGAGCAGCAGTTTAAGACACCTGAGAACGTAGAAAGGAGTGAAGCTCTTATGTACATACAGAGCGGATCTGTATTGCAGCCTGACAAGGCAAAGGCTCCTGTTTGGAAGGTGTCAACAACAAAGCATAAGGTCCTGACTCGCTCCATGTCTGACTATACTGTGACTACTAAGCTAGAACCTTTTAAAAGTAAGGAGAGCATGGAAGCAAATGCACCAAATGGTGAGATTGGCATGGTTGACACAAAAGTCTCTGTTGCCCAGCTCCGTAATGTCTTTCTGGAGTCTGCTAATGCCAACAAGAAAACAGAACTGTAGGTGACATTTCACTCGTATTTTCGTGTGGAACTTGCACGTCCTTGGCAAAATGACACCCACTCAACAGCGGTTGTTGTTCGGCACTTAAAGCACACAGCTTAGCTCTCACCAGTGTGTACTGGAGGCTGAGATGGTTTGAATCCTGCTTTTCTGCTTCTGCTTGCTAGTGCGAGTTGTGATGTGGGGTAGCTGGAATGTGTTTGTCTGCGCATGGTACCAGAGGAGCATGCAGAGTGATCTCTGGGGAGTTGCTGAGATGCTTACATCTGTTTTACTTCTCTCTCCTATTTTCTTTCCTATGCGCTCTCTGTCGTGCCATTTGAAAGTGAATCTCGGTTTGAGATGTCAGCAGCAGGTAGTACTGTGTCTGCCAATGGGGACCGTGAAAGAGGGCCACGCAAGGCCAGGCGCTATTTTACTCCTGGTGAAAATAGAAAGACTTCTGAGAGATTTAAAACTCAACCTATAACATCAGCAGAACGAAAGGAGACAGATAGGTAGGCACGTACATAGCTCTGTGTAGCATTCTGGCACAGGTGGATATTAACAAGGTTGTGAAAAGATTTGTTCGTATGTTAGAATAAACATTTTGCAAGGTTATTGTTTGTCTTTAAAAACAATCAGGTATTTATTATAGCTTCTTATAAAACGAAACCCAACCTACTCCCCCCCAACAAAACCAATGTATTGCAAATTCCTCCCATTTGAAATAGTGAACAGTGAATCATCATAAAGTGCTGTAGCTGTCTGGTTCGAATGTTAAATGCTTTTGGTTTTATATAAAGGGTTTCCTTTCCATCTACTCTGCTTTATCATTTACTCTCTTTGTAAACCACCAAAGCTACTTACTTTATGTTAAAAAGCTGGCAGTAAATCTTAAACTTTTATTTTCTGAAAGGTGAACTAAAAATAATTTTCCTTTACTGTATTTAAGTTTGGCTGCAGTTGCTTGCCTTTATGCTTTATTAAAGGATGTTCCCAAGTGGACACTGCTGAAACTTAAAAAATAGATAAATTCTCCCACTCTTAAGACTTTGAGGTCCTACTCCTTCAGATTGAATTTGAATTTCATTTTTGATGTCTTGTTTCCGGCTAACTTTTTTCTGTTTGATAATTTTTCACTAGGTCAATTTTGTGTGCAGAAATACCAACTGCTGACGGTATGTTGCTGTACTGTTTTCCAAGGAAGAAATGGGATCTGATGTGTTTTGTTTTAACTGAAGAACTGTTTGATAATGCAAAAAAAAAAATCCACCTGAAAATATCTTTACCTATGATATATAGTTGAAATACCCCTTTTCCTTGAGCCATGTCTACTACAGACTTGATTGCAAATTCATTTCAGTCCTAAAGTCTGTCTGTGGATACCAAAGTTCAAATGGGAGTCAAGCAGAGAATGGCTTGAAACTTTTCAACATAGTCGAGGTTGAGTTTTATCCTAATTCAGACAATAAATAAGCTAGCTATTGGGAAAAAAATTAATCATTGGTCAGTTTTAATCACTGGTCTAGGACTTAAAATTTAAAGAAAGCCTTTAGTATAATGTGAAACTGATGTTGCTAGCTTGTTTTTTTGGCTAAGGAAGTTGCAAAATGCAGGTTATTAAATTACAGAATTCAGTCTGCCATCTTGCTTCTATTTCCCTCTTGTCACCCTTGGCAAGTCTGGCACAAATTAAGTAGGTAATCTCATGAGTAGCTATATTTAGATTTAATGCCTTATGCTATTTGAAAGCTGATATTCCTTGCAGCTCTGAGATGCTGGCTCTTGGATCTGGAGGATCCTGATTTCAGCTCCTGAGGATACCAGTTTAGCTTCTGAGAAATGGGGACACAAGGTGGTAATCAGAATGGTCAGCCAGTAGAAGACAGATGTTCAATACTCTTCATTGACCCTTAAGGCAGCCTTTATTTTCTTAGTCTATGTGTTTTCATAGGCTGATGCAATAAGTTTGATTATTCATCAAATGTTGTTTAGATAGCTTGAAAGGACTTGAACTGTCCTGAAGACAATTCTTTTGTTTGCAAGTCATGTCAAGAATTCTCCTTTGGTGCAATACATGTAAAAACAGGTAAAGTTTACACAGCTGGGTTCACAATAAGTTTTTTGTTAAATGTGAGAAACAGACAGCTTATTTTCTGGTTTGTAATCCTTCATATTAAAAAAAAAAATACTCTTAATATGAGATTGATTCATTATGTTCAGCCTCCTTTTTTTTTCCCCTTTGTGCAGATGAAGAAAAGCTGGATGACCGAGCCAAACTAAGTGTAGCTGCAAAGAGACTCCTTTTTAGAGTGAGTATTGCTTTTTCTAAATAGCAGGTTGAATTAGACATTTCAAATACAAGATGCTGAAGGAACCCAAAGTGCATTAGAATGAAGTATAATGCAGTTAACAAAGTTCAAGCTATGTAACTTTTTTTTTTACTTCATTCCCTACCTCCACAGTAGACCTGTTGCTCAAAGCCTGCTGTAAGGATGTTGTTTAGAGAGAAATATGTAGTTAGTTTTAACTCCATGGTGCATACTGTGCAGTTGCTTCTAACTCAGAGATAGGCATTTGGGAACTTCACTGCTCTGCCTGCAAGAAAGCTAAGAAGAAAGTGTTGCTTCAGAATTTTTCTTCCACGGTTTTAATTATGACATATGTCCTGTTAGGAAATGGAAAAATCATTTGAAATGAAAAATATTCCCAAACCACCTACAAGAAGTTCGGCAGTGGAGAGAAGGCTGCGGCGTTTGCAGGACAGGTCTCACACACAGCCCATCACCAGTGAGGAGGTGGTCATTGCAGCCACGTAAGTCCTGTGCATGTGTTGGCTCTGCCTTCAAATCTGGGAATAAGCTCCATATCCATGTGGTGCTTACAACTTTGTAGCAAGGAAAACATTCATTGCTAAGGGCCTTGAGAGCCACAGGGGAAACTATATTGAAATTCCTTCTTAAATGTAGAGGGACTAGTAAAGCATAACTTGTATGAACTGTAATTTGGCAGAAAGTTTAGGAACCTGTGGATTAGGTAAACGAGATTAATCATAGCATTGTTTCATAACCCAAATGAAAAAGATAGTTTGTGCTGAGGGAAATCTGCACAATTTCTTATGGAATGTATTAGGGAAGACTTTCTGCACTCTAAAATCTCAAAGGTACTTTTTGGAAATGCTTTTCTTGCACTCTGGTCATATATCATGACATTTTCCTGAAAAAGGGAAAATCATTTTGCAGGGGAAATTAAACAACAGTGAATTGATGTTCAGCTAATGGTCATCTGAAAGGTAGCTTACTTTATGGGTTAAGAATAACTTCAAGAGACAGCCTGTTTGCTCCTCTAGGTTTTTAGTTCTTTCAAAGTGTTTGGAATTATTTTGCAAATGTCACAGTGATAACTCAGTTAATCAAAAATGATTGCTGTTTGGTTTTTTTCTGTTTTGTTTTGGTCTTTTCTGTAGTTAACACTTAATGTATTGCTTTTCTTAATGCTTTTTTCTTCTCTCTCCCTGTGAATTTTCCCTCCTTGGCAATTCTTTAAAGTGAAACTACCCCTGCTTCACGTTCTGTGAATACCCACACAGTAGTGACAAGAGTACCTAGTCCCACTGTAGTTAAGAGCACTGTACAACCTACCAGGTACTGGGGGGGTAAACATGCATGTTACATGGAGCACAAGATTCCTCAATAGCAGATGCATCTTTAAAGTCTTGAATGCCTTTTCAATGTGTCAAGTCAATACTTGTTTCAAGAATATTTAAAACATTTGTCAACTTCATTTATGTTTGCATGATAAAGCAGAGCAGCTTTTTTTTTTGTCAAGCGTCTGTTTTCAGGACCCTTCTAACCACACTTAACCTGGTGTAGAAGTATATTCTGAAAGAAATTAATTTGCATGTAAGCAAACATAGCAGAACCCTCTTTGCTCTTGTAATTTTGTTTTGTATGGTAATGTCATCCTGAGATGAAAATAGCACAGCTGAGTGCTTGATTTCACAAGGAGTACATGTCCTTTGTCTGTCTCTACATGTATTTTTTAGCTTGCAAAATTAAAGAAAATATAAGAAATTGCACCACCTATAGGTAAAGTTGCAGAATACTGTTTGCCTGTTCTGAATGAAAGAATTTTAGAAAAAAAAAATAAATTAGAGAATACTACTAATTCTGTAAATGTGGAAGAAGTTGAACAATAAAATCTTTTATAGTAAAAGGTGAATAAAATACATTATTGTAGAGACAAATGCAGTTACAGCTTTTATGATGAATATGTCTGCCTTCAGCATTGGTCACTCTTCAAAATTAATGGACTATGTTTCAAAACTAATTTTTGTTGTTGATTTATCCCAGATAATTCAAAACAAAAGACAGTCTGAATTCTGTTCCACTTCAGATTGGAAGAGTCATTTTAATTTATTGTAACTTAAAAGCAGCACGAACTTGGAGTTTAAATCTGTCTTTTAAGTGTTTTTATCATATATGGTCCACAAATTGCTTTCAGTAAAATTGAACTTTATATAAATTGCACTGTAGGACCTTAAAGGCATCTCAAATGTCTCTCCATAGCTCTGTACTCTGTATAAAGAGATTTGTCTGTAAAATCCCTCTTCAATCTTGAGTTCCATCTTAAAAATGTTGTCCCCCAATCAAATGAATTCATGAATGAAAGTGTAACTTCTTTTAAATCTTCAGCTGTTGAATTAGAATTCATCATGCCAATGTTGAACCACTGCATACCCACTTAAGCTGCTATATTACATTGGCTATTGTGCTTCACGTGCAGATCTTCTGCTTCTGTCAGGTCGAGATTTTAAAACTGCACAATGGCTTCTTCAAAACTAATTTCCAGTTCTGCTTCTTCAGCTTGCAGGCATCAGCACACCAAAAAATTTTAGCTAAAGAGGAGATAAGAGCAGCCAAAGAGGTGATGGGGCAAGATCAGTCTGAGGAACCAGATTCTTCCACCTTAAGTTTGGCAGAAAAGATGGCTTTGTTTAACAAACTGTCTCAGCCAGTATCCAGGGCCATCTCCACCAGGAATCGAGGAGACATGAGGCACAGGAGAATGAATGCTCGTTACCAGACTCAGCCAGTCACTCTTGGAGAAGTTGAGCAGGTAAGTGCCATCATAGCTCTTTTGCATTTCTTTTTATTGGAGAAAACAGCTTCAGTGTAAGATACCATAAAGGCTGGCCTTTCCTTTGCTCTGGGCTATACACAGAGGAAAATGTTTATCAGGAAGCAGCCTTCTGACATTGAGGAACAACATTCCCTGTAGTGTTCAAATTTTTTGGTGTGGTTTTCTTCTTTTTTAAGTAATTCAAGATTATATTGACTTCCTGCCTAGTGCAGGTTGTACCTTTCACATTGTGTGTCCCTTCCACTAGAGTATTACATGCTGTCTAAAAGTAAATTCCTAATCAAAGGGGTAAAAGTTGAGACACACATAATTTTGCTTTAGGTGTCCTATTCAAAGGGGTAGAAGTTGAGACACACATGATTTTGCTTTAGGTGTATTTCCAGGGCATTTTTGAACCTTGTCATGTGCAATTTTCAGCCTCTTTCCTGAGAGCAAAATATATTTCCATTATTAGTAAGGACGTAGTCTGTCATTTTCCTCTGGGAGGAGGCATTGATTTTTATCTGTCTTTCTTTCCCTAAAAACAGAATACTTTTGAAATTCAGGAAGTCAAAGAGAAATTTTTTAATGTGTGCAGTGAAATTTGGCTTCCTGTTCTGGAATACTTCATCTAATTGGAACTGCAAAGGAATGCTTTTTTAGTAAAGCCTCAGCATAAAGTGGCCCAGAAGTGGTCTTTTAGATCTCTTCACAATAGCAGAAACAGCAGTCCCTTTGCATTACAGCTTTAAAAGAAATCACTTTAACAGTGAAGCACAACTCCTGTGCATGTTGTATTTCTAGGTATTTGGATAAATGTGAGTGTTAGAAAGTTCCTACCATTTTCTTTCTATATGCTTCATTCATGATTATATATTTTCCATATTTATAATAACAGGATAGTGAGAAAGCAGGATTTCTCTAAACATATTGGTGCAAAACTGTACAGATTATAATTGTACTTTATGCCTAGTTTGCTTGCACATGAAGTAGTAATAAATACTTGACAGATTTATTTAAGCAAGATTTCCAGACCATACATAGTCCTTTTTCCATTCACTTTCCACATGCCAATCACTGTCACAGCATGGCCTCTTTAATGTTTGTGTCACTGACTTGTTTGGGGGCCAGTAAGGTGATGAATGGAAAAAGGCTGAAGCAGACGGGGGAGAAGTGACAGACACATTACTTTGTCAGACTTACAGAGCAAACACGCTTTTCAAGCAAGGAAAATCAGAGGAAGCATGTTGTGTCATCTTTCTGAACCTAGCAAGTGAAATCAGAGTTGACTCTGAAGCAAGCTCAGTGGGAGTGTATTATCAAAAAGACTTTCCATAGTGAACTGTTCATTGGAGTGTTGGGGGGTTTTGAGAGGCAGGTATGGTTTTTCCAGGAAGAAGCAAAAGAGAGCTATCAAAATAGATAACTAGAGGTTATGTTCCCAAAATGCATATTTGAGATGTAAATATCTTGTAATTAAAACTGAATTCACTTTTCTGATCTCCTCTAAATTTCTAATTCTGATAGATGCAATGGAAAAAAAATAAACTGGTAACTATTTTCTTAATCTTGCTTTGGAATCTTTGAGCTAACATAGTCTTTGCTCTGCTTTCCAGTTTGCTTAATGAATGACTGTTGTCCATGTTTTATGGAATCTGCATGCACGTTTAAGGTTCTGAGCTGATTTCCTCCTATTGGTGTGATCTTGTCTGTCCTTTTGCACACTGTTCCCTAGCTCTGCAGTTTAAGAAAACAACAACAAAAAAACCCCCTCCAGATGTGTATGAGGCATGTTTGTCACTCTTTCATAGCTTTTGTCTCCATTGGAGAAGATAAAGGAAAGCTCTGCATTTCATAAAAAAATACACATCTTAACTGCATCTAGGAAAATTTTACAAAATTGTTATGTTAGAAGAGTAGAAAAGTTCCACAGTTCCACTGTGGGGGCTGGCAGAATACATTTGGAAGTCTTTTTAATACGCTTCTTAGGCTCAAATACTTTGCTCATGACAGCCAATGTTTATATTTGAAAAAGTCCTGCATGAAGGTGATTTATGTGTCAGGAGCATCAGGAATGTCTGCCCTGGGCTGGGACAGCACGGAACAGTCTCTCCCTGGCGCTGAGCGGTCACCAGAGCTGGGAGCTGCAGAGCTGTATAAGAGCAGAGCTGTGCCAAAGCTAATGAGTCCTGCTGAGATGCAGAGTTGATTAGCCTGGGCACATGGCATGTCATCCGGCATCTGGAACCTGGACTAATTCCTTCCCCCACTGCTGCAGGTCCTGAGCCCTGACACAATGTCGTGTTGCATGTTCCACACGCACCCCTCGTTACTAAAGATGTTGCTGTTCACATGCAGTTGTTTTTACCTTGGGTGGAATAACCCATCTGCAGACAAATTACAGAGGCATTGTTGCTTTCCTTACCTGTTCTAGTCTGTACTGATCCAGTACAATATTTACATGAAAACATACCTCTGATGAACTGATGTGATTAGGCTGGTTTTTGGAATTGATAATTTCAGAGCTTGTAAGCCGTATTTGGGGTGGGGTTTTTTTGTTTGGTTGGTTTTTTTGTTGTTGTTGTTTTTTTCCCTTCATAGGTACAAAATGAAAGTGGAAAGATCGCTCCCCTGTCATCTGCAGTTGCAACATCAATTTCAGCAATGGCCTCTGCCCTTGCTCCGTTGTATGGGGACCTTCCTGGGAAGACAGGGACTGATGGAAGTGTGAGTGCTGCCACGAGGTTCCACCCTGCAGCAGAAAACCTGGACTCATCAGGGAAACGCACACACAAGTCAGAGCAGTGGCAGCCCTCAGTGGAAGCACTAGAAAGCAGAAGAGCATCAAAGAAACAAGAAGAAGAAAGGAAGAGGTTTCTAGCACATGAACCTAATGAAATTAAAAAGTACAGCTCCTTTGAGGAAGAAACCACACATCCTGTTCCTGAAAAAACAGGAGACCACCATAAAGAGACAACATACAGCTTCCTGAGGAAGGGTAGCTTGGAACTGTTTAGTTCACAAGCACTTTTTCAGCCTCTGGAACAGAAGGAAATCGATACTGGCATGCAAGGTAAATGGGAAGACAAAAAAGGCCAGTCCTTTGAAGAAAAGATGGATTTGGAAAGTGTTATGAAAAGCAAGACTTGGCAAAGAGGTGTGGTAATTACTTGCTGTTGGTGTGGTCTCATTCAGCAAATGGTGTTTCAAGTTTTATCAAGGCTGGTTATGTTTCCTTTTTCTAACACTGCTTAGAAGTAGAGAAATATATGTGAAGTATTAAGTTTTCCAAATAGAGTTTTTTATTTTTTATTCTTTCAATTCTTTAGTCTTTGGAGAAGGCTCAGTTTTATTCAGATTTATTTACTTTGAAAGAAGTGGTATTATATGCTGAAGCTAAGATTTATTCTTTCTTTTTTTGCTCTTGCCCCTGCCCTCCAAAATGCTGAACAAACTAAACTTGCTGCTCTGGGTCAATTATCTGCCTTTAGTTTTTTGCCTTACTGTGCATGTGTAGTTAGAAATTACCTACATATGTGCATACATAACTGGTAGTGGATAATTTTCAGATAATTAATTTTGCAAAACTAATATTATTCTCTCTTTAATGTGGTGATGAAATACAAACCAAGAAATTCTCAGATCAATTATATTTCTATAATTGTGCATAATTTAAACTTAAAAAATAAACTTGCCCATTTAAAATAAAGCACTTTGGAAATAAAGAGTGAATTTAGTGATTGCATAAGTCCTTTTTTTCTGTTGAATTTAGAAGGATGTTGTGTTACTTTTCTGTTTTGCTGTGATGAGTGACAGGATCACAGTACCCTGTAGCACTAAAAGCATTTTTGTGTTCATTCTGTGAAGTTAATTTATTTTGAATGTAATTGTCTTCACACAGGCATAGAGAGGAAGGTACAGTTCTGCCTGTGCTCCTGTAAAGCAGTATCCATTCTATCCAATTAGCCTTTGATGACTGCAAGGGAGATGGAGACTTGGATATAATAGGAGCAGTCATGTATCAGAGGGGTGTTGTGCTTATAACATTTCAAAAAGAAAAATGAATCTCACTTATATTTCTTTAAGGATAACTGTAATGGTTCATTTATCTTTCATCAAGGCAGTTTTTTTCCTGTGGTTTAATTGCTGCTTCCAAAAACAAACCCAAAAGAGCCCCCAACACCCCCCTAAAAAATAATACTTCTATTAAGCTATTAAATGTCCTAGTATGCTACTCAAGCATTAAACTGCTTTACCAAATAGTTAATTTTCTTGTTTAAATTTTGTCTGCTTCTCTTCCCCTGCTCTTTGTTCCCTCTCACTTTCATCTGTTTTTTTTCCTGTTGGTGTGATGATGGGAGCAGCAGTTTGTGCCTCATCCATATGAAGTTCAGAATTGTGTATTGAACATGATGTTCTGTGGCTTCATGTGAACATCAGTCACAAATGGCTAGGCCCTGCAGCAAGTAATACTGCACAATTAATCTTTGTGCTCTAGCTCAGCCAGAAGTTTCTCCCTGTTAGAGTAGTATGTGATGTGAATGTTTAAAATACAGATTTGCTTCTTCAGTGTTAGTGATGTAAAGTGTCTTTGAGAATAGAACTAATTCAGCACTTCTCTTTTGAATGGACAGACCATGCTGAGCCTTCTTCTGAACTCACCAGCACATCAGCCATGAGGACAGTTTCACAAACAGCAGCTGCAGCATCCTGTAGACTGCAGGAGCTCTCTGAACAATTGGAAGGCAAATTTTATAAGAATTCCTGTGAGATGTTTTCCATGGGAGAGAGCAAAGCGCAAACAGCTGAGGATGTCCTTGATAATTCCAGCAAAACTATGTCAATTAAGGAAAGGTACTTAAATTTCTCTTCCTTTTTTTAATGATCCCTATAAATACAGTTGTTATATTTAAGATGGTATAAAAAGAAGCTTTAAAACTGTTTCTAAAAAAGCTAAGTAGTGATTATTAGGCTTTATTATTACTAACAGCAGAAACATGCAGCTAATCTGCCTGACATGCTTATAAAGCAGATGATGGTGAATGAGAATTACCATTCAAGACAACATAAAAACCTGATTTTGAAAGAGCCACCTGAATAATCAATGAATATTTCAGAAAATTAAAGTTGTAAAATATACATGTTCTAATTACATTTATACTTACATACTTTTCCAGGTTCTGCTTTCAGTTACAACAGGTATAATGCAATTCTGGTTTATTTTAGTAACCATTTCTTGTTGGTTAAGGAGTCCCTTAAATAAGCTGAGTAGAGGGAGTTACAGACTCTCTGATATTGCCCCACTACTTCACAAGTGCATGGTTACCATTTTGACTTCTCAGAACTTACTGTAGGGATTTTAAAAGGATAGAAAGTTGGACAGGTTTATAGGAGTACTGGAAATACTTTTTCCAACCTAAGATCATTCTGATCTGAAACAAAATGTTAAGTCCTGCACTTATGCAGAGAGTGGGAGTTCAGGATTGAAGTGCCAATAACTGCTGTAGTACTTGTAAAAGTTTTTCTAACTTAGTTAAAACTTTGAGAGTATAAACTCAGTCCCAAGCTGGTAGCAGTCCAGTGAGTAGAATGATGATTATTTGGCCTATCTTTACTTCAGTTTTCCTGCAGTGAAAGCAGAACCAATAAATGAAAATAGCTGCCTTATTAAACTTCCACTGTGTAAAAGTATTCCCTCACTTACTGAGGGGACTGTGATATTAGGCATTCTGAACATTTTTTTTCCCTTTTAAACGTGATTCTAATGTTTGCTTCTTAAATTCATGTGTTTCTAGGAGGCATGTGAGTCATTCTAATTTAAAGAGCATCCTCATTCCTTATCAATCCCTTTACACAAGGGGGTGCAGGGGCAGCTACAGCAGCTGTGCAGCCCCTTCTGAAGGTTGTACTTACCTTTTTCAGTTTACTGTTGTTTTGTTTAAAGCAACTTTCATCCTCCTCCCCGTCCCCCTCCTGGAAATATGTCAATTGTCTTGGCCGGTGAGGTTTAAGACCAATAACTTCTGGTTTATAGGTGGTAGATAATCTACCATCCCTGATTCTGGTGGGGAGAAAGAGGTCAGAGGGAAGGGAAGATCCAAGTTTTAGCAGCTGTTTCAGTCCTAACTTTAATGCCTCAGCCGAGTTGATCCCTTGAGGAACTGAAGCCTGTCAGTCACACAATCAAAAACCACTTTCATTAGGACTCCGAGACTCTCTGCTCAGTCCCAGAGCTGACAAAATAAATTCTTATCAGGAATTTGTATACCCTGGTTCCACAAACATCTGTAAATAACTGGGCTGGTATCAAAATGTTTTAGCCTTCCAAAGTACCACAGTAGTCTACTTCTTGTCCCAGAATTAAAAGACTACAACGAGTAAGTTTCTTTTGCTTGGCTGTAGTTGATGCCAAGTATTCATAAACATCAAAGAACATTTCTGCTAAAGATTAACTATTACACTTTGATTCTTTTTTTCCTTTTACATTCACTAGCTTCATCTTCCCATCCAGTGGATTTTTCTGGCTGTGTCAAACATTCTTTCACCTTATGGATGAACAAGTTTTCCACACATGCAATAGTATTTGGGCAGGATGCATGAATGCTGGTCTGGATGAAAGTGATTTTCCACAAAGACTTGCTTCACTGAACTAATACTATCCTTGTAGAGTGAGTGTGTGGCTGACATTTTCAGAATTACCTATATTCTATAGAAGAATGAAAATCATGCTTATTTTAAGGAGGAAAGACAGCTATATTTTCTTATCCTGTCTTTGTGCATTTATGGAGCCCAAAGGCCATCCTGTCAGCTCCACTGTAGAAATCAACTGTATGCTATGATCACCATTTAAGAAAGCTACATCTGATAATTTCTGGAGAACCTCTTACCATCATTCTCACCTTCTCAGGAAGAATCTAGCCTAAACTTAATTTTCAACCTTTTTTGATACATGGATGCCTGAGCAATACTTTCTTATGCAGTCTGGTCCCCACTATATTGAATTTATGCAGACTTTTAACAACTTCCTTTCTGTAGTTATATATCTCATATTGCCCTCCAGGATTTATGATTTCTCCAAAAAGAACTGGTCAAGTGCAGCCAAGGGAGAACATGTGAAAACCAAGCCTATGTCAAGTTTATTCTAGCTCAAGGAGACGAGTAGCAACTAAGATACTACAATATTTCCACAGAAGATGTGTCATTTTGGCCATATTTTTGCCAAGGTCTCTCATGCAACTCTCTTTGTTTAGGCAAAACCATTGTTCAGATCTCATTTCTGTTTCCTTCAGTATTCACTGTCCAGCATTTTGCCTTCAGCTCTGAAAGCTTTTGCTTTGAGGCCGCCCTGACACCACTGGGATGAGGATCATTCTGTCTTGATGTCACATATTCTGTCTCATTAGCAGGTGAAAGAAGGATGCAGTGCAAGCTGTCAAAGATGGGCAGACACACTGAAAGCTTTTTTCTTTCAAGAAAAGAGTAGAGCTTATTTTCTTCATATTGGAAAAGGAACTTTGGGAGGCAAAAGCAGTGTGTCTACACTGTGAAAGTGACTAAAGAATGATTATTCATTATTTATAAAAAGCAGGAAACTAGAGGTATGCAATGAAACTAGTAAGCAACAGGCCTTAAACAAATCTGAGGGTTAGACCTAATATTTGCCCTATTTTCAAAGACTTTCCAAAGAATCAGCTGGTCTGTATTGCTGAGCTGGTGGGCTTGCTTTTAGGAACCAGTCTTTATTCATACAAAAGGGTGTTCTGCATTCAGTCGTTGCTGAGTCAGGGCAGCCTGACTTTATTGCCACTTCCATTGTTTGAAAGATACATAGCTTTAGGTTTTACACAGCAGTGAAGTTTTGATTGGTATCAGAGCATACATGTTTCTTTTAAGTGCTGATTCCATTGCTCAAAACAGACAAATGTGTGTTCTCACTTGTAGGAGTCTGTTTCATAACATGCCAGTGAAGAATGGAGAGCTGGTATGAAACCATCCTTATAGCAGAGAAGAAAACAAAATCTCCAAAGACAAAGAAGTATTCTTAGAATTACAGATTTTTCTCTCCCTGATCAAGCAGGCTATTTGGGTCAGAGGTCTAGAGCAAATACCCTGAGGTAATTTTAGCTAAAAAAAAACAAAAAACACCCACTTTTTTTCTCCTGCCTTCTACACTAGTAGCTGTAAACATTTTTAAAAACAAACCCAGCATAGACCAAAGCTGACCAATATGCCTTCCAGCTCTCAATTGTCACAGATCTTTTCTAAGCAAAACTGACTTGAGAGAACTTAGCTACTGAAGGTAATTCATTACATGATGGCAATTCAGTCCCATCTTGGTCTCCTCCGCAGTTTCACACATGCATGGATGCACTCCAGAAGATTAGTTCTGGGCAGTGAAATCTTGTGTCCTTTCTGCAGACAATGACCATGACCTCAGCTCCTTATTGTGAGTCCTTCTCACCCCTACTCATCCCGTGTCGTGAGGTATGAAGCAACCAGGCAGTGTGAAGCCTGCCAGCACTGCCTGCCTGGGCAGGGAGAGAGGAAATAACTGCTTTCTTGAATACTAACATTCTTACTGCCATTGTACTCTGTAGATTTACTGTTTTCTGCATTCTTAGTTTTTCTCAAGTCACTGCCTTAGGCCCAACTGATCATCCCCAAATAGGTCAGTAGCATGGTTGTACCCCCTGGATTTTTGCAGGAAGCAGCTACCTGAAACTTGGCTTCTACCTAGACCTCTTTGGTTCTACCCTTTCCTTCTCCTCAGAGTCTGCAGACAAGATTTGGTGTGAGGGTAACAGTAATCACATCTCTGAAAAAGAATTTCCATATCTTGTGGTCAGAAAATGTTGAACTGCTGAACCTGTTCAACTATTAATAGGGTTAGAGGTTTTGTATAAGTCTGACTGAAATGCTGTAGATGTAGGAAAGGTGTGTCATAAGACTTAATTCAACTAAAATTATTTAGTAGATCAATGCAACTGTTTGCACAAGTGCTGCAGATACATGTTTTATGGATTACTAAGAATGATTTCTGAAGGGTAGAAACTCATATAAATGATTATTTCTGAGGAAGGTAAACTGAAGATCATCATGGCCTGTATAGACCTCGTATTCCTGACTGACTTCCCCTATCCCCAGAACTAGCCACCTTGGGGTATGTATGGACAAATATAATTCTAGCAAAGCAAATCTACATGTTGTCCCCCCTGCAGCCAGTCAGCCCTTTGTACTATATTCAGAATTTTGCTCAAGATTAGGAAACAGCGCTTTGAAAAGATCACACTTACTGAGATCAAAAGTAATCCACATTTTAAATACAAGACCTCATTTAAACAAGTTGAATCTTGCTGATAGATTTCACAGCTGTAGAGTAGTTAGCACCAAGTTATTTGTGCAGTGGTACTGCTGGTTTGTGTCACAGCAATGCCTGGGCTAAGCATGGAGGTACAAAGTCATCCCAGGGAGTCTGGTAAGTAACCTCAGCCCCTGGAGTTGTAATGAAAGCAGTAACTGCAGAGTTGTCCTTTGATGTGCATGATGAGACCTAATTGGTGTGTGCCTGCTGAACAGACCTCTTTCTTCTTGGGCTTTAAAGAAAATAATTTTTAAAGCATTTTTTAATGAGTACAATGAAGACCAAAGGTAGGCTACATATTCTTAACTTTGGACATCTACAGGATAAGTATCCATAGCCAAGCTACTCACTTGCTGTGCCTTAGTGACAGAATGGAGGGTAAAAAAGCAGTTATTAATCTGACCTTTGTATATACCTCTACTTTAGGATGATCTGTGTTGTACCTTGTTCTCCTTTGACTGTATTGGCAATTTCCATTGATGATACAAATTAACTGGAGTGCCTGTCTCAGGTCTAGATGTCTGTGTTTTGACAGATGATTGCCATTCAACATGTACAGTATAAGGTTTGGTGTTTGTGAGCTTTGTATATGTGGATGAAATGTAAATAACTTTGTTACTGGTAGAAAACCTAATTTCAGATTATCTTGAATGCAGCATTAATGAAACAATAAGGTTATCTTTTGAGGATAATGGGAAGTACGGTGTTAAAGCTACCTGTTAGCATGTTTTTCCTCGTAGGTTGGCATTGCTGAAGAAGAGTGGTGAAGAAGATTGGAAGAGCAGGCTCAGCAAAAAGCAGGAGTATGCAAAAGTGCCTGTCGCTGATCGTAGTGTGCAGATGCAAGAAGTTGAGCAGCTGTTGAAGAAGGTAAGTCAGTCCCTGTTTGGGAAAAACATCTTGCTTGAAATGATTTTGCTTTTTGAAGCTGTATCCAACTAGACAGGCATGCCTAATACTAACTGCTAGCTCTTGCTACTCCTCTTGTTGTCAGGCTTGTTTAAAAAACAATTCTCCCAACATGAGAGATTATTTAATGGGAATGTATTCACTGTCCTGGGATATGTAATACTGATTACAGTGTCTTCACATCAGGAGATAATGAACTAGTAAGTGGGTCTGTAAGGCTTCTGCAGCATGTACAGGGATAATGATTTAAGCTCTTTCTCCTGCCCCTCTTCCCTCTCCCCTTTCCATGCCCCCACGTTGAAATTGCCTCAATACTTAGTTCAGATGTTTTATGTATGGGTGAGTTTGTAGAAATGTCACATTCCTAACACTGTGTTATCTTTGTGCATACACTGGGTTTTTGACCAGTAATTTTGAATCCTGGAGCCACTGAGGTAATGCAGGTACTGGAGCATTCATGAGCCATTTGGGTTTTGGTTATCTTGCATGATCTTTGCTGTTGTGAACAGCCAGAACTGGAACGACCAAGATTTTATCTGTCTTACAACAGGTAGAGAATAGAGAGGGAGGTGAGTTGTAAGGTGTAGAGGAAAGGATCCACATTGTTAGCACCCTCTGATTATGTCTATACATGAGTAAGTTAGGTTGCCCAGCAAGAGTGGATCTGTAAATCGGAATAATTACCACTGAGGACCTGCTAACTGTGCCATACTTGCTTGTTTTGGTTCAGTGAAATTTTGTTTTGGACTAAATTTAGCTTGGTCCTGTGGCCTGACTGCCTTTAGCAGCAGCAGTGTTACGTGGGGATCTTGGAGTGCACTTCAGGGCTTGGTTTCATGCAAAAGTCTGTGCATTCTGCAGTGTGAACCAAAGTGCAGAAAGGAGGATGACTGGGAGATTTGCTTCAAAATAGACTGTCTCCTGACTCAAAGAACAGACTTGTTTTCCTTCTCAGTAAGATGAAATAGGCTGTCTCAAAAGCCTTTAATTTCTGAAGGAGTACTTCACAGAGGACAGGTGAAAATATGTGTTACAAAATTTACTAGTGGGGACGTTAAAGTTTGGATCTAATTACTTAGTTGTGAAAACGCTGCTTCTACTAGTATAGGCAAACAGTGAAAAGTCTCCTGTTCCATCAGTGCATTACAAGTAAGGACACAGTTTGTCATTATTGAGGATAAATCTGAGCCTGAACATATGAGTCATCAATCGTGTTAACTGGACAGAAAAGAATAAAGATGATTTTTGCAGTTTGGCTTATGGGGTTTGTTTTGGTTTTGCCCTGTAGACTTGTTCAAAAATCCAGCTGCTAGTTTGAAAGACGTCCTAAAGCAAAATAGTTCCAGGGAGGAAAGCAAAATTGTGGTCACATTTTTAACATGCAAGTCTCCAAAATTACAACTGTTGAGATCAGATAACAAATGTACTCCAGCTAAAGACAATGGGGTTGAGAAAAAGCTTTGAACAGCTGCCAAGATTTAGGCAGAGACAAACCCTTTGTTCTCTCTTCTCACCCCTCTGCACCCATATCCTCCCCGCTGCCTTACCATGTGCAGCAGCTTCACTCAGCAAGCACCAGCCAGGCCTTTAAAGCAAGTAAGGGAGCATGAAGGCTTGAGGGATACAAGCTTTGAAGTGACAGTGCTAGCAGGGGGAGTTTCTGTGACACTGGGTCACCCACTCTGATAGTTCATATTAGCTCTTGGCTATTTAGAGCCTAAATTAAAGGATTTTCATGTCTGCCCATGGATGAAAACTTGGGTGTATAAGATACACAATTCCATGAACTATATTGATGTTTGGGATGCTGATTCATTATGTGATACATGAGAAATATGTAAACTTTTACTAAGGTGACCACACTACTTAAAAGATACCATGTCAGCTGCTCTTAAATCTAGAAATACTGGTTTTGTTAAGTAATCAGTATGGTGGCTGTTATCCTTTGAGGACCATGCAGCACTGTGATATTGAAGTCTGTTTGTAGAACTTTGGGACTCTGGTGTACTTGGGAATCTTGTTTTCTGTTGCTGGATTACAGTAAAAATGCAGGAATTGTTTCGATGACTGAATTTGGAGCTAGTTAGAAAATACCCACTCATGGCAGTCATGCATCAACAGCAAGGGTGTGTAAACTTCTGTCATGCCCTGCTGGTTCAAAACAATGCCTGATGTTGCAGTATGGTGCTCCTATTAATCACACCTTTCCAGGTTTTTTCTGTGTGTCTGTGTGTCTCTCTTAAAAGGTTACCTAAATTTTTCTGGAGATTTGATTATTGAAGCATAGCTGCAGAAATTAGAAGTTGTTAGAGTACTTTAGATTTCATATAAACTACAAAAGTGAAAAGATTCATAATTCTAAAAAAATACCTACATTAAATAGTGCAGTTTGATCACTTCTAGTCAAAATGCTTCTGCATGGTGTTTACATGGTGAAATACTTATGCAAATGTGTTACACTCATTTTATGTAGACTAAACTGTAGAAAAACTCCATAAAATTAATGGAAAAGCTGACAGAGCAACCTCAAACAGGGAGAAAAAAGAGAGACTCAGGAATTAACTCAAGCAGATACAGATGAGGGGGAAAGTTGAGATTTACTTGGAGATCCAGCATCTGTTTTGATGATTGCTGCACACAGGAGGAAAAAATTTTGGAAGCTGTGAGACTTCTTAAATTATTTATATGTACGGTAAAACATATTTGGACAATTCAAAAAATAGCTCTAACATCAGGGGAACAACTGTATACTGATGAATGTCTTACTGGAAAAAAATCTCTTTTCTTTGGGAAAAATATTTTGGATTTAGTATCTTTGTTTTGATTGTCTTAGGCTGAATGGAACACTTGCAGTTTGTTGGATTTCTTCATGAGTAGAAAAATCAACTTCAAAATCTTTCCGTAATATCAAAATAGAAAGATTTACTAAAATGAAAATTTCTATTTTATTGTGAACCATTTCTAGCAGAGTCCCTGATTAATATGATTACCAGCTGCATTGTGTTGCATTAAAGCAGTCACATTTGAAACACTTAATTCTTACATTATGTTTAAATTGCAGCTCAGCACTGGTGTTAAAGGCTAGGGCTGAACAGACATTTCAAATTTACTCAGAGATGATGTGTGTAAAAATCTTAGGGTAAGCCCTTGGAAAGTGACTTTTAGGCAAAGTATTCGTATTTTGCTGTGGTAATAGTTTTATCCATTTCATATATTGCATCCACCAAGTGCTTGTATCACATTCTCATCAAAGCCAAAACTAATTATAAGACTTCATTTTGAGGCACTCAAATAAGCTGTGTTTATCCATCCTCTGTGCCATGTTCCATATTTGCTTTAACCTACAGAAAGGGAGAAGAATTAATGATGATAAAGCCATGTCTAATCAGCTTTGGGTAAGCCCAGCTCTGGGGCAGGGTTTATTTGTAGGCTGTGTTTAGAAAGGTGAACTCACCTTCACTGAGTACTCTGGGCTTAGCAAATCCTTCCAGATGGCTTTTGAATTTCCCAGTTTCAGAGAGCATTCTTTCCTTTCATCCAGAAAATATATGACTTGCTTTTAAGCAGGGTCTGATTAAACTCGCAGCAGAATTATTCACATTGTGGTTGACATGGTTCATCAATTTAATGTTGCATGAAAACAGAGACATATAAAAATTATCAGCATACAAAAAGTGTAACTTCCAGCTGTGCTGCTTTGTTCTGTGTTGGGTTGTAGTGATATTGTTACTAACTTGGATAATTCCTGCATGGAATGGCTTTGGTAAACATGCTGTTGTATTATGACAACATTTTTGATCTCTGCTTTCCAACAAGGAAAACATTCCTAGATCAAAAGATTTAGTGAGAAATAAGGGAAAGAGGAGTTATTTCTCTCCCATTTCCATTTCTGGTAGTCCAGTTCTTTTCTAATTTCTTTGCTCTGCTTCTGTCCTTGTCATAGGAACCTGTATATGCTTCTACTTACTCTCCTGTTATACCTGCTCTCCATAAATTTCATCCTTTTCTACCTATTAATCAGGTGAGCAAAAGTGTGCACTATTTAAATGCTCAACAATTTCAAGTAAGCACATTTTAACAGTGTTTTTTAATGTAAGAAATTAATAATACTCTTAACTGATTAACCAGCTCAGTAAATGCAGCTTTAAAGAAACAATGTTATGCCACTGTCCTGTGTACTCTCCTTCAATATACATTCTGCTACTATTTTTCTTATGGTTGCTTTTCTAAAAATTCTGTATCTGTTTTAGACTGTATTAGGTGAGAAAGTAAAGGAAAGAAACATTATTGGATTCATTATAATACTGGAAACTTGTAAGTTTCTAAAAAGGGCATATAAAAGGAGTAGTAGGTAACTACACAGCATTTAGAATAAAATGCTGTGTACCTTGACCTCCCTGTAAGTAATGTGCATGTACAATGTAAGACATAACATGACTTAATTTACTGACTGTAAAAAACCTGCTTTTTTTGAGAGGTGACTTTCCCTTAGTGCTTTCCCCTAGTCCCTGTGTAAAGGATTTTTGCCTTGGCACGTGCTGCTTCTATTCTCTGACTATCCCATCTTCCTGCTTCTCTCTCTTTCTTCCTTTAAGGTCTGTAGTACTAGTTTGAAAGAATCAAGCTCTCTGATTTCTGATGACCGTCATCCTTGGAGATGGAAGGTGAAATTCTATATAACCTTTCTATTTAATTTATGGAGGGAGGAGAGAGACAGAAAATTACACTCAGATCAGTGCACATTCCTGAAGCAACTTGTGGCAGTAGAGTTAACTGTGTTGGCTTGGGAATAGAGTTCTGCTGCTGTTCCAGTAAATGTTAGAGAAGCTTCATGTGAAGTGTTCCTCAACATCATGTTGCAACCTCTGCCATTCCATCATAGACATTTTGAAGAATTAATAGATAATGAGAAATATGAACTTTCTACAGCCAGAACAACATAAAGAAGTTGTCTTTGAGCAGTGGAATACTAGACCTTGATCTGAGCAAACTGTACCTGGTTCCCATGATCAGAGGTAAAAAATGCAAAGGCACTTGGTCAAAGAAATAAGCTACAGAAAACCACAAAAAAAGCCAAGAAGAGCTTTCTGGAAGGTCTCAATAGATCTATGCAAATCAAATTTTGCTGTATTACAGTTTCTTTTCTCTTGTCTCCCAGCTCGCACTTGTGGTTCCTGTACTACAAGGAATCCATTGGGTTCTTCATTCCCACAGTCTGTGTTGCAAGCAGGGGGCTTTTTGATCAGCATGGGTAGTGGCAGTAAATTCAAGGAGCAGATACTCACTGCTGGGTTGAGGATGATGATTGCATTCTGAATCTATTATAAACATTTAGACAACTGATATTTACCATTTCCACATTCACTTCCATAGCTCTTTTTGAATATGATCTTTTACTGTGAGGTTTTTTAGTTAAACATTAGATTTTGGACTGAAATTTTTTTAGTAACTGAAATGTGTTAGTGTTGCCTCTTTCCTGCAAGCTCTGGATTTGTTACAGCTTATTTACTTTGGTTGTGACAGAGTTCTCCAGCTTTATGCATCTAGAAGATAACAATATAGTCTAACTGGATAATAACCCTACAGTAATGACAGGAGGTTCTTTAATGAGCTGTTAATTCCATCTGTCTTAAAAGGAAAACAGCAAAAAAGGTGTTCATCTTTCCACTGACTGTGGTGAGCTACATCCTATTCTCTTAGCAAGTTGCTTCCTTCTAGCACAGTGTCAAAGTACATGCAGACTTGTTTGGGGTTTGGGTTTTTTTTTCTGGCACAGCTAATCACTTCGTTATTTGCACCAAAAATGAGGTGTGTTCTGTGTTCCTCAAACCAGTTCTGAACAGAAAGGCATATGTTTGCATTGGAGATTTCTTCCCATGTTCTCTTATAATAAGGCTCATATAAAGTTGCAGAGGAAAACAACACAGATTTTTACCATACTTGAACATTCAACTGCTGGATTCTCTTTATGCTTTTTTGTCTTATGAGCTTAAACTAGAGAAGTTACTTGTATTAAAAACCAAATAGATATGTTTTGAATCCTTCTTTTATGTTATTTATAGCATGGATTTTAAATAGAACCCTCTTTTGAAAAACCGATGGGTTTTTGTGTTCATTCTGGGTTTGGACTCCCCCAGGTAGGGGCAGTCTTGATCTTCTACACAGAAAACCATGGATTATCTTATTTCTTGTATTTAAAAAAGCCAACCAAAATCAACAAAACCAAACAGCACACGAGCATACTAAGAGACCACTCTTTCTCAGTTCTTGTCACCTAAAGGAGATGCTGCTTGGATTGCAAAACTGTAGGATACAAGATGTGGCCTCTTCCTCACCATGAACAGGGGAATACCTGCCATATCCTCAAGAAAAGTGTTGCAGTGCTAGAAGAGACCAATAATCATCCAGCCTAACCAAGTAGCCCCTGTTTCTAACTAGTCTTGCATTGAGTCTATAAATCCTTCCCAGACTCAAAACAGGATCTTTTAGAAAAACACGCAGGCATACTTCTAAACTGTCAGCCTACAGAAAATTCTTGGCAATATTATGTAATTTTTCATATGGTATTATTCTTGCTGTGTTAAATGTAACTCTTAACCCTTTCTTCAGTGAAAATACATACTTATCTGATATAATCTGAGGTAGATTTTTTTTTTTTAAATAATATTTCAGCCCTTTTCTGAAACCTTTCAAAATTGTCAGCATCCTGGGTAAATAGATGCATGGAGTCTGGAAATGGATGAGTTATTCCAGTCCAGATTATCTGTTCAGAACAACTTTCCCTGGGAGTTTTTGTCTCTCTTCTTTTTCTGTCTTCCTAATGGGCTGAGCTGGAGGTTTTTCCCCTTTTCAAATAACATTTCTCTTAAAAGCCTGGTTTATCAGACTTTTCTGATATCTTTTTTTTTTTTTCCCCCAACCATCTATGTGATTATCGCTTATTTATCTTCATCATTCTTCTGTATGCTGGTGTCATCATGAGGGTCTTCTCAGGGCATGAGACGACATCCTTTGTTTTCCATGTTCATGAAAACATTTTGATCAAATTTGGGATGAATCAGATCACTGCTTGGCTCTTTCCTGTTTAGAAATAATTATTCAGTCAGTTAACCACTTTACAGCCTGTAAGCTGCTCTGGTATTTTTATATTGCTCAAAAAAACCTGCCTCAGAATGTCATCTGTGATTAACTCAAATATATTAAAGAAATCAGAGGTAACTGTGTTAATATATTTAATCATACTTGAGCTCATCAAACTTACCATTTTGATTAAACCTGTTTTCCATAATGCCACGTGGAATGGCATTAATTACATGCCAGTAATTTGATTCTTCATTGATTGTCTTTGCAGCAGTCTTTCCATGGGTGTCTGGAACAACCCACAGCTTGTGTGACCTGTTCCTACATGCTTTACTTCTAAATATTGTCCACATCTGAGCCTTTATCCTATTTATTTTCAAAGGCTTTTTTTAAAAATTCGTTCTTGTGGTTTGGGGCATCTCCTTTTCCAGCTATTTTGTCTAAGGTATCAATGAACACATCCATCTATTGTACGCAACAAATTAGAATATTTCATTGAAAGCAACCACTGTTTTAATGAAAAAAATTGCATTGGAGCTGTTTTATTCCTTAGTTTTTGTATGTTATTTTTATTTATTCTTGATATACTAATTTTTGGTTTGACTTTTTTACAGTTGCAAATATGAGGTTCTTCTTTCATATCATAATTTGGGTTTTTTAACTTAGAAATAAAATTTGGACTTAGAAGCTTCTTGAGTTTTAGCTTTCTTAACATATTTTCTCCCAACTAGAATGTGCTTTGACCAATTAATTCCTCCACAAATGCTCCATGTGGCAATTCTGGAAGATTTCTAAACTGTTCCCAACTAACAGATGGATTTTTTTCTGACATTTCTTTTGACAGTTGCATTGGCTCATATTAACTTTCTAGCTATAGAAATTTATTATTTATTTTATCATGGCACATACTTATGTTTTTCAACAGGACTGTTAAGGGAAATGGAGTTGCTTGGTGTCTATTTAGTTTATAATTTTTTAGTCCATTTGTTCATTAATAGATTAAGATAGGAGTCTTCATGCATTAGGAAGAGCTCTAGTATGGAATTACTCTAAATTGTGTAACATGCACCCAGTTTTGTTTGGGTTTTTTTTTGAGGGGGAGGTTATTTTCAGTTAGGAACTCCAGAGCTGTTTTGCTCAATGGAACAGCTTGAAGTCTTCCATTAAAAAAAAAGGTTTGCTTCTTCTTTCCAACAGCTGTTATCTTTTATTCTTTGACACAGCTCCAGAATTACTGACAATCTTTCTGGCAATTCATGTGTGTAGTGATTAACACACATACTTTCTAGATCTGCATCTTCAGAATTTTCAGTAGCTCTGTAGACTCTGAAGCTTCAGGTATTTGCTGGAGACAAAATCCAAAATTAATACTCTTGTAAGTTTAAAAACCCAAAACCAAATCCATTTGATTTTACTTCTTTCTGCCTTTCCCTCACTTCCCTCATATTGTAATGGAGGTCAGCTTCCTTACTAAGTTAAAAGTATTTGTTTTATGTATTAAATTTTACTTGTGGCTTCATTAATTTGGGTATTTATTAATTTCCTGCCTAGGTCTCCTTTAATATATTTTTGTGGTTTTTTCTATCAACTTTTCATCCCAGAGGTGGCTATGCTGACACTGGAATGAGTAGAGACTGGAAAAAATGAAAGAGATTTCTTCAGTGTTTTTCCTTGAAGCATTCAGAGGCTTTGACAGATGAGGGAATTATACTGAATAGACTTGAATGTTGTTATTTCTATTGAACATTTCAGAGTTCTAGGGAAAAATCAGAGTTTTTAATCTTGATTATCATGGTTTGCAGTCATATTGTCTGGCTGTCCAGCTCTCTTTCCTGGAGAGGAAGTGTTACTGCAGAAGGCTGCAGAAATATATGGAACTAGAGGGAAGTAGTGGAGGCCTCTCATGGTCCTAGTCCTTGTACAAACCTTTTCTTGACTTGTCTTCATTCTTCTGACTGATGTCCACTGATCCTGGTAAATACTGAAAGCTACAAAGTCTCTATATTAGTGTCCCCTGCAGTCACAATAGTTTTTATATAAACTGACTTTTTTATTTAGTCTGATTTATTTTTAAGAAAATAAAAATAAGAATATTTTCTTTCTGTCTTGAAAGGAGAAGAATGTTTATGTTCACAAGCTTGTGCATACTTTTGTATTTCCCTTCTGTGTTTCTCTGAGCTAGAGCAGTATTAAAGCTTGAGATTTTCAAATATTTTTTCAATTCTAGCAGCTAGGTTGTGAATAAAAATGATGAATAGCATCAGTTTGGAAGTAATTCTAGACCTGACAGTCCCATGCACTAAAAATACTTCTGTGTTTCATTTCTATCCAGTGTAATCCCTGAAATGTTGATAGTTTTTAAAGATAAGTATATTAAAGTAATTGTCCTTTGGCTTGAACCTAGCTCCAGCAGAGTATGTAAATTCAGTGTCTTTCCTACTGAAAGTACCATCATCAATCCTTCTGTGTGAGGGGGGCACTGAGATAGTGCACCTTCTGCTTCTAATCACTCCAGCTGTTGGCTGCCAACCTCTCAAGCAAGAGAGGAAACCTAAGGGTGACCTAGGGGGGGAAAAAAAAAAAAAAGGGAATGGTAGAGACAATCACAGTCCTTGGTTGGAAAAATATTGAGTAGAGCAAGCTGACTTAAGAACTAAAGTGAGCAGCATCTGGAGACACTGCTAATCCTGCCCGGAGAACTGAGTTACTGTAAGAGACTGATTAGGAATCACCCACTGAAGTTACACCATTTCTTTGTTTTCCTTGTGCCACCTGTAGATTTGCCCACTTGAAAACATCTGCTTGTGGTCAGTAGTGATCTCACTTGTGTAGCAAGTCATGGTTCAAAAGAACAAGGTCTGGAAAATGATTTAATGCACAGAGTGAATAGTTTGCTTTGTGTAGAGGAGTGCCATCTGCCCTGGCTGGTAGTCTCAAGAAAAGGTCAAAGAGCACAGACCAAACCCATGTACTCACAGTGAGGGCAGTGAGGCAATGAAGCATTGCAAGGTCACTAAGCTGTGTGTGTGACTTCACTTCAGCAGCTTGTTCCCTTGCTCCCTTCCCTCTGCAGCTCATGCAATCTTTACCTATGTCTTTAGAAGGGTTTTTTTTTAAACATCTCTTCCTTTCTTTCCCCCAAAAAGCAAAGAATGGCAGATAACCAGGAGAGTCAAATGACCATTGAGGAGAGGAAACACCTGATTACAGCTCGAGAAGAAGCCTGGAAGTCCAAGGGTAAAGGAGCAGCCAATGACTCCACACAGTTCACTGTAGCTGGCCGAATGGTAAAAAAAGGTCAGTGATGAAATGATCCCAGTATAAATAAGACGCCTCTTATCTGTCTAGTCAAAATAAAGTCAAACGAAAGCTATGCAGAAACAGAATCTGTATTTAGTGAGAGGAAGACTGTTTATCTTCAACTGAATATCGTTGCATGAGTCTGTTCGCTTTAGTTTCTTGTGGGCGTGGTATTGATCCATTTTGTTCCGTACTGTTGCACTGCCATTCACTTATTATTGGGCTCTGTCTGGCTGGTGAAGAGGGATAGATGTTTTGGTTTTCCTCCTAATACAACCCACAGGGCATAGTTTGATTATTCCTTCTTACTTATTCTTCCTTTGAAAACCCAGCTGCAGTCTCTAGAGAATAGTTATGAAATCGAGTTGTTTCTGTTGCGGGCATTTCCCTCCCTCCTAGGATCACTGGGAATATTTAGCAAACAAGTATTGTTTTTATGGATGCTGTCTTGGACAACAGCTTGAAGTGTTATGTTTGGCTGAAGATTCCCTGGTTCTGCATAAAACCACAGAGTAGAAATGACAAGGGAGCAATGTTGACTTTTTTTGGATCTCTTGAATTCAGTCACTGTTTCCAGCTCTAATCATTCTTCTAAAGTGGACAGGAGTCTCTGAAGGCTCTACATGGTAGGAATGTAGCTGTTCACACAGCATGCCTGGGAAGATGATAGCTTTGGGAAGAAGGCACCTAAACCTATCTCTTGTGCTTAATGAATACTGAGGTTTGGATACAAGGAACAAGGATTTGGTTATTAAACACAGCAACAATGAACCTTGAATTAAACTACAACCATTAAAAAAAATCATTGTAGGGCAAGGGCAATACTGCAACAGGAGTAACTGCTTGCAATCCAAGCCACAATCTGTTGGCAGATGAACAGATAATGGGTATTAGGAATTACCTCTGATAGTAACATATTTTAGCTGCTGCTTACATTTTACATGGTTTTGCTGCTAGAAATGACGGTCACTATTTAAAGAGTAACCCTTTTTGGAGAGTCACCAAGAAAACCTGTTTAGTTGTCCACAGACCTGCTCTTTGAGATTTTTGTTTGCAAATAGATTGGTCTTTGGGAAGGGAAAGAAGGTGGTAGTGTTTGCTCTTCTTAATGAGAAAAAATTATCTTGATAAGATCTCTTTAGGTGCTATGATCATTCTTTTGAAGAAGCAAAGTAATGCAATGACAGTGAAATCAGTAAAAGTAGCCCAAGTGGGATTTTAGTTAGATGCGTACTGGTTTATATCCTGAAAGAATAAATTATCATTATGAGTTTTTAATTTAAGAGATTATGAAAAAGCAATGCAAAATAACATCTTTGTTATATGCATGTGCACAGATGCTCTATTTTAATTGCTTCTTATGGCTGAAAATTATTCAGTCCTATTTGGAAGGTGATCCTTTCTTAAGCAGTTCTTAGTGTGGTCTTGTGGATTATGTGCTGGTAGAGCTGCTTAAGAGCTGTGTCCTCTTGAGTGTGTCTTGAGGAAGACTTTACCCATTGACTTAAAACCTGCTGGAATTTTGAGTCTCTTAGGTAACAGGGGAGAAAATTGCTTATGGAAAATCTACCTAGTTAAACTCCAAATTTAAATTGTTTAACTTCCAAGTTTAACAACTACGATAATTATGTTGCTAGGACATGTATAGTTAGTATATATTCTCCCAGCACAATATTGGTTCAATCTGATGAAAATAACTAAAGGCTTAAACTTACATGGCTCAGTAATTAGTAAACTATGACTAAGTGGAAAATAGATCATAGAGAAAAGTGTAAATGTCTGTTTCCCCATTTACTGAAAGTATAGGCAACAAAAGTTAATGGGTGCAATTCTTTGCCTCAGTATGTTTTTCTACCTAATAAAACCCACAACATGTACAGAGTGCAGTTCTCTTATTAGAGCAGTGTAGATTCACATGAAAACTAAAACTAAAAAATGCATCCTTATTTTATCCACTGGGTCCAGAATTAATTGCTTTATGATAGTTACTGAAAAGGATGGAGGAGAGTGCAACAAAAGGAGAGGGTGGTGCTTGATATGGTGGAAACTCTAACTTCCATTTCTACTTCAATTTCCATGTGTTCTTAAAAACCCAGCAGGGCTGAAGAATTACTGTGAATCCAGGGACAGCATTCACAAGTCAGATGCATCCTGTTATGTTTATTAATAGAGATGTGCTTAAATTTAAAAAAGAGAGTAAGAGGCTGGTGGAGGTGAAGGTGCCTAGCAAGATCATGGTGACTTCCCTGCTAAACATATCTTTTCGTTCAGAACACTTCCATGTTTTTAAAATGTAGCTTGTGGTTCAGCTGGAGCCCAAAATGTAGACCTAATGAACTGCTGCTACCTTGAAAAGGAGCAAAATTACTGAGTTCCAAAGCCTATATCTTGTGTTAGCTTGCTAAGAGACACTTGGAAATGAAGCTTTGTTCTTGTGAATGGGATGGTTTCTGAGGCTGCTGTTGATTAAAGGAGCAGGCAGGGCCCTCTGCCATCTCTAATACAGTGGCTGGGGAGGCTGGGGAAGTGTGCTGGCCTGTAGGAAGTAGCCAGGCTCATCTGCTTTCTCCAAATAGCTCCTCTGTCATCACTGTTGGAAACACAGGCTGACTCATGGCTGCATTTCCTATGTTGTGTGTCCCTGTGCAGGCCTGGCTTCTCCAAGTGCGCTAACACCAGTAGCATCCCCTTTCCGGCAGAAGTCCACCACACCAGTTACAAAGCCCTTGGAAGGTAAGGAATAAAAATGGCTGAAATATGTTCAGGCTTGTTTACTTCCTGTCAATTAACAGGTTTTACTTTCTGGTTTGCTTAGAAATAGAAGCCAGGCCTGATATGCAGTTGGAATCAGATATGAAGCTTGACAAGTTGGAGTCATTCTTGGGAAGGCTGAATAACAAAGGTTGGTAGAGTTACAAAGGCAGTGTATTCACCCTTTGACTTTAGTAAATTGATTGAAGTGCCTCTTAGTTAAAATACATGGCAGCAGAAACTGAATATTTCTTTGCTCAGACTACAGTTACTGATAATTTTATTTTTGTGATTCAGTCTTTTCTAATTTTCAAGAAGAAAAGCCGTTCTCAATTGTATTACAAATGTACAGTAGAATAAATCACATAAGCCTAAATCACTTTCTTAATTCTCTAAAAACAATGTAACATCCTTCTGTTGGGCAAAATTTCCTAAGAGCACATAGCCAGTCTGAACCATGTTGCCATTTACAGTGAAACATCTTTAAATGTAGTTTAGTCCTATTAAAATCAAAATAGAATATTAAGCTGTTCCCAAGCACAATTCATTCAGTTTCCTGCTTTTTTGAAAATTGACTCTCTGTAGCAGCTCATCAGCTCCCTTGTAGAGCCTCTTGGGTGTTTATGAAGCTCTCTAGAATTGTCTGGTGTTTCCATCTCATATGTCTGTCCTCCATTTGTAAGACAAAAATCTTTATGTAATTTCTAGTGTAACAGATACCATAAACAAATGTATTTACATTTCAGTATAGGAGGCACTAGTGTAGGATAATGACTATGCCACACTCATTAGTCTGAAGTAGTGACTTTCCCCCTTGTGATTCTAGATATTTTCAAAGGCAGGCATTACACAGTTGGAGGCAAGATGAAATATACAAGACCCTAAAATGCTTACATCATCATACTATAGCAACTCATTATAGTGTCTAAGTTTTAATTTAGCCATATTTCCCTACCATTTTGTGTAACAATTACTGCATATGAGTAGCAGTTATATTGTTTTAATATTCTTTATCAACACACTTTCCTACCATCAGTTAAAAAAACTAACAAAAAAACGCCAACAAAAACCAAAACACCACTGCCACACTGAAAAAAAAAAATTACCCAGACAACTGCCAAACAAGCCATGTTTACCTTTTCCAGAGTTAGAAACTCTAATATAATTATTTACTGGGTGAGGTGTTTTTTTCCTGCAGTTGCTGGGATGCAAGAGACAGTGCTGACAGTTACAGGAAGATCTGTCAAAGAGGTGATGAAGCTGGATGATGATGAAACATTCTCCAAATTTTATCGCCATGTGGATTTCCCTTCCTCCTCTGTGCCTTTGGACCTTGATGAGGACTTTGATGCCATCTTTGATCCTTATGCACCGAAGTAAGAATTACTTTTTCTCCATTGTTCTGAATGCAGACACGAGGGCAGTGTTCAAAGCATTCAGTGCAAAGTTGTCTTGCAGTACTTAGTATTTACTACATCTTGTGTATTTTAGTACTGGGCATGTCCATTTCTTCTGAAGTCATGCTCCTGCCTGAATTGAGGAACTGATCCTGATTCCTTGTCATTAGACTCTGACTAGAAAAATTCACTGATGATTGTATACACCACCTGTTTTTCAGGTTGACGTCTTCTGTAGCAGAGCACAAACGTGCAGTTAGGCCTACGCGCAGAGTCCAGTCCTCAAGAAACCCCCTGAAAATGCTTGCAGCAAGACAAGATATTCTTCATGAATATACTGAACAAAGACTGAATGTTGCCTTCATGGAGTCAAAGCGAATGAAAGTAGAAAAAAGTAAGTTAGCAGGAAAATTTGTACAAGACACCATCTTGTCTTTTTAATTTAAAAAAAAACCCAATGCAATAAACAGAACCAAAGGAATGGAACATATTCTCTGAGTGGCAGTAAATTGATTGAGGTATAAGGTGAAACAGACTGTCTAGGAGAGAAGGGCATGTGTGACTTCCTCAGGGAAAGCTACCTATAGCTACCTCCTGTACATAGATTTAATTATTTATTTTTAGCACAGTCAGTCACCTTGTGCAGAGAAAGAGAGAGAACCACGATGCCTGCAGGCTCTGCTGGGTGAGGATGGGAGATCAAGGAAAGCAGATCCAACTTTGTCATGCTGGGGTGAGAGCTGGCAAGAATAGATGAATTTTTGTTCAGGTACACTGGCCTCAATTTGGGGTCCTAATTTTCTCTCAGAAAGTGGAATTAGCCTTCTTGACTCCTTATGATTAATTTCCATAAAGGATCAGTGCTTTCTGGCAGGGCTTATTTACTTGTGAAGTGGCTTTCTCCTGACAACCAGACAGACAGCAAAGACATCATTGTAAAATTCATTCAAAGATTTGTCAAGTCACTCTTATATTTTGGGGTACAAGCTTTCCTTATTACATTTAAGTAAAGATCATCTTTAACTACTGATTGTATTGAAAACACTAACTATATATGTAATCTTTGTTGCCATTTCATGAGAAAGATTTCCCTGAGTTATAATTTTGTAAAGCGTCTTGTCTTTGGTTGAGCAATAAACAAAAGTAGCCAAGAATCTGGGCTGTGAGTTTACAGCAAAACATGACTAAGACTTTGAAATGTAAATGGCTGTTGCATCACAGTCTCAGCCAAATTTTAAGGGAATTACTGTTAATTAGCCTTGTCTCTGTGCTGCCTTTTATTATTAATTACTTATAAGGCATTGAAGATCTGCACAGTACTTCACAAAACAGTGGGTGGGATGGTTCCTAGCAAAGTTGGTATTTCTGCCAAATAGCATAATTCTGACATTGACAGTATACTCTTGGAAGAGATCTAGAAATTCAGGTAATCCTAAACCCACATATCTTTTGAGATAGCGGTTAATCTTAGTTCAATCTGCCTTTGCTGTTGCTATGGAGAGGAAGACAAACTGGAAATAATGGGCAGAAATTATTTTCTTAATGCAACAACCAATTTTTATTATAATTTTGTTATTTTTATGTCTGTCTGTCTTTTCTCCAATTTCTTTTTATGTACAAGTGTCTACAAATTCAAATTTCTCAGAAGTAGCACTTGCTGGTCTGGCAAGCAAAGAGAACTTCAGCAACATTAGCCTGCGGAGTGTTAATCTAACAGAGCAAAATTCTAACAACAGTGCTGTGCCATACAAGAAGCTAATGCTCTTGCAAATTAAAGGTATGCTGGAACTGCTTTTACTTTCCAGAAATAATAGGCTGAATGTAACATATAGGAGTTGCTACTACATTGCTTAGCTTGTTCCAGATCATCAGGATTTATGTCTAAAACCTGAAAAAATAAGTGATAGTTGTGTAAAAAAAGTTAAACCTTACAAATATGTTTGCACTGGTCCACTGGTGTGTGTGTTTCCCAAGGAGAAAACAGAATATTTCACAAATTTGGACTATCCCCTGTGGAAATTTTCTAACTGTCCTGTTCCTCCAGTGCTCAGTATCAGTTGGAAATGATGTGACAGTGTTCTTGCTCTGCTTCCCCTTACAATGCATAGTAACATATCTGATTCTGCAAATAGCTAGGTTTTGGAAAGCAAAATTCTTAAAATTCTTAAATTCTTAAAACTTTTTACTGCCCACAGAAATTGTGCTATGGCTTCACTTAAGCAAATGTAAAAGGTTCTGGAATTTTGCTGCTGTCTGCCATTTACTTAATTCATTTCTTTCCAGAAGGACACAGAGTTGTTAAAGCAAGAGCAGGAAATAATAGAAATATTAGTTGATAGGAGACAACATTTATTTTGTTTCCTGTGAGTAAACTCTTTTTCCACCGTAGTAGTTTTTTAATTATTCTTAAACAGTCTGTTTCCACATATTTTGCTACATGTGCTGGGATTGTTTGTATTTCATTCAAAACAAATCAGATCGTGGCATTTGATAGTAGCAGTTGAAGGAATATAATTAGCTTTGTTTTCTCTTTAGGAAGAAGACATGTTCAAACAAGATTAGTTGAACCAAGAGCCTCATCACTGAACAGTGGAGACTGTTTCCTGTTGTTAACTCCACATTTATGTTTCTTGTGGGTAGGAGAGTTTGCAAATGTCATAGAAAAAGCAAAGGTCAGTACTGTTGTGAGGTTTTATTTATTATTTATTTTTAGAACCATTGCAGTATATATCTGTGATGAAATTGAGCCTTAGTGCCATTCTCTCAAAAAGTGGCATGTAACTGATAGTCTGTGCCAGGGAGATATGCAGGGTTCCTGAAAATATGTTTTAGGTCATGCACTGAATGAAAGCTGATGACTGAAAGTTTGTGAAGGAGTGTGTAGTTTGTGAAGCTGCAAAACAAAAAAGGATATCCTCAGGATACAGACTGAAGTAAAAAAAACCAAAGTAGTCTGAATTGCAGGATGTCCTTTTTATTCCCATGTCCACTGAGATCCATCTTGCTTTAAGGCAAATGAAAGAATGAATGCATTTCTGTAACATTTTTTTCTAGTGTCTGTTTGTTTAGTGCAATAAATAATAACCATTTCTTCTGCTATTTGCTATATTATATCTCATTTGCCTTCTCACTGAGCAAGAATATTGCACAAGTATTCCAAATACTTAACCAATCCTGTTCAGATAATTGTTAATCTCTTAGGCTTCAGAACTTGCAACTTTAATTCAGACAAAGAGGGAACTTGGCTGTAGAGCTTCTTATATACAGACTATAGAAGAAGGAATAAATACCCATACCCACGCAGCCAAAGACTTCTGGAAACTCCTTGGTGGACAGACAAATTACCAGTGTAAGCATTGTTACAGTTACAGTATCTTATGCTCTACCACAGTAAAACAGTAGAGTCTGTTCTCTTCAGTAAAGTAAGTTGTAAGTTAATTTTTTTGTTGTTCTTTTGGACAATCTTTTCCTTAAGCTGCTGGAAGTCCTGAGGAAGACGAAATGTATGAAGCCGCAATAATAGAAACGAATTGCATTTACCGCCTCGTAGAGGATAAACTCATTCCTGAGGATGACTACTGGGGAAAGGTGCCAAAATGCACCCTGCTGCAACCAAAAGAGGTATTGTACCACTTACTGCTCCTGGGGTAAGTGCAGGAACATGCAACTGATAATGACTTGCAGTAACTGCACATGCTATCCCTAGCCGACTTTTCCTCTTCCAACAACCATTTCACCCATCTAAGTCAGAACGAAAGCAGGTTTCTAAAATAAAAGACAAGACTTTCTAGAAAGTATTGAAGTCACTGCCTTTTTGTCTACATTGTGTGTTCTGTCAGCCTTTCCTGGCTGTAGGACAAGGTCTAGGTCTAGATGTTAGAGAAAGCTGCTGAAACTGGACAGCTATCAGTCATTCAACAGAACCAGGTTTTTAGCAGTAAGAGCTCTCTAATCTGGTAGTGATTTTAGCCACCTAAAGATATACCTCACAGCATTCCCTGTACTTGCTTCCAGTCATCCTCAAAAACTGGACATCACAGTGCAGACCACTGGCCTGTCCTTCCTTGCATTGCAGTGCTACTTGTTAGTGTCACTGAAGAAACTCCTATTTGGAAGTTTCTTTTCAGCACAGGGAAACTGGAGGATCAGGGTATCATCTAACCTAATGATAGGTTGATTTTTTTTGCTGTTTGGTTTTGATTTTAGGTGCTGGTGTTTGATTTTGGCAGCGAGGTATATGTATGGCATGGAAAGGAAGTTACTTTAGCACAAAGAAAAGTGGCATTCCAGCTGGCAAAACACTTGTGGAATGGCACCTTTGACTACTCTAATTGTGATATAAATCCTCTGGACCCAGGAGAATGCAATCCCCTCATACCCAGGTATTGTAAGTCAAATTTAGTCTCATTGCAGATACTTTGTCTTCTCACCCTCTTTTCATAGTGTTTAATTTGATTCTATATCTTTTGTTCCCTTGCACAGAAAGGGACAAGGACGCCCAGACTGGGCTGTATTTGGCAGACTCACAGAACATAACGAGACAATACTGTTCAAAGAAAAATTTCTTGATTGGACTGAACTGAGGAAGCTCAATGAGAAGAATTCTAGTGAATCCCTTCACCAGAAGGTGCATATAATAAGCATGCTAGGTATTTCAAACTAGATGACCTAGTTGGGATGGCAGCCAGGGAAGCTTGTGCTCAAGGATCAAGAGCACATTTTTTATCTTGTGGGCTTGGACACAAGATGAAAACTTTCTGGGTCACTACATCACCTCCTAAAGCAAACCCGCAGAGTTGTTTTGTACTATTATTATTTATAGATTATAATATATTTTATGTATTGTTTATATACATTATCTATAGACATAATCATATATTATGCATGATTTATTATTATTTATATATGAACCAGGCAGCTCAATGAATACTGCTGAGGTGGCTCAAACGTTTGATGACAAGATACTAAAGTACTGAAATATGCAGGAGTCAAAATGTTTGACTGGAACTGTGGGGCAAGAAGAAAAAAATGCTGTGCTCAAAAAAATCTCTTCTCTGTGTTTTCTGACAGGAAGAATCCAGATCTGACTCCAAACCATATGATGTCATGCTGATGGTAGCTGTGCCTCAAACAACTGTGGGCACAGTCTTGGATGGAATGAATATTGGCAGGGGTTATGGACTGGTAGAAGGAGAAGATGGGAGGCAGTTTGAAATTATCACAGCCTCTGTGGATGTCTGGCACATCCTGGAATTCGATTATAGTAGACTGCCTAAGCAAAGCATAGGGCAGTTCCATGAGGGAGACACATATGTGGTGAAGTGGAAGTACATGGTGAGCACTACAGGTCAGTGAACAATTCCATTTTATCCTGCTGAAACATGCAGAAATGCAGCTAAAACTGCTAAAACTCCTCCTGTTAGTGGTGAGATCCAGCTCTAGATTTCTGTGGATATGAGACAGTTTGAAAGGTTAGGGATGCTAATTTAGCCTTCCTGTGTCATTAAAATGTAAAGTTCCACATTTTGTTCAAAAGAAAGCAGTAGAAAATAAAGAAGTTGTAGTTAGTTTTGATACACCATATGTAATGCTGTCCATCTCTGCTTTTACCCACCATTGGTGGTGTACATGTTCACAGGACAGTTCATTAAGCCAGAATTATGCCACAGCTTAACACCAAAATAACTAGTCAGTGGGACTAATGGCAGTGGTCTGAATGTCTTGCAAGAGAGGTAGGCTTAGCAACAAGAAAAACCTTTGCTGGTTATGGAGATCAGTAACAATGACAGGAAGAGCCCTTGCCAGCTCATTGCCCTTGCTATCCCTTCTGCTGTTGCTGGAAACCCTTTGATCTGGATTTGAGGCTCAGCAGTGTTCTGACAGAGCCTGAGAGCAGCAGGTAAAGCCTGAGAGCCAGTCAGCTCCATAAGCCCTTTGGAACTCTCCCTTCTGGCACTAAACTAAGAATAGGTGGGTTTTGTGGAAAGTCAAAGACAAATAGTGTAAAACTGATTGTTCCAAGTAGCAGTATATTAAAATCAGTTGAAAGCACCAAAAGTTATACAGCTTCAGGCTTTTAGCCAAAAAAATGTACGTAGGTCCTAGTCAGGATCATTGAGATCAGATACTGGCAAATCCAAGAAAAACACAAAAACTTGTAAGTCTTGGGAGAAGTGGGTAACACTAGTACTGAACTGTAAACAGACTTCTAATCCAAATGGATGAAAACATATTCCATCAGTCCAAAACAGAATAAATTTTTATGTAGGAGGCAGTACTTTTATGGGCTGAATGTACAGATAAGAATGAAACCCATAAATTTTGGAAGTAAGTAGTGGTTTGACTATTCTCTACTTAAAAAAACCAGGATGCTTTCTTCTAAGTGTTTCAGTTGGATGCTGCTCAGCACTGCTGGAATCAAGGCAGACATTTTAACTTTTTTTTTTTAAATCTGTTTTTAAACTCCTGGATTTTTTTTAAAGTTTTGATTTAATTCTACCTGTTTATTCCCTGTTCACTGGAAAGAGTGAAAGATTCTGTAAGTGCGTTGTGAATGTCACTTGCTGTAAACATTATTTGCTTATCATAACAACTAAATACTGATTCTTAAGGGAAAAAAAAAGCAGCTGCTCTCCTGCTGCCAAAGAACAGTGTGTAATGTGGAAAATGAGCCATAATGCACTCTTCTGGTAACATTACTGGACATGCCATTTCAGATGCAAATTGGCTCAAATGCTGTCAGTTACTTTTCTCCAGATAGTACCAGGTCTTTCTACATCTCTTTCTCCAATCAACACGGGCATCTCTGCCTGTGGGCTTACATCCACCTCAGGAGACAATGCCAGTTCTGCACAGAGATGCTCTGGCTTGGAGACCTAATGTTCCTCCAACTGCACATTTTTTCTTTCCTCTTCTGGATGGGATAGTGCTGAGCTGGCAGATGAGATTACACCATGTGCTGTTTAAACCTATAGCCAGAGTACTTTCTTCAGCATGTGCTCTCTGTTTCACAGTTGGAAGCAGACAAAAAGGAGAGCAACAAGTACGGGCTGTTGGAAAAGAGAAATGTGTGTATTTCTTTTGGCAAGGAAGGCACTCCACAGTGAGTGAGAAAGGAACATCAGCACTCATGACAGTGGAACTTGATGAAGAGAGAGGAGCACAGGTGAGCTTCCTAGATGGCAGACCTGGTAAGATTTGCCTGTCTGGGTAGCCACGAACAGTAAACAGGAATTATCTTTTTTGCCTCCTCCCTTTCTGTAAACGTGTTCTTGCCATTACAAATAGACCTCAAAACCACTTTTGGCATTATTCCAACTGCCAGAGACACATAAGCTCCTTTATGGATTGTCATTCCTAATGCTGCTTCTAGGGATATTGCTAAAAAAGGCTGAAGGAGAAGGTCTTTTCCCTGCAGGAATAGGTGAAGCGCAGTTACACAGATTCATGCCGTCCTTTCAAGTACATGTTCAGATAGCAGGACTCTCTTCCTAGTCTTATGGAGAAGCACTTTCTGCAGGCCAAGGCAAAAAAATACACTGGAAATTTTCAATTTGTTTAGTCTGTAATTTACATACTTGTTGCATTGTTTGCAGAGATTCTAGCAAATGCAGTTTGAAGCTGAGAGGACAGGCTAGTTTGCTTTGTCTTTAGGCAGAGTTGGGCTTTGCTGTGGTTTCACTGTTACCAGCATACAAGGTGGGTGGTTTAAAGTCAGCTTCTATACCTTAATCCTGCTTTAAT
Source organism: Hylia prasina (assembly GCA_013397195.1). Classification (NCBI taxonomy): domain Eukaryota; kingdom Metazoa; phylum Chordata; class Aves; order Passeriformes; family Sylviidae; genus Hylia; species Hylia prasina. The sequence continues at coordinate 3,068,670 of VYXD01005580.1, read as the reverse complement.
TAGTTTTTTAACAGCAGCATAGAAATGGCCAGCAAGACAGGAGTTCATAGAGGAGAAATATAAGGGCCCTTGATCAAGAGTGTGAGAGTCTCTGCAATGTAACTGATTTAGGAATTGGCTGTATCAGTTTCATATTCCAAATGCAATGTTTAGTGAGCAAAGAACATGCATGTTATCATAGAAAGCAGTTTTATAGCAAAATTTGAACCTCCTTCGGTTCCTATGTTATCTCCATAATAGTTTCACAGAACATCAGTTAAGGTGGACAGGTTCTGTAAAAATACATAAAATTCAAAAAATGGTTAGTTTAAACCAATTTAAATTAAAGTTCATTTGGTATTCCATTATCCTCTGAAACTCAATTGTTGGATTCCAGCTAGAGGTTTGTTTCAATATGCAGGCCACATATGGAACCCATTGCATGCTGATATATGGTAATTTAAACAATAGTCAGCAGTTGTAAAGTAGAAGAAAAGCCATCTTCATGGGTGGCCATAACTGTATAATTTTTAGTAATCCATAGAGACCAGTTTTCCTGGTCTTGCTTTATTTTTTTAATGAAGAGTGGTGCTTTCAATTTCCAGGTACAGGTGCTTCAAGGGAAAGAGCCACCGTGCTTCTTGCAGTGCTTCCAAGGAGGGATGATTGTGCATGCTGGAAGAAGGGAAGAGGAAGAAGAAAATGCACAAAGTAAATTCTGCCCCCAAATCCTTTTTTAGCTGTTGTGGAGGGCTTTGTATTCAGTCTCACCTACCATACTCTGTAGAAAAGAAAAATGAATGCCATGAAACTCTTGAGACAGCTTTGCAATGCTTTGCTTCAAGGTAGCCTTTTTCTTCTTTGAGCAGAGAATGGATTTTGTCCCCTAGAGCATGCTTGACTTGATTGTATTGATGCACATATAATTTTTTTAGTTTGATTTTACTTAAGCCAATTGCCCATTTGCTTTAAAGTATGTTCTTTTCTACACTGTCTGGTGAAGAAAATTGTTTTTATGAGCAGTTCTTATGCTCTAAAGAAAGGTCTTTTATTACCCAATCATTGCTTTTTGTAACATAGTCTTTGAATGCAGTAGTTGAGGTGGAAGAATTTCAATGGAAGTGTAGCTTGGAGATGTTCCGGTTTTCACTTGACTGTGACCTTATGTTCCCAAGGTGCAGAAGGGAAGAGGAGCTGAATATGAGGAATACTGTGTTTGTTTCCCTTCTTCACCATATGAAACAGCAGAACTGTTAACTCTGTTAAGCTCTTCAGCTCTCAACACTTGTACTGCTGCAGCAAGATTTTAGAAGGCATCTTTTTTGCACAGGGTTTCTGAAGTAATGTTAGCCAAACCTGGTGTTTAGCTAGTTCATTCTGTCACAACATAGGCATGCAGTAGGTGAAATTCATCCAGTATGAGAACAGCTGTTCCAGAGCAGAGATTTTTAATTTTCAGTCCCATGTGATTTTATAATAGTGCTGCACTGTTCCTGTCTGCTCCAGGTGATTGGAGGCTTTATTGCGTGCGAGGAGAAGTTCCCAATGAAGGAAACCTACTTGAAGTAGCGTGTCACTGCAGCAGCCTGCGCTCCAGGACATCCATGATTGTCCTCAATATCAACAAAGCTCTCATCTACCTGTGGCATGGCTGCAAAGCACAGTCTCACACCAAGGATGTAGGAAGAACAGCAGCCAATAAAATAAAAGAACAGTGAGTGTCTGACCTATATTTTGGAGATGATTGTATAGACTACCAATTTACTTGAAGTAGTCTTACTCAAAGAAAATTTGAAATAAATAAACCTGACCTCTAAGTAAAAATGCAGTATGTGCATGCTTAGTCAGAAGAAGGAGTGAAGGCTGGTTGCTTTGGTAGAGTGGAGAAAACTCGTATCCTGTAATTGCTTTCACTGGAGGTGAAATGTATTTATTAAGAGATTCATAGAATGGTTTGAATAGGAAGACTTTAAAGATCATCTAACTCCAATCCCCCTGCCATGGGCAGAGATACCTTCCACTCGACCTGGTTGCTCAAAGCCCCATCCTTGAACACTTCCAAGGATGGGGCATCCACATTCTTCCTACAGTACTAATTACATTTAAAACAAAGCTGCTGTCCATTTGGAGTGAGATGCTAAATATAGCAAAGTGCATTTGATAGGAAGATTATAATCCAGCCTTTTGAATAAGGAAGAGGAAATTAACTTGGGAAAGCATGCAAGGAGGACAGCAGTTGTTACAAAAGCAGTCAGTCAGAATTCCTACTGAGAACTCATGTGAGCATCTCCGTCACTCTGGGAATGGGATCCAAATGCTACAAGAATAGCTGTTGAAATTCCCTGTCTTGTTTTTTGATAATTTTTCAAAGTGCCTGTGTTGGCAGGAAGTGTGCAACAAGCCTATAGGGTACTTTTTGGGTCCACTAATGTGAGTGGCCAGCATGTTTGTGTTAGGTATGTTTGGGGCGCAGCACTGAGTTCACTGTTCCTTTGTGTTTTGTAGATGTCCACTGGAGGCAGGGCTGCACAGCAGCAGCAAGGTGACCATTCATGAATGTGATGAAGGGTCAGAGCCCTTGGGATTCTGGGACGCACTGGGGAGGAGAGATCGGAAGGCCTACGATTGCATGTTGCAAGGTAGACCTGTCCTTCCTGGCTTTGGCACTCGCGTTTTACTTCACCAGTCTGTGGTGTTGTCACATTTAATGTAAAGTTTTTGAAGAACTTTTTGGTAGTTCTTCAGAGAAATGCTTCCAAAAGTCTTACTGAGTTAAGTAATACTGTTCTAGAAGGAAAAGTACTGGAAAACTAAGTGTTTCATTTTGTTCTCCTCTGCTTCTGCTGCCCCTCTGTTTTCAGGCAGCACAGAGCAATAGTTAACACTGTTAACAATATATTTTGCTTCACTTCTGAAGGGATTTAAGAGGCAGTTCTGCACACATTCCCATCCAGCCTTTGCTTTGAAACTGCCAACAAAGGTAGCAGGGGAATTGATTTACCAAGTGGAAAATTTGTCAGCTAACTCTGAGATGGGCTTGCTTCACTTAAGCTGCAAAACAGCCGTTTATGAAATGGCTGATAGTAACTAACCAGGATCAGATTCAGACTGATGGCAGCCAGCCATTCGGCTTGACTTCTTTACAGCTGTTGCTAGTCCCTCAAGACATCTGGTTGTCTTTCCTGATTTTTCAAAACCCAGAAAATGTACAGTCACTTTTAAAGTGTATTGTTAGTTTTTACAATTAAGTCTAACATTTTTTTTTGTTGTGACTCTTCTTAATTTTTGTTCTTTAAAGATCCTGGAAAGTTTAATTTCACGCCCCGCCTGTTCAGCCTCAGTAGTTCATCAGGAGAATTCTCAGCCACTGAGTATGTTTACCCTTCAAGAGACCCTGCTGTCATCAATTCCATGCCATTCTTGCAAGAGGATCTTTACACTGCCCCACAGCCAGGTATGTACTTTAAAATACTTAAGTAACAAGAAAACAGATGACTGTATCTTGCACTGGGGAGTGTCTCAGTAATTGTAAGCACCTTTAACTTGATATATCACAGGAAAATGTGTGCATGTGATGCTTATGCAGTACTAAGCAATAATAGTAATTTTTCCATGATGAAGATACTGAGAAATAATCAAGTGTATGTATGTATCCCAGAAGCTTGCTGTAAAAATACATTGTTTATATCAGAGAATCAAAGTCCAGCTGAAGTTTAGCCAGATGATTAACAAAATGGATTAGTAAGATGTGAAAGGATCCCGTTGTGATGCTGACAGGCATATAAGACTGAGGTTTTTTAGGGAGTTACAGAAACTAGTAAGTGGCTAATGATGGATTTGTTATTTTCTGACTGTGTAGCACTCTTCCTTGTTGACAATCACCATGAAGTGTACCTGTGGCAAGGGTGGTGGCCTGTGGAGAACAAAATCACAGGATCAGCTCGAATCAGGTGGGCTACAGACAGGAAATGCGCCATGGAGACGGTGCTACGGTACTGCAAAGGTAACAGGCTGCTGTGCCCGACTGCTCTGAGTGTGTCATACCTGTCCATGTCATCCTGAGCTGAAAGGTGCTCCCCCAATGCTATCAATAAACATCAGTTTATTTGAAGATACATTCTCCCCTCTTTCTTAGCAAACCATTTGTCTAGTAACAGCATTGTTCCCAATTGCCAAGATACTGTACTGACTCTGCTCTCAGTGGAAAGGCTTTATTGTGTTACACCTCAGAATGACAAGTTAACAGTTTAAACATTCTCACTTAAGCCTCCAGGCTTAAACTTAGTTGGTTGTTGGCAGAACACTTCTGCTGAGCATACCAGAAGGTTTCATTTACCTGAATTTGGCTAATTTCAGACCATCACACTCTGCTTACTCTATTCTAAGTCTGTGTTTGTAAGATAAGAAAGGCATTGAATTAGAATTAGCTGTTGGGGATTTTCAGCATATATGTTTTAATCTTTCCAGTCAGATAAGTAAAAGGCAGGTGTAAGAATACTGAAAAACATGTTAAAAGGTCCTATATTAATTAAAAAGAAATCCTAGAAAATTTCTTCTTTCTGCTTTAAACTGCTTCAGCTTTTCAGGAAAAAATTAAATACCCAGAGGAGGTAACTTTGGATAGTGAGTGAAATTGCAAAATATTGTACCTTTTGTAATTTCTCCCTCTCTTTTTTGTATTTTGACTGTTTTTAGGAAAAAATGTAAAGAAGCCACCAAAATCCTATCTAATTCATGCTGGCCTAGAGCCTCTGACGTTCACTAATATGTTCCCAAGTTGGGAGCACAGGGAAGACATCGCAGAGATCACAGAAATGGTAAATCTTTTCATTGCGTAATCTGTTTCCTATTGCTAGTAATTGTGTCTTGTGTTGTCAGTAACATTGGTTGTTTCCACTGTCAAGCCCCAAGATCCAGAGGATAAACTTAGCAAGCACAGTTCAGGAGTCTGCACAGGGAAAAAAAACCCAACACCACAGCTAAATTCTGACTGGGAATGTGTATATCAGAGACATTGCTGTTTTGTTTTTCATGCAACTTCTCATATTCTTTTTTTTTTTTTTTTTTTTTTGTGTTAAAAACAGAAGGAAAATGTTACTTGAATCATTTCTTAAAAAGAGATGTGCTAAAGTTTGAGCTTAACAGAATTACTGTTTCAGTCATGCAGCAATGTGCAGTTCTGGTCTGTTCCTCAGATTCAAAGTGCAGGGGAGCAAAATATCTCTCAAAGGATCAGCTGGCTCCAAGGGCTGTTACTGACTTCCTCACATGGAATTCAGAGTCACAGCCAAATTACATGTGGCTGCTTTAAAAGCTTTCAGTCAAGGGGCATCTCAACACTAATGACATTTTCTGTTTTGTAAGTCTTCTGCAGCCATCCTTAGTAGAAAATGCTGGCTTCATGACTAAACACAGATTTTAGCCTTAAACTGAGATTCTGGGAGCACAGGATGTCCTTCTGCTAGGTGCAGACCTGTTTTTGGCTGTGAAATTGTTGTAGGGCACATCTGTTGGCCTGTGTGCACACCTGGACATCCAGCTTTATGCTCAGGCAGGACAGGTTATCCCATGCCATCTGCAGATGGCCATGGGCACCGGTGATGATTTCAGCATTGTGATCCTGTTCTCTGTCTTCTCCTTCCAGGATGCTGACGTTTCTAATCAGATAATACTTGTAGAGGACGTGCTGGCCAAGCTGTGTAAAACAGTGTATCCATTAGCTGATCTCTTAGCTAGGCCTCTGCCTGAGGGAGTTGATCCACTGAAGCTTGAAATTTACCTTTCAGATGAGGACTTTGAGGTAAGGAGAGAATAGGTGCACTGTTACTCTGTGAATCTATGCCTAACCGTGCAAGAAAGTCTGTTTGCTGGTTGTGCTACTCGTTGTTTTTGCTAATAGGACATCCTCTCATTTTAAATACAGGTTGCATTAGAGATGACAAGAGAGGAGTACAATGCACTGCCATCTTGGAAGCAGGTTAACCTGAAGAAGGCAAAAGGACTTTTCTAAGCCATGTTTATGGAAGTGAGCACTAAAGGGATGTCCACTCTCACTTTCTGTGTCATTTAGAAGAATTGTACCCTACATTTACAGAACAAATTAAAATAATCTGAAGTTATTAGTGACTACCTATCTGGAGGTGTGTAATATTATAATAAAAGGCCAAGAGAACTCTTTGAAAATGGAATTCAGTTTTGACTCTTCAAGGTAATGTGTTTAAGCTCTGTTCTCCTATGCACTTAAACAGTAGTTTCTTGAGCTACTACTGCAGGTGTCCTTTGGCTATATCCAATACTTGCCATTTTTGTTTTTAAAGAAGTTCTCTTTGTAAAGTGTTATTTTGTTAGTTTGTGGATTACAAAGAATTTATATTTATATAAACACATAGAACAAGTATGTATTTAACAATGCAATATATATTCACTTTCAAGACTTCCATGTCAAAACTACAGAAAAGTAGCTGGATGGCAGTTGCTTCTACCGAATTAGCTATACCACCAATATGTATCTCCTTTGCATTCTGAAAAGTTTCTCTTTGCAATAGTTAATGAATTGTTCTCAGTGCTGCTTCAGGTGCTAAACCGAACAAAGCATTTGTATTTATAGCATGGATTTCTTGAGAAACTATGCGAATCAACCTTTATACTTTATTATCCAAAAATGTATAGTGCCTTGTTTTTTGTGTACAGTTTATATACAAAAAAAAAGATTGGTCTGCATTTTGAAGATGGCTTACAACAGTCTCCTATGTTACTTTTATAACAGTAGAAATAAAAACATCTCAGTTTCTAATACTTGTTGTAAACATTAAACATGTCTTTTGTGATATAAGAACTGAAAGGAAAAGCTTCTGAATAAACTCCTAGCGATGCTCTGACTTGTCATTAATTGGTACTGTAATCTGTACTAGCATTGGAACCTTCCATAACATATTATTTTCTCAAAATATTTTAATCTTAGGTGTCTGTGGGTATTGTACAGAGTTATAATTTGAGAAGCAGATAATGTAGAAAATAATTGATGTATGAGATAAAGTTGGGCAAAACTTTCATGCTGAATGTTGGAATATGTCAGTCACACAACTCTGTATTCTTTGGGTTTCCCTGTTTTATATATGAAACCAAAATTATTGTGCTGGTTTTCCAAATTTGAAAAAATCTTTTCAACCTTTGTGCAATTGGGAGTAAAATTTGAATTGAAAATGAGCGTTGTGTCCATTCTTTCAATAAGCACTGAAGACAAAATTGTTTTTACTCTGTTAATTAGGACATTGAATCTTTGAGTAAGTATTTGCTTATGGTTTGAAATGTTTTTCAGGCATTTGACATTTCTGTAATAAGCTGTGTGGTTCTTCTCTGGTATCCTAGTGGGTTTCACATTTTCATTCCTGGCTGCATAGCTTTCCTTCTGCCCTGCAACCATTTAGAGCTGCTCCTGGCTTGGGGTGGTGCCTGTTGCTGCTTTTGTAATTCTCCTAAGCCAAGGGACTTGAAGTGGGATTTTTGAATTGTGAGGTGTGGATTTCTGCAAGACCTACAGTAAGTATTGCTCCATAGTTAAAGTGAATCTTGTTTTGACAGATGGGTTGGTAAGCTGTAACCAAGCCCTTTAGTAAATGAACTAAGAATTTAGAAATACGTAAGTTCTGTTCACCTGACATGAGATATTACAAGTGAATTTTCAGCACTGGAGTATTTCCTTTCATGTACTGGTTTCTGTCAAGAACTGAAATGAAATAACCCCAGAAAATGTTAGGAGTGGCATTCAGAGCCAGAATGTTTCTCACCTAGATGCCAGCAAAAAGCTGTTTAGATGCCAGTTCCTTAGAGGTCCTGAGCTGCCTTCTGCATGGAATACATTGTTTGAAAATGCAGGGCTTTATAGCAACAAGTTTATTTTTCAAGCACTGAGAGGTTTCCAAAGTCACTACTGTATTCATCTAAGTATTTTTGCACCCATATATTTTCCTCTTTCACTCTCTCTGGTGATAAAATCAAGCAGGAATTAGGTTTTGATTATTCATGTTCAGTCTGTACCATGAGGGTAGCAGGTTCCTCTGTTTTGATTTTTCTCTCCAACAGAGAGCTGATTTGCATAGCATGATTGACCTTGTTTTTCCCTCTAGCAGGGTAGTATCATTTGCTTTTGTTTCTTGAAAACATTGTCAGTCCTTCAAGTGCTGCTGAAGGGCAACATTCACCCACCTCTAAAGCCTTTAGAATCTCAGCTGAAAGACAAGAAGAGCCAGTAAGGGCGCTGCAGGCATTGAAACAATTCACTGTTGTCAGATCTCAGAGTTCCTGTAAATTTTACACTATTTTGTATGTAATGGCCCAGCTCCATGAACTAGGACACAGAACCCAACTTTCTACTTGGGTGCTTTGCTCATAGCATTGCCTAGGAAAGCTTTAAGGTTTTGCAGAAAATACTTCATTATCCATTATATACTCGTTATCAAATGCTGTCCTGAAATGTGAAGCTGACAACATGGCTTCTTGCTAGCAACATTTTTCTGGGCACTGACTTCTGATCTTGGAGGTGAACAAGCGCAAAACCCATCCGTGGACAAAGCAGCCCAAATAAATGGGCAAATCAGTGTAAGGCCTTAGACAGACCTGTAGATTATGCTTTAACTTTCTCTACCTTCCCTCTCCACTGTAGGAATGCCATTTTCAGTTGGAAATTACAAAGGACCATTAAAATATTCTTGAACTGGTTTTAGAGAGCCCTGCATGGGAAATAGAGCTGAAGCATGTCTTGTCTGGATAGGGACAGGGTTAGTTTGGTTGCTTGCCCTGGTTCTCTGCTTGTTTCAAATAGATACCCAGGAACTCCATGTTTAGGCAGAGTTTCTGGTGTAGGGAGTCTGCACATGAAAAATGTAGTACACTGAACATGGCATTCTGTGTTTTCCATCAATCCCATAGCTTTCAGGCATTGAGTCATGATTATATTTCTTACGGTTTTAAACTGCCCCATCCTGACTCTTAACAGTATTGCTCTTTGATTACACAGTTATTCCTGCCCACATAAGGATTTGTTAGCAGTGAAATGGACTGGAAATGTGAAATCATTATGCCAAAACAGCAAATAAAATATTATGTCTGAAAAATCTGCTACCTGTATGCAGCAGCCAGAAGTGGAGAGAAAATGAGAGATATGTAAAAGGAAAAAAAAAACAAAACTAATCTTTAATAGTTCGATAGAACTTTCTTCTGCCTACAACTGTCCTACCAGCCTTCCAAACAGGTACTCAGCTGAGGAGGAGTTGTGGACCCATGTGCAGGACTGGTGAAAGCTGGTTCTGAGCTTCTCTGAAAGCCTGTGGTGCTTTTGTAGAAAGTGGCAGGTTGCTGTGGTGAGTCCCAGTGTTTGCACGGCTTGGCTGGGATAGAGGTTTCAGCTGGTGGGACAGGCTCACCACAGCATCAACCCTGCTTGGCTGCACTGTGGGGAAGAACAGCTAGACCAGTCTTTTGCTTCTAACTCCCGGTCAGTGTTTCCCTTTTGGATCAAGTAGTAGATGAGGAGAAATAGCTCAGTAATATTCTCCAAAGTGCCTGCTTTCCACTGAGGTTCCAGTTCACCTGATGCGCACTCCCAGTGTGATGCTGCAGGGAATTCCCTTTTGGTCACAGGGGTAAGGAGTGTGCTCAGCCTGGCTCTGAGGACACTTTCCTTCTCACAGGACAGCAGCATGGGGTTAACCATACAAGCCTGAGGTGCTGTCCCTGGTAGATGAACACTTTTAACTTTCCTCCTGAGATTGGATTGATGATGGGGATGAAGGGATTTGGGGTGCAGTGCTTGAAGTGCCAGGTTTGTTTTCTCTCCTCTCATATGTACATACCCTGTAAGACTAATGCTAATTTGTGTTGTTTTCATGCAATTTGATTGGTGGAGTAAAAGGAGCACCTGGAAGAACAGCTCATCTGAGAGTAACAACTAATTGTAACTCCTGCTGCTGTTGAGGTGAGGTAGTAGCTAAAACTGCCCAAAGAACAGCCTGGAGGGTCAGTGCAGTTTCCTCATTCATACTGGCTCTGTAGATAAGTTTTGTTGAAACCTGTGACTGTGGGATGATGCTATCACAGTGTTAGTTTTTCTCTATCTTAATTCAACGATCCTGGTCCTATAATAATAATTAAAAAAAAATTTAATATTTTTCCTTCACATTAAGCTCTGTGTTGTACTGGCTTCTTGCTATCAATATTTTTCTGTGCACTGACTTCTGATATTGGAGGGGAACAAGCACAAGACCTGTCTGTGGACAAAGGCACAGCCCAAATAACTGCGTGGTAAGTACAACCAATCCCAGCAGAAAAGGGATGCAGTCACTTTTTTTGTGACACAGGTCATCTTAAACTCTGTTTAGCAGCTCCAAGATCTGCTCTCTCTTAAGAGTGTTTCATGTGGGATTTTCCAGTTTGTGAGACTCGAGTAGATGTGGGAAATGCACAGCTATGTGGCAGGATTTCACCAGCCATTCACCTGGCAGCCCTTTCTTATGGGTAGGACAGTCTTCTTCCACACGTCTCTGTGCTCTGGGGTCACCAAGAGCAGTGTGGGCTGGGTGCCAGTCATGTGGGGATGATTCCAAGAGCTGGAAAGCCGCTGAAGAAGCAAACCCAACTAGCCCATAATGCTGCAGGCTCTAGTGCTTAAGCTAAGCAAATCATCATCTCTGTGTTCCTCCTAAAGTGCAGCATATTTCAGAGGAATGGTGAACAAGAGGGAGTACCATGCACTCTGCACACCATCATGTTTTCTGCAGCTGGTACTTTGCCTTTGAGTGCTCCCTGTCCTTTATTCCTTGGAGAATTGGTGCAGTGTGCCCAAGTGCCCAGGCAGCAGGCACATGAGATCAGCAACAGGGACTGCATCTTCACATTTTCATGTCAAATCTTGTGCTCTTCACAAGGATGTACAACCCAAGGGGCAAAAATGTCCCTATCCTGTTTTTACAGCCACAGTCATAAGGGCAGCCCCGTGACACGTTCACATGCAGTCCTGATCCACTGACAGTTGCCCTCTTGGCAACAGAGTGCTACTTTCATAAAGCTTTGTAAATCACTCCTGCTCCGTGTAGTTTCTTGGACTAGCACAGAATATATTTTTACAGTAAGGACCAGACTTCGGGCAAATTTCTTACATTCTGTTGCTAAAAGATACGATATTTATGTAAAAGAAACATTCATTTTCTGCTCTCTCATTGCACTAAGGAACTGGGGTATGTGAAGAAAACTCTCCTTTATCTATTCAAACAGAAGACAAGTCAGTTGTAGAGATTCATGGTAAAAGGTACGTATTGTGCACCTGAGATCCTTGGCTGTGCTACATGTGCTGCACACACAGTCCAGGCCCTGTGCTGGCAAACCCTTGCAGTCGTGCATTTCTACACTTCTGGCTCTACCAAGCCAGCCAAGCTGGAAGGGGCCTTGAGGGGCTGCCTGCACCACAGCTGCAAATGTTACCTAAACCACCCCAAAGTTCTGGTTTCTCCTCTGCAGGGACCTGCCCATGGAATTGCTAAGTTACTGAACCAGAGAAAAGTCTTAGAGTGCATGCACTGCTGAAAGAGCAAGGGAAGTCAGGAGAAAGCAATCTGTAGTGAGCCCATTTGCTCTTTGACTAACTGATACATACTCAGCTTCAATTTTACACTTCCCTATGTCCCTCTACAGCCTGGGTGTTCCAGGCTGTGCTAACCAGCACATTCATTCTACAGTGGCAATTGCTGAGCCACTTGTGCTTCGCAGCAGAACACTGATGTTTAATTCCTTTAATTTAGAAATGTGTTGTATAAACTGTTAACTCTTTGCATACGTGGCTATTAATTGTCTTTAAGCAGTCAGTAAACATATAACCTCAATACAATCACTACTCTTGATCATGGCAACTGCCTGTGAGGAAAGGCATCTGCTTCCTACTCCCAAAATTGGATGCTATATATAATAATGTTGTTGAAGTGGTAACACTTTATTATTACTGCCTCTGTTTGCTCACTCTATACTTTATAAAGTGGTCATGACTTATAGACAGAAATGTAATTGATTTGGCTTGGTTTATCTACAGGGGCCTCAGCAATATTTTATCGTTTCACTTTGAAAGCTGTTTTTGAACTTAAGTCATTTATGTAAGCCCTTTCCAAGTAAAATCTCTGCTAGTTCTAATGATTTTTCTTTTTCCGACTCTGACTGCTACCCTAATTTCAGTGAAGTTTTACAATTTAAATATGTGGGTGGTTTTTTTTCAATAATTCTAACTTTCATATTTGAGGAATATGATTGCTGGTACCTTGGTGTACAGTTGTAGGGGGTGTATTTCCCCCTACACTCCACCCCACCACCACCACCCCAGTTCTTTCCAAGTGGTTTATTAATGATCTGGGAAATGTGATCCTCTGTTTCAGAAATGTTTTTCAAAATTTGGCTGCAAACCAGAAGCAGAACCATACTGCACCGCACCAGTGCAATAAATACTAAGGAAGGTTGAACATTTCACAAAAGGAAAACTACCAGAAAGAGTTTGGGGTTTTGACTTCATCCAGAAGCCTCTGGTTTACTTTACTACCAAAATTATCAGCAAAACAGACTATTTGTTTTTGATAGAGCATTCTGCTAAGACAGGGCTGCTGGGTGAGCAAAGACTTCCAAGACAGTCTCTGCAGCAACAGATGCAGCAGGACTGAAGGTTGGAAGTGACATGAAGCATAGAAGGTCCAACCAAAATTACACAGGGCAGCAGCAGGAATGAACTTTGAAAATCCTGAGTCTGAGCAAGAGAGGGACAAGCTGGAGCTCTTCAGGAATGACCTGTGAAGATGAGATCCTATGGAACCACCACTGGTCTTGGTACCAGTTTGAACAGATGCCACTGTAGAATATCTACAGTTTGTCTTTAAAATATATGCAAAGACTTCGTAAGGTGAGGTTTATGAAGAGTCCATATTGGTTGGACAAACAAGATACCACCTGTCCCAACACACCTCACTTGTTGATGTGCATATACCACAAGACCAAGTGCTAGAAGAATATATGGGTTTGTATTTTGAGGATCTTACCACATCTGCCTCATTTGTGATGACACAGAAGAGGCAGCAGTCTGTGAGAAGCTGGTAGCATCAGATTTGTTTCCACGTTCTAGCTCTAGAACAAGATGGTCCTTATCAAACACAATCAAGTGTGGAAGTGGAGCTTTTGGAAGCACATACGCATGCGGCCTCCCCACTCTGTCATGGGAGGGATCTCTTACATGTTGGTTCTTTCTGAAGCCCTCACCTTTTTTTAGCCAAACTCTTCCATAAGCCTTAGAAAACCTTTAAAGTACCATTTTCCAAAGAATGGACTAAGCCGTGTGTGGGAAAGCAGCCAGAGCCCAGGAAAAGCTGGTAAAGGGTGTGTGCTAATGACAAAACTGTCCTGGTAGATGGGATAACTATTGAGCCTTCTTAGGAGGGAAGAAACGATGAAAAAACATTGGAAAAGTGCCAGAATGATCACAGAGTGATTAAAAGTATTTTCATTTTATATTACGAAGCTGCTGAAGGCTGCCAACCTTGTTTGAATTTAATGGGAGCTTGTCCTTGCCCCGTGTTCATGCTGCACCCCATGAGTCACGGCCGTCGGCTCCTGCGCGAGCAGGTGCCTGGCTGGGCGGGTGAGCGGCTGCTGCCCCGCGCCCAGCGCGCACACGGTGCCTCCTGTGCCGCACAGGTAACGCAGGTAAGGCGCTGTGCTGCTGCCTCTGCTCACTCCGGGCTGCCTGGTGCCCGACTGCCGTGAGAGCATCATGCCGTCGAGGCTCACCCCCTCCTCTGGCCGAACCTGAGCTGGACGCCGGTGGTTGTGTTGCCGCGGGGCACTTCACCGGGTGCCCCCCCAGCTGGCCCAGCGCCGGTGCAGGGCTGGGACGAGAACACGCAGCCGCCCGCCCCTCGGGCGGACCGAGCGCCTCTCGCCG
>VYXD01005580.1:3038605-3054424 GCA_013397195.1 Hylia prasina | reverse complement strand
GGCTGCCGCTGCCTTCGCAAAGGGCCCTTCTCCCGCAGCGGGTCATGGCTGCTGCACTGGGCTCCGTGCCTGGCTCGATCCCAGGCCGGCGGGGTGACAGAGCAGTGCCACAGCCCGACCTTGGCCACCGCGTGACCCTGCACGGCACTACGGAAGGGCTGTACGAGCCCTTCACCAAAAGCCTTTAGCAGCCGCATTTGCCCCTCTGACATCCCACCTACCCTGACCCAACCTTCTCCCCATGCAGGCGTTTCCCAGCCTGGGGAGGAGAGCTGTGCTTGGCATGAGCCACATTCCTCCATCCAGAAGCACATGAAAAAGGCAAAACTGTATTTTGAGAACTGTAGTGGCCCTTTGGGGATCATGGCACGGCACGAAGGAGAGGGAAGAGGACTGAATCCAGACTGTCACCTGCACTGCAGCGGGGGAGGTTTTGGGGACGCGCATTTTCCCTGAGAGCTGATTATCTGGTAGCTGGTCGAAGCAAGCCGGCGCTGAGGTCCTCTTTCATGTGGCAGCTCCTGGAATGACTTCCCGGCACGCCCAGGGTGTTGTGGCATTCCGTGCTCTGGAGTAATTGTAGAGAGCATAGCTGCTCTTTCCTTCTCCCTTAGCACCCAGTTTGGGCCAGCCAGGGTGTGGCTGTGCACAGAGGCACATCCCAAACGCCAGGTGCTAGGGAATTTGTGGTGGCCATGTGTCAGTAAGGAAGATCCACATTGCTCCTCCTCCAGCTCCACCAACCACAAACCCACACAGTTCTAGTGGTTCTTCCCTACTCCAGCAAAATAGTTGGCACACTGACTAAAGAAGCAGCAGCTTGCAGCTGGCACAGATCAGCCATGACTCGCTGGCCTCATGGCTTCACTTTGAACTTGCTCACTTGTTGTCACCTCTTCCTTCCTCCCTTTTCTCACAGAGCCACACAAAGAGAGCTGGCAGGGCTGCCCACCACCCCAGCAGGCACCACTCACCGTGCCAAGCAGGGCCCCCTCCATGCCCCCTTCCTGCCACCCCCCAGCTGCTTCGTCCCATCACCATTGTATTCATTTGCTTTTGAAACTGGCAGGAGACATGAGCTATGCTCACATGATGAAAAGAGAGGGAGAAGCACCTGTTCATGTTTGGGGCTTGGGTTTAGAGCTGTGCTTGTGCTGAATACATACACCCTTATTTAGGTGCTCAGATGTAAGAGTTGGAGGAGAGCTTTTATTCAGCTGCTGAAGTATTCAGCCAGATCACAGTGCAGCAGTTTGCAGAGAGACCACCTCTCCCATCCTCACACCACAACTGTCCCAAAAAAACCCTATTATTTTAAGCACTTTATGTGCTGAATGCTCAAGTGTTTTTTACCTTGCAATGGGAACACTGTTAGGATGGGCTAAATGGACTAACCAACAGCAGTCTTCTTGCCCCACTGCACAGTGACACACAGTGTGTGTTAGTTACCTGCATACATCATGCCTCTTGAAAACATTTTGGGATCACAAAATTTCAACCTGTAAGACACATTTGGATACCTAGGAGAAGTCAGGCAGTCTCTAACATCAAGTGGGAAGGAAAGGACATTTTTCCAAGGCATGGGAACTAATGGAGTGAGGGTGAACTACTTGTGACACTTGGCAGTTTCCTTGCTCACTTCCAAAGCATCGATCCAAATGAGTGACCAAAACAAGTTTGGACTTTTCTCCCTCTCACTTCTATGATTTTTTCAGGGGGAAGGAGATGCGTCCAGCACATTTGGCCTGAAGCAAGGTAGTGGTTATAAGCCCTGCACTCCCCAAGCCAGGGAGCAGCCCAGGGCTGCCTGTGTGCAGAGTTGGTAACAACACAAAGTGCACAAGGTACTGGCACATTCACCTGGCATTGCACCTGAGCTAATAAGCCTTGGGTTTGTTAGCTTGGGCACAGCACTGCACTGACATCAGGGGACCTGCGCTGGTTCCCAGCTCACCAACTGGGATGCCTCCGGGCTGTTTTTTCGTGATTCTGGTGCTGGGTAAGCACAGACAATTTGAGGGCCAAGAAAGTTACATCATTCAAAGTCCCCCTTCCTTACTTTTTGTAATACTTACTAAGGCTGAAGCCCCAGTAGTTCCTCAGCTTTTGCTCCTGCCTCCATCTCAAAAGGAGATGGACAGGAATGGGCAAGCAAAGGGAGGGCTTGGGAGCAGCTATAAATGGCTTTGTCACTGTGCCCACTGCAGTGCCCTGCCTGCCCACTCTTCCTTTTATCCATTTTCAGCCATCAGACTTGCAGAGCATCTTGCACCTGAGTCCATCTCAAGGCTCCACACAGCAACTAAGGGAAGGTCTGGGAAATCAATCACCACTGCTCAGATCTATAGTCACCAGAACTAATTCTGTTTGTTTCAGCTGCTAGATTCCAGGATTGGAGTCACCACATCCGAAAGGCAGCACGCATATTGTCAGGTGAATTGTATCCAAAAGGTTTTTCCCTTACACCACTAACTGTAAAGGAGCCCATGGCTCCACTAGAGAGTGAGGAGAGAGGAATCCATTGGAATCCACATGTGTTTAAGTTTTCTCAGTAATCCAGGGCTCTGCACTGGGTGTCTGCCCTAAGCCCCTCCATTGCAGGAGAACTCCTCAGATTCCTGCCTAGAGCTGTGCAGGATGTCCTCCTACCCTCCCTGGGGGACCCCAAGGCACAGGGGTCTCCACTAATTTTCTCTGCACAAGTAACATCAGACCTGGCTGCGATTAGGCTGGTGGAGGCAGCACTATCTTGCTTTTTCCCCTTAACACCGTCATTGCAGCTAAGGAGAGATTTGGGGGTGATATCTGAACTGACAGGCTACAGAGTTGTTATCTTCCAGGTCATCTTCCTGACCATCTGATGTCAGTCTGCTGGTGCAGGGGAAGAGTGGAGGGAACCAAGCTCATGCAGGGGGAGTTGGGCAAATGACTCCCGTGTCACTTACCAGGCACTTCAGTGCTGGGTATTAAGGGTCTGTGGGCTGCATCCCATCAGCCACTCCATGGAGCTGACCCTGCCTGCCCAGTATCAGGCAGCTGGGTACCGGGAATGCTGCATGGATTGAGTCTGACATTAAATATTAGTTTGCAGAGTTATGTGTGATCTAGTGAAATGTAAGCAGTTTCCCGCTGAGGAGCCCCTTTTCTAAAAGCTGGGGTGATGAAGTTAGGAACTCTCACTTTGCCCCAGCAGACACAATGCCTCAGTCATTAAGTGGGGAAAAGCCCCAAGGAATTTGAGCAGTGCAATGATAAAAGGCCATGAACAGCTGCTGAAAGTGTTCATGAACCAGGAGTAACTTTACATAAAGAACTGAAACAGAAATAAAACCCGGTTTGATTAAATGGTTGGATTCAGGAGGTCACCTCCTTGTAAGCAGCTTATGTGAAGGTGTGAGACGATTCAGGCTGTTTCTGAAGAGGGAAAATATGCAACAGCTTCCTGGCTAAAGCACAGGCCACCCCACTCCCATGGAAGGCCACAGGCTTTCAGTGACCCTTGTCATCACTCCTTCAGGCCCTGTGCTCTCAGGGAATACTAATGCTCCTCTGCCTGGTCTCTGCTTCCAAAGCTAAAATACACACACACACATGCACATGCGCATGCAAACAATTCCCAAATTGCTAAGATTCATTCACCTACACAAAAGCAATTTCAAAGGTGAAATTCAAAGGTGGTGAACCTTTCCACTCTTGGTCAGATCATCCCCATCATTCGTTAGGTAGCACAGTGGCCAAAACCCCTGACTGAAATTATAAGCACTTGGCATCTGAAAATCAGGACACATCCATTTTTGTGTCTAACCTCAAATAATTTCTTGAAAATAATACTTGGTGATCTCCCCTGAGGACCTAAGGGCACCTTGCAAGTCACTGTAGGAGATGGAAACTTTCAAGGCCCTGTGACTGCATGGGTCAGCTGGCGACTGCTGCTGATCCTGCCCACATCACCAGGTGAGTTAGAAAAAGCAAAGCTATTTGCTAACTCACATTTTGTCACTATGACTTGTGGGAGGCGGGATCTTGTGGCCTGGGTGATTTCTTTGCAAAATAGCTGGCAGAGAGCCTGGATACACATCCTGGCTCATATCTGCTTTTGCTGTAATTTGGCCCAAGCAGTCGAAAGCAAATGAGGGAGGATGTAGCAATAATATGGGGGAAGTTGGAGAGATTGGAAATATGTGCAGGAAATAATTGAATTAGACTGTGCCTGGGAAAACCACAGTTGATATATTTGGGAAAATAGTCTAAAACATTACTGTTTAATAGCACAGAGAAATCTGGAAAGCAGGAATATCAGGTAGCAGATACTGCTGCACTATGGGCCAGGACAGGTCCATATGATTTGGGGCTGCCCACTGTGGTATCTTAGTGCAGAGTGGGGTGTGCTGGGGCTGCAGCAGGGCTGCTGCCATCATTACTGTACACCCAGGCTCGGGGTGATGCAGACAGGCTGAAGGCTTTCAGAGAGCACCACATCAGATGAAAGGTGGGAGGGAACAGCTGGATGAGGAAAGCCTGGAAGAATTCGGCATAAACAACTTTTCCGAATAGTGACTAAAGGAGGAGGATAAGATAACCCTCTGCAAGTATTTGAATGCCATAAACACCAAGTGTGGCTTAAGTGTGTGGACAGGGAAGAATGTGTTTTATGCAAGGACAGAGGTACAAAGTAATAGAAGGTGGTTTCCCAAAGGCGGAGTAGAAGTCTGATTGGTGTACACAAAACTGCTCCAAGTAGAAAAAGAAAGGAAAGCCATGTGCTGTTGGGACAGTTCAGCAAAGAAGAGGTGGATAAGGTAGCCTTTATCTTCAGGTCTTTTGCTGTGAGGCTTGTTGTTCTGTAGAAAAGAAAAACTTATATTCATCACGTTGCTTAAAATCCCTACCAGAACCAAGCTGAGTACAAAAATAGGTAACGAGACTCTTTTTCCGCAGTGGTGAAGAACATTGCTCATCAAAGTCTGGAACTTTCCTTGCTTGTACAACGAAGGAGGTGTGACATCCTGCTTTGTGTGGGTTTTGTGGAGGATGGCCCAGAGGACATAAAAAGGGATAGTTAACTGCAGTCAGCTATCACCTATGTCACTGGCAGCAGGCTGGCAGTGCTGAGGTGACTTCATCCCACACTGCATTCTTCATGGAAATTAACCTGCAACTTACTAGGAGTGTTTGTTGGTCAGGTACCTGGTGACCAAGCTGTAATTATTTCCTGGGATTACAGTGAAAATCAAACCAGGGAAGGGTCACTCCTGTTCATTTGAAAATTTTTCTTCACAAGTAGAGGTGAGGCACAATTTTTCATCTCATGTTTATTCATACCCTTTGGAGGCTCTCTCTTGTGCAGGCATTTTAAAGGAAAAACATCAGGGCTTGGATGCAATCCGATGACCTGCCAATTGCTCTCTCCATTCCAGTTGGTAGAAAGCTAGGCAGAAAAGGGCCTTTTTCCCCTACTCTGTCTCTCTCTTCCTCTCCCATTCCTCTAAATCTGTATAATCTATAGAGGCCAGGGTATTCAGTGGTGTTCAGACCCTGTATTTTGGCTCATTAAAATGTTAGACTTGCCACTGCACACGCAGGATGCTCATTCCTATTGACATCAGTGGACAATGAAATCGGTGGGAGATAGGGAAGTAGAAAAATCCCACAACTTACTTTATTATGAAATTAGTGATCAAATTAGCTTTAAATTATGTCAAACTCCTCCAGTGTCATTCAGCAGAGTTGTCAGGCTGTCCAGTCTAACATAAGCACACAACATTTCAGTAAGTTTTCTTGTGTGGCTTGGGAAGAAAACGTCTGACACTCACCTGTGCTCTGCTGATGAGCTGTGCCAAAGCTTTTGTGTTGCTGGAGATTGCTAAAACATGAAGAAAGTGGATTTTGCTGCTGTGTTTTCAGGCTTTAAAATGTATCACACAAATCATTTAATAAATACACAGTAAAGTGGAAACTAAAATTGTTCTGAAAGAAGCCTGAGGTGATCTGAAAGCCAAGCACAAGAAAGCTGTCACTCAGCTTCTCTGGGATAAAACCCTTCCTTCCCTTATTTTCAGATTGCAGAATTGAGTAAGCAGCTACTACTAACTCAGTTGTATTTTACCTGGCTCCTTCAAACCTTATCTAAGGTATTTCTTATATGTAAGACTGCTCACAGAAATAATGCACAGCCTGAAAATAAGATTTGATAAGAGCTAAATTACAGTTTGGAAAACTGTACTATTGTGGTCTGTCACCTTCCTCACATTTAAAAAGATTTTTGTACTTTCACATTTGGAACAATACATGCATTGCCCATAGATGAGACTTTTATAGCCCCAAATATGTCTAATAATGTTTCTAGTTTAATTCTGGAAATTATTTTAATGACGACTATCTATCTTCTAATAAACCAATATAATAGAAGCTCATGAAATACAACAAAAAGATTTCTCATGTAATAAATCATTACAATATTTTATTATGTGTGAAAGAGCTGCTCAGCGTTTCTGTGTATCCCAAACATGTACTGCTTTTCCAGGATACTGCAGAGGAGCTGTGTTTTCCCAGGAGAAAAGCGAAGTGGTAATGTTTCTACTTCATTTTTCATTTTCTGATGCACCAGACATATCTGAGTTTGGGGCTAGCATGGGCAGTGGTGCTGCTCCAGTGCAGGCATGGACACAGAGTCCTTAGAGAACTCTCAAATAAGTGCTGAAAGGGGGCAGTGCACATGTGACACATGACATTTAATTAGCATGTTAAATACATGTGCGTTTCAAAGCAATGTCAGCTGGGCAGGAAAGCAGCCTAACACACAGTTTGAAGGAAACAATCATCTTTGCAAACTTTTTTTTCCCCCCTTTAAGTTGACTGTTGTTTTTTGGACAGTAAAGGGAAATCTGGTTTTTTGGAAGCAGAAGATACATTGAAATCCTTTATTAAATCAGCTGGCTGAACTGCAACTTCTGAAGGTCATGGTAAGAACTTGCCAGCTTCTTTTGAAAAGCACTGTCTTGTTCTGGGCATGGTTTAGGCTATACAGGTTTATTGCAGATGCTGGACTCTACACGCTGGGTAGGGGCACACACTTCAGTATACATCCCTGCAGATTTTTGGGACACTGAACGGCTGCCAAAACAAGTTACCTTGCTCCACCTGGACTCAAGTGAAATGGAGATTTCTCTCTTTGATTCATCAGCATCTCAGCCAGATGATCTTGGAAACTCAACTTGCCAAATTCACACAGCTTGAGAAGGTTCTCATTAAATCTATGGGACCTGACCGTGCTTTCCAGAGCTTCTCCTGGCATTATTCCTGTAACAATCCCTTCCAGTTCCATTGGCCCAAAAGCCTGACAAAATAAATTCTAAGAAAAGCCTCTCTAGTTAGAAAAGTTCCAGCCCTTTAGCTGTCACCTGGTGTGAAGGTGGCCCAGCACACACCCACTCGTTTCTGTCTTTGGGGCCACCTTCACTTGCAGTCCAAGCAGCAGTGTCCTGGGCAGGCAGCAGAGGGCAAGCAGGTATCTGCCTCACCTGATATTGGCTAGACATAGGCATGGTGCCACTGCAGCTTCTGCTGCCCTGCAAACATTTGTACCTGGGACATAAAGGACTCACCCTTTAAGAAAAACCCACAAGGAAGCAAACAAACAAAAAAATCCAAACAAACCCATCACCCCACCAAGTCTGGTTTTAGAGACACCAGGAGTTGTTTTTAAATGTAACCATGAGTGTAGGAATTGCAAAGACCTTCTCCCCCAGCTCTGTCAGAGCATCACTGATTGGGGGAGTAGGAGTGCAGTCTTGTGGCATGTGCTCCAGAGGTCCAGAGGAAGAAAATGAATGCTCCTTTGGACATTATGTTCTGCCATGCTCCCTTTCCCAGTACTGTGGAGTGGCAGCCAAAAACAAAGCTGCTGCCACCGCAGAAGAGGGACCTGTAGTAACTGCACAAAGGGCAACAGTTTTGAACAGTAAGAGGGAGCGTTTAGGCTGGACATCAGGATGAAAATTTTTATGATGAGAGTGGAACAGGTTGTCCAGAGAAGTTGTAGATGCCCTGTCCCTGGGAGTGTACAAAGTCAGGTTGGAAGAGGCAACCTGATCTAGTGAAAGATGTCCCTGCCCATGGCAGGAGGGTTGGACTTGTTGATCTCCAAAGGTCCTTCCAACCCAGACTGTGTTGTGATTCTTAGAGGCACTGCAGCAGACTGCCAGTGTGAGGGGAGCTGAGGGTGCTGGGCACATTGCAGGGCCAGCATAGAGACAAGACCCTGCAAGGCAGTCTTGCTCAAGCATGTTTTGGTCATTGAGTGCTGGCCATTTGGACGCAATGCACTCTAAAAAACGTATTTGATGTCAAGGTCCTGGCGGCTGGAAGCTGATGAAAATGAGAAGACACCTGGGGAAATCTGAAAACAGCAAAAAAACAGGAGGCTGGAGAAAAAACTGCAATTTTTAAATCCCTTTCTTCTCTATAGAGTTTCACAGTCTGCTGAGTTTGGCCTACGATGACATGAAAGATCTGCTGTGTTTCCTGTTACACATGAAAAATTACATACACACCAGTAACATCAATATTATTATATTTTTTAATCAGACTTCACACGTAATTTTTACTAAAAATATGTATTTTGAGATTTATAGTTCATCTTAGCCTGGTTTTTCTCATTGAGCGTGACCAGAGTTTTGGGAAGAATGATGAGATACCTCCAGGCAATGTCCATCACTGCCCAAAGTAAAGTCAGCAGTGCCAATGGGCCACCTGCATCTTTAATAATGTCAAGCAGCTTCAAAACACTGACATCTGTTTGTGAAGTTTGAAGTTTAAGTGATTTCTCAGATATGCAAGTGAACCCTCTCTACCTGGAACCTTGCTTGGAAAATATTTGACATTTCTATAGCAGGCATTTGCTCACTTAGGAAAAAATTATCCAGAGAAAATAAGGGCTTTACTGCTTAGCCAATTCTTACACACACCACAAGTGAGCACCCCCATCCTCTCTTTTCCTCTACATTGTCATGTTTCGACCGCCATCAGTCTGCTTGTAGGCTTTTCCCTCCTGCAGGAACTCTGCTCCACTACCCATACACTGGCATATTTTGTTTTATTTTTGTTTGACAACTCACTACCAAAACAGTAGAACTGGGGGATTTTGGATTATTTAACTAAGGATACTTTTAATTGCTCAATAATGTAACAAATCTTGCAATGGAATTTCAATTTTTGCTCAAATACCAACATACCTGGCAGAATTTCAATATTTCTTACATTTTAAGCAGACCTTTATACAGTGTTTTTTCAGTATTTTAAAGGGCCTCTTGTTGTTGTTGTTGTTGTTATAGTTTTGTGGGGATTAGGCTGTATTATAACATGAAGACTGGATAAAATCCAGTCCAGCTCAGCTGCCATTACAGAAACAAATCAAACAGGGCTGGGCTTTTTTTTGTTCTCTTTACTCAAAACAAGAAACAGGGCTGGAGCTGCATTGGCTGCCAGTGAGTCAGAAGTTAACCCCAACATGTCAAATCTGCAGCTGGGTTCATCCTTCCCCCTGCAGCCAAGAAGGGCATGCATGTTGCAGTCATGCAGACTTATCCATGCATGGAGAGAGCATGACTGCTGTGCATGGCTATATAACAATAAAACCAAACCTTCCCCATACACCAGAGCAGGATGTTTTGTACCGAGCTGGTTATAAAGCCAGGCTGGAATCAGCACCGTGCTCTCTCAGCAGCTCCAGCATTCAGCAAGCTGTCAAATCAGACCCTCAGGTTTTACTAAATCACAGCAGCAGCACCAGCCAGCCCAGTGCAGGTCTGGGGGGAGCTCCCATCCCTGCTCTCCCCACCATGACATTCCCAGCTCCAGCCCTGCCTCTGCCCCCATGCATCAGCACTCGGGAGCAGAGCCTGATACACAGTATGGTTCAAATGCATATTTCTTCCTTATAAAAACACAGAACAAGATATTTGGCTTCTCTTACCAGAAGCTTGGGGTATAATTAATCCACCCTATCTTGCATTTTTAATTATGTCTGCATTTAAGTATCCAAGTCTTTCACAACCCCAATAGTTTTAGGATGCAGGGAAAATATTACAGCCATTTTCACAGGGAGAGAGGCTGTGGCATAGAGCCTCTGAGTAAGTAGGCCAAACTTCAGAGAAAGCCTGGAGCATGACTGAGAACAGAACCCAGATGTACCCAGGCTCATGCTTCATTTTAATACAGCGCTAGGATCCCTCTCACTCATGATGCCAGTATAATGGTATTTCCTCTCCTGGAATGGTGTGTTCAACTTTGGCCAGCACTTCTCTCTCTGAGAAGTCAGATAGAGAGAAGGAGAAAAAAACCAGAGAAGTACAACCAAGACAAGTTCCCTTGTGCAGGAGATCTCCATACAAGGCAAGGAAGAAGGACAGGAGCCTGTAGAGGACTGTGAGGTGCTCTGTGCCTGGTGGAGCAGTGGGCAGACCAGCAGGCTGGCAGAACCGGGCTGGGTTTCACCCAGTCACAGGATAGGAGGGCTTGGTGATGGAATTTGGGGTCAGCTTGGGCCTGCTTCTACGTTCTCTCTGTTCTGCAGTAAGCCATTTAACACTTAAGGGCTTGTATACCAGGCTGGGGGGAACTTTGGAAGGGTGTTTTAAAATGCAAGTTTAAAATGTGCCAGCTGCCTGGAGACAACTCCCCAGGTCAGTCCAAATGCAAGGCAGAGCACTTGTGAGTGGCTGTTCCAAAGGTGCTCTTAGACCTCTTGCTTATAGGTAGGTTGTGACAGTATCATGGGTATATAGAATCATAGAATTGTTTGGGTTGTAAGGGACCTTAAAAATCATCTAGTTCCAAACTGCCTCCCGTGGACAGGGATGCCATGATTGGGTTGCTCAGAGCATCATCCAACCTGGCCTGGAACACTTTCAGGGATTGAGAGATGGGGCATCCATGACCTCTTTGGGAACCTGTTCCAGGGCTTCACCACCCTCTGAGTAAGTAATTTCTTCCTTACAGCTGATCTAAATGTTCCCTCTTTCAGTTTAAAACTAAATTTTGTTTGTCCCTTGTCCTGACACTATCTGCCCATATAAAAAAAGAATCACAGAATCACAGACAGACAGACAGACAGACAGGATGAGTGCCTTAAGCACAAGGCTACCAGAGATGGTTCGGCCCTCCAGCAGCAGAGTAGCTCAAGATTGTCTGCATTTACTCTACTTTAGGAGGTGAGGGAGGTCAGAAGACCCCAGAGTTGCATCAGAGCCCAGGGCTGCTTCATCTTTTTGATCCCAAACACCACAAATTCCAAAGGCACCCTCTCCTCCACCATATCCAGATTCTTTATTGCCTCTGGAGACCCAGGTGACCTTGCCTGACACTGTCCTTTGACTTGTATCTTCATCTCCAAGTCCTGCTTTCCATCAGGACACGCACAGTGGTCTTAGCAGTTTTTTCTCTCCTTAAAGCCAGAGGGCTGTCTATGAGAAAGCATCTCTTCCTACATCTGCATATTTTGTACTTTGAAATCTGAGATACGCCTATGGTTCTGCTGCACTGCTTTGTGCACATATTAATGTGAATGTGGGAGTTCCATGCAACTTGAGACAGAGATTTCCTTTGGTAACCACATCCATGATCTGCCTTAACCCTCTAGCTTAGTGATCTCCTGGCAGCCTGTATCATCCACTGTTAGTTTGCACAGATCTTTCCTCTACCACTTACCATCTTTTCCTCCCATAAGCATTTATCAGTTTTGTCTAAAAATTTCTTCTGCCATGATGCCAAGGGAAAGTCTTCTAAAAACCAGTGTTTGCTGTTTATAATGGTAATTCTCTATCGGTTCCCTCAGACCCAGGCCTGCCTGTGCAAGACAAACACTTGTTCTTTCTTTGGCACAAGGGGATGGTGGTCCAGAATGAGTGATGCTCTGTGAGACAATAGTAAAAGTGATAAACGAATTATGAAACTAATGCAGGGGGAAATCCTTGCTAGAACACTGTTAAGAAAGATCAATCATTCCACTAAAAAGCAAGTTATTCCAAATATCATCTTCCTCCGCCCAAATCAAGTGACCAGGACTTGCACTGGTTTGACTATGTTTCCTGTCACCACTACCTCTTCAGCTTCTGATTCTCTCCACTTTCAGAGCCCACAAACATAATTCAATTAGAAATAAAATTTAATTTACAACATCAAAAACAGTCACATTTGGAAACAGTCTAATTCCCTGATGCTCAAAAGCACATCACATTATAATTTATCAACCATCACATTTTTAACTATGTCAGACATTTGTCATAAAATCATCATTTAATGGATACCTAATGGTTTCTAATAAATGTCAAAATGAACTTGAAGATGCCTATTCAAAATATATTAGGAGCCATTAAACAGCAATTAAAAGGAAGTTTCACAAATAATATTTTATATTAGATATGTTGTAGAGCCAGGCAAGGAAGGGACAGTGACATTTTGAGGACCTTCTGGAAATGCTCCCTTGTGCCACATATTTCTCCAATGATGGACTGCATACCTCCCTGGAGAGCATCCCATGCTTCCTGGACATCCCTGCATGATGAGGCCCTGGGCACTTAGGATGTGAATGCTGTAATTCACTGCTTTAAGGTGCAGCATGAACAGTAAGTATGTGAGGTAATGGCATTATTCCCACTGTCCCTCGTGCCCTTCTGCTCTAGGGGCAGAAAGCTGTCCCAGACCCTCCCCAGCATTGCCCTCCAGGTGCTAGATAGTGCTGCAGCAGGCAGAGATGTGGGGCAGGAGGAGATAGCTGCTAGTGTGGGGAGAAACAAACAGTGATATTTGCTGGAGTTTGGAGGGGATGGGTAGGGGAAAATCTCCAGAGAGGCGCAGGAGGTTTTGGGGATGATGAGGAGAGAAGGGGATAGGAACAGCCATTCTCCCTCTAGAAATGTGAGGTGAGTGAGAAAGAGGGTTACTAAACTGGCCACTTGAGCTTGAGGCCACTTAGTATTGAGGTGTGCGTAAAGCCTGAAGTGTGCACAGTTTTCTACTGGCTTCAAGGAGAGAGCTCACACCACTGGCACTTCCTGCCCTGCCTTCTCTTTCTCTAGTCCACATATTAACAAAACTCACTCCGTGTGGCTGGTGCAGTCTGGTATGAGCACATGCTGAGCTCTCTCAGCAGGGCACTGAAGGTCACCTTTGCCCTCTGGCTCGAGGCTCTCCAGAAGAAGCTGTGTGCTGAGAGGCACTGATGGTCCATGTTTTTCCTGTGTGTCCATTCTGGAGCTGTGGTTTAAAAGGTGCATCTTACAGGCATGTTAAGTACACATGCACATGTAAATAAAATTTATATAGAATATACAGTTCATTACAGGTATGATGCTCTTAGTTTCTCTTGCAACACAAAGATTACTTTAATTTCTATAGAATCATAGAATAATTTAGGTTGAAAAAACATCTGTGATCACTGAGTCCAACTGTTAATTCACTGCCAAGTCCACCACTAAGCCATATCCCTATACCTTGAAAATGGCTCACAGACATGCAACCTTTAGGAGGAAACATTAACATTATTATAAATATTAAAATATGAATACTAACAACAGCAGTTCTTAACAAGAATTTCTTAGTTTTCACATTCCTAAATCAGTCCAGCCACAGCTTAGAAATAGTTAAAAAGATGAATTTCATCCCAGCTTGTTCCCTTCCAATACCAGGTTCTCCTTAAAACAGCAGCTTGCTTTGTCCTTTTTTTTTTTTCCTTTTTTTTTCCTTTTTTTCTTTTTTGTTTTCTTTTTTTTCTTCTTCTTCTTTTTTTTTTCATATTTGCCCTCACAAACAGGAGGGAGGGAAGGACTAGATGTAACATTAATCCTGCTATGGTTCAGGCCAGTGCAGTGAGATTTAGGTAAGCAGGAGGCTGTGAACCCAGTGGGGACAGCACGTTCTGGCAGGGTCAGGAGCACGAGCAACAAACCAGCATCTTACACAAGGAGGTCTCAGGAGCCAGTAATAGATCCATTGTGTCAGTACACAAATATGTTGTTATGCTCCACCTTCTGTCCTGTTTGTTTCTTACAGTACTATGGCTACTTTCCTCTCCCACTGACGTAGCTAAGACTTGGTCCTGACACAGAAAAGAAAGAAAAATTGCAAATTCCCCCCACCCTCCCCATCACTCACACTGTAAAGGACCTGTTTACACAACTGTGGAAAAGAGTGTGTATTTGCATATTAAATAGGATCAAGAAAATAGGTAACATATGTTGCAAACAGAACTAATGTCTAAACACACATGCAAACCTGGGCTAACGGGTCCTGCCAAAATATTTTAACCATCTGTTTTTACTTAGCTGTTTTTGAACAAATTATGTTTATTATGTTAATTTATTTTACTGTCAACAACAGCAAATGACAGAGTTGCTGCTAAACAGCATCATTATATATCACATTCTGGCATAATACCAGCAGGTTCTTCTAATGCGACAGGAATAAATGCATATTAAAATGTCAATTTGTTTAAAATCTAGTTCAGGATGGTAAGTACATCTGCAAAAATTCATCATGTTCCAAGAGACACTGTTTGCATGCAGACTATTTTAAGATAAGGTGCTCCGACAGGACCTGAAGAGGCAAGAGCACAGAGGTCCTGCCTACTCCTGGCTCCAGCTTTCACGTCAGTCCCAAGAGGAGGGGACGAGAGGACCAAAGTGGTGGCTAATTTATGTTTTAGAAGTAGTGATTAAACTTCCCACGAGTCTATCTGTATTTGCAGCATCCAGGAAATCTCCCTTAGATGAAGAAAAACTGAAATTGAGATCAGCCACAATATTGATCTTCATCCTAGGTCCACATCCTGTTCCCTAGCATACACTGTTCTTGCAGGAGCCTCTGTCCCCAGGCTCTTCACTGGGCTGTTGCAGGGAAGGAATATCCAGTGCTACAGGCAGCTGCTGCTGCAAGCACATATCCAGCACAAAAGTTCAGTGAGGGATGCTCTGGAGGCATCCAGAAACATCTCAGAAAACCCCCAACAGTTAAGTTACATGATATTTTCTGGGTCAGCTCTTCTCTGTCTTGATCAAATGATTTTGTGCTTGTTGCCCAAAAGCAAATCTTTATTTCAGCAGGAATTTTTCTTGGTCACCTCCCTAAGAGGAAAGATCTCTTCTCTGAAAAGGGCAGGTGGGTGGAACAGTGGCTTACTTGCCCTCACCTCCTGGCTGCCTGCCTTCACCATCCACAAGTTCAAAATCATTCCTCTCCTAATTACCAAAGTCAGCACCTGTTCTCCTAAATCAGCCTGCTCCCCAAGTCCTGTTCCCATGTAGACAGCTGTTCATAGCTTCTGTGACAACAACAACCTCCAAATAACTGATGCTGAATCCCATCTTCTCCAACACAGGCAGTGTGAGCTCCCTTCTGACTACATTTCCCTTCCAGTACAATTCATGGGATGGTGTAGAGTGCATTTCACCTCATTCTTCTCTCAGGACCACGCTTTCTGGGCTGACCTTCCTTCACATAGTGAGAGAATCCTGCTTGTCCCAGCTCTGGGCTGTGCATGCTTTTACACCACTTCACAGGCACGTCAGGAAAGTGGTCAGAAAACTCCAACCTACTTCACTTCATCCTTTGCAGTCATGGGAAAATAGCCTATGGTTCCATACAGCCAGAAACAGATGTTTTTTTGTGCTCCAGAAAACAACTAGAAAAACTGGAGCACTGGGGAGTCCTCTGGCTTTTCAGCCAAAAACCACACAGAAGACAGACTGACTTTCCTGCCTAAATATTTTCTTTCTTTCTTTCTTTCTTTCTTTCTTTCTTTCTTTCTTTCTTTCTTTCTTTCTT
>VYXD01005580.1:2953981-3038099 GCA_013397195.1 Hylia prasina | reverse complement strand
TCTCTCTCTTTCTCTCTCTCTCTCTCTCTTTCTTTCTCTCTTTCTTTCTTTCTTTCTCTCTCTCTCTCTTCTGCCTACATCTGAAGTACAGAATCATAGAATCATTAAGGCTGGAAAAGACCTATAAGACCATCACATCCAACCATCAACCTGGCACCACCCACCAGGCTCACCATTGAACCACATCCTTAAGTGCCATATCTGCATGTTATTTGAATACTGCCTTGAACATGTCCCACCACTTCTCTAAGTGGTCTGTTCCAATGTATTACAACAATTTTTGTGGAAAAAAATTCCTAATATCTAATGTAAACATTCTATGGGACTTGCCCTCACCATTTCTTCTCATCCTGTCACTTCTTACCTGGGAGAAGAGACTGACCCCCACCTCACTATGATGTCCCACACACCACCCTGGCCTCCATCTTGTGCAGACCTCTAGGGCTGTCTTGATGCTGGCAGCTGTAAACACCAGCTGGCACAATGTACAAGGGACTATGGAATTCTCCCCAGTGCTTTTATACAGATCTCAGAGAGGAGAAAAGAGCAAAATGAGCCTGAAGCCTTCAGAAATACGGATGAATTAGAATAGAACAAGATCAAAGAGGAATGAGTGGAAAAGTCCAAAATGAGACTGTGAGCACAGGTAATGCTCTCTGGCCATCATGAACCATCCTGTTTGCTCCAGGAGCTGAAGAAGAGTGTGACATGTAAGCCAGTGACTGTGTAATACATTCGAGGATATGGCACAACATAAAATACAATCAGACCATAGTCCTGCAAAGACCAATACAAATGCAAAACTATGCATATGGATGGTCCTGCTGAGGCCTGAGGAATTACTCTGGTGCTGACAGCTGAACACATGCACAAAACCTTGCACAGCCAGAGCCCAAGAGAGGGATGGTCAAGAAGGAGCTTTCCTGCCCTGGGCAGTCCTAATGCAGCGTAACAATGCCTCTGATATTGAATTGGCTGAGAAGCAACCAGTAAGGAAATACAATATTCCTTTCTGGAGAGTAAGGAGCAGACATCATGGGATAAGATTTTGCTTAAGACAAGGAACAGGTTCCTTTTGAGGGAGAAGAGCCTTTTGAGAAGTGTAGCAAAGTAATACTGTCCACATAAATGTTTTGATAGCTCACTAACAAATATTGTAAGCCATGTCACCTTTGTTTAAATGCCTTTCTTTGTCATGACAAGGGCTGTTCATGCAACATGGCAAAGGAATCCTTGTTTATAGAATCCACAATAGTGCTAGACTTTGTCAAGTGCAGCGACATGTGAGAGGCAGTGCCATGCAGTGCACAGCTTAGGGGAATTCCCCCTCCTCTCTCTAAATTCTGGTTTTATGAAGAGAAAAGTTACGTAGTGTATATTTCAGGAGCTGAAGTCCTGAGAAAATAAACCTCAGTCCAAGTACTTGTCCAACATACAACAGATATTCCATAAAATGTATGGGCTGATTTCATGCATATGGCTGCTCATTTTACAAGGGGATGATTAAGATGGTCATGGTTATGTTGGCTTTTAGTCCACAAATGCCTCAGCTGTTCTGGATTCATTTAAAATCATAATGTACCTCTGTGTGCTAAAAGCAAGCAGCCAGCACTGCTCTGCTCTCGCTGTCCTGCAAATCCCGCCTTTTGCTTGTGACGGTGTTTCCAACATGGTTCATTAGTCACTGTTGACTTACATGGCCTGTCTCGTTCTTCTCATAGTCTTCCATCTCCCTCTGCTCTGGCACCAAAGGGACCCATGGAGTGGACAGGGCTGAGGAAGAGATGGATTTTTTATTGCAGTTTGCTGACTCCCACCCCCCTTCCCGACACCTTTTTTTCTCTTTGATATCTCCCAACAGGCATTTCACAGCCTCCTGAAGGAGATCAGTCCACCCTGCCCTGGCCTTCTAGCCAGAGCACACCAAGCTGCTCTGCTGGCACTTTCAGAAAAGTAGTTTGTTGAGAAATGGTGTTCCCAGTGGGAATGCAGTTCAGAAGGGATTTTTCCCTTCCTACACTGAAAATTCAGCACTTGCACCTCAGTCCAAAAGAGAAGCATGTCTCGCACCATTGGGAGAACCAGTTTTTCACACCCAGGAGTGGAGAAGGCTTTTGTGGCATGGTCTGAGTGGTGCAGCATCATGCAGTGTTACTCCACATCCCCTCTATAGGAGTCACATAGACAGTGATTAAACGGGCAGGCTGTGACTCACGAAACATAACCACCCTTTCCCATTTTAATCTGTTTTGGTTATCTTGGGCTTTTCAAGCACATTCTATTTGATACTTCCTGCTTCAGAGGTTTTTCTTGCTGCAGCTGCCTAGCATCCCTTTCCCTCACCCTCCTCCACATTTTGTCCTGCATTTAGTTTATCTCTTCACTCTAAAAAGGAAAGGCATTTATTGCTCCATTCACATTAAGTGATTATCATGTAACAGAAATAAACTGCTTGTTCCTATAAAATCATAGATCGCTTTGCAGAACACAAGCTTCAAACAGCAGAGGTAGAAGTCTGCAATGTTTTCTTCTGAAGCAATCTTCGTTTCTTAAAAAACCAACAAAACAAACACTAAAACCCCTAAGTCAGTATCTTCCCGCAACTGCAGCTGATTTCCTGTGTAAACTAAAACCATGTGATATTCCACAAATGCTTCCAGCTCTAAATTACAGGAAATGAAAACCATCATGGAAAAGGAAAGCTTTGGACTAAATTCCCAGATCAGATATCGTTGCAACTCTATTTCAGTCTGATTACAATTTGGATGCTTTCTAACATACCTGTTAGTAATTAAAGGAGCTGATAACAGCTGCTGGAGCACAACGTCCAAGGCCTTGCGGTAGGACAGAGACATCTTCCACACCCAGGGCAGTGCCCCAGAGGTGCCACAGATGAAATCATGAGCTGAGTTTGATCAAGGGAAGCATTTTTAGGCATCCATTGTGAAGGTCAGTCTCTCTGAACTTCCACCTGTGTTAAATTGCGTGTGCCACACACAGTAACACTTTGCAGTCAGCTGGCCACACACCCACACCCACACATGTAGGTCCTGTTTCACCATAAAGGACTTCATGGCTGTACAGCTCTTCATTGCTCAGTAACACTTTTTGCAACGAGAAATAACGAGTTATGCAAGGGAATATGAGCCAGTGCTGATATAGAGCATATACATGGTAAGAACATAAGAAAAGAGAGGACCTGATCTCACCCCATGCCATCTGAATGTGGAATATGTGCATGGTCCTTTGGGAGTTGTGCTGCCTACTGCTTCTCAGAGCCTTCTCAGAGCTGCTCTAATCCCATGGAAAGCTGAGAGTTAGGCCATGTTGTGACAGGAGCCATGCAGTGTGAATAAGCAGACATGCCTGTTTGCCCCAGACAGGGCACCCACAGCCCCTCAGAGCTGCAATGAATGCCCTGCAGAGTTAACAGACTGATAAGTCAAGCTGAGATTTATAGACACTTGTCTCAGTGTTCTCATCTCATAAATGACTGCAGAAAGGGGATTTCCATTCCAGTGACCAGCACATTCTCTTCATTTCTGAAGAGCGTCTTCAAGGCACTAAATCAGCCTGGCACTGCTAAGAAATAGGGAATTCAATTAAACAAATTATTGCAATGTTCTACACAATCTCTTAATTGATTCAGCTAGGAGATTTTTTTAGTTTTTTCAGCCAAGATCATGATAATTTTCCTATTGAACTGATGCAGTGAAAATAATTATCAGACTGAAAATAAGTTGAGGTGAAGTACTAATTTTGAGGAGAGTTTTGGCTACACTATCATTCATTTCTTATTTCAAATGTCACAGGAGCAAAGCTTCACTTTTACTGGGGAAGGGAGTCTTGCTGGGTGCCAGACCAGTGTCTGTACACCACAGTCACCCTTTTAGATGTTTTAACCATTGCTGTCACTTCTTCACACATAAAACATTTGGGGTAGTCCCTAGCACCTCTGGGTATAAATTAGAACTGTCTTGTTCCTGGTACTATGAAAGCATTTCTATAAACCAGAGTTTCTCAGCAGCCATCAATACATCATTCACATTTAGGCTTGCATCGATTTCTGTCTTGTTACCAGAATGAGGCAGATGCTTCAGCAGGGCAGAGGGTCACATATCCAATGCCAAAGTCACCAAGACAATTTGCACAAATTGAGGACTTCAGCCAATACTTTTTATAAGCTATTCCTCCTGAATGTCCCAAATGAGGGGTTTCAGTGCCAGAAAAAATCAATAAAGTGAACAGGTTTGCCTTGTTCCCTACCCAGCAGATATTTCTGTTAGGGTAGGTCATTAGTTATTCCTGAGGTCATTAGGTTATCACATTGAATCCTAATCCATCTAATTCATCCCAGTGCACTCCCATTTGTTTCTAGTGCTTGCCTTTTAAAATACCATTAAATCATGTCACAGGCCGCCTCTGCACCTGCCAAGAAAGCTGCATACATTCTCCCATTTTCTTTGCCAGGTGAATTCTATTTAGTGTATTCCTGGAGAAGATAGCTCATTGCAAATCCTCTTTCTCCTGTTTCTCCTTCCCAAGCACACTTGCTCACGCACTTTGGGGATTTTAACTTTTACAGACCCAGCTTAGCCCTGGCTCAAGTCAATCAGTGTTGTCCTGAGCAGATGCCGGTGGGTTTCCATTGCCTCAAGCTAGCCTGGGTGTCCCACTTTCTCTTGCTGAGATAAGTTATTAGAGTAAAGAAAGAAGAAATTGTTTGCCTTTGATAGTGTAATGCAAAAATAAAAAACCCCAGTAAAACCTTCCCTTCTTGTGCATAAAACCCTTTGGTAAAAAATTCTTAGCAGGATATTATAAATAGAGAAACTCCACTGAGATTGGTGCACAGCTTTAAACTAAACATATAAATTAGTAAAGAAATGGCATTCTCAGTTGTAGATAGCTTGTAGTGAATTAGACCAGGGCTTTTACAGAACAAAGGAACCTAAAAAAACCCTAATCTCACTTCAACAGGAAAAAAGTCTCTGATCACTCCACCTGCCACTTCTTTTTGTGCCAAGAAAAACTCAAGTATACACCAAAAACACTGAAGGAGAGTTGAGTGTTGCATTAAATTTATGGACCACTAGAGACTAGGGTTGAATGTGCTGACTGAACTTATTCTAATAACTTAGATGGGAAAAATCCATACTGCAAATCACCTTACTTAGGTTGGTTTAACAAGAACTATTTAGCCAAGAAAGAAAAAAATCATGAGTGCTGATTGCTTTCTCTCTCACCCAAGAAATACACACAGCCAGGGCCTGATAATTTTTTCTAGCTACAAAATACCACAGAGTGGGAAGGGAAGTAGTTTGTTAGACCAGGTATAGGATTTTTCAGAGAAAACAAGCAGGATTTGCAGAGATAATTGTTTGTGCATGTGACAAATGTTTACCATTGGTACGAGATTTGAAGGCACACAGGGAACCAGGACATCCTGGGGTTGTGCTAATGTTGTCTTGGTCATCGTGGTGAACCTTAGGGAGTGCATTGGACCTTGTGTTTCTGAGTCCATATCACTTGGCCAGACCTCCATGCTCTTGGGCCATTTGGTGTGTCCTAGTTTGGACCACAACCTTAATGTCATTCAATACCACCTCACGTCCTTGCCAGGGCCAGGGGAAAGGAACTCTGGCTTCCAAAAAGAAGGAGGTGGCTTCTGGTCATAAAAACATGGCAGAATTGTCCACTATTGTTGGTTTTCTTATCTCACTGTTGTTTTCAGTAAATTCTCCTTATCTCAACCTGTGATCTCTGCCTTTTAGACTTCCCATGGAGGGGGCAGGAGGAGTGGCTCTTCTTAGTGAAAGGAATAAATTGGGGAATACCATTCCTAAACCATGACACTGTGCCAATTACCTTATGGTAAACACTTGTTTGCAGTCTCTCACCTCAGGTACACACTTAGGTTGTGGATCTTGGTTTGGGGAGTGGGCAAGGGCCACAGTCTGGAGGTGGATCAAGTACACAAAGGCAGTGGGTGAATGAGTTCATTGCCAATTAGTATAGGGCAAAAGTCACCTACACCCTATATGACATTAGATGAAGAGAGCAGACCCTAAATTCTCAAGACCAGGCCTTGTCCCCAGAGTCCACACACTCTGTCCAGTGAGACACACACATGTAAGTCTAGTCTGTCCTATGGCAAGGGAATGAGGAGTTAGGAAGCACCCTTGGGAGGACCTGGGGAATGTGAGGAAGGAAAGGGGTGAAGGGGCTAAAGCTAGAGCAGGTCCTGGGAAGAGTCAGCACAAAAGATGGGCAAAGCTGCTTTAATTAAAAATTCAGATATTCAAAGCCTTGCTGATGAAGCCAGTGTGTAAGAGCAGCCTCTGCTGCAGCAATGGTCTGTAGCAGCTTGTTCAGAGCCTCTGCCCACAGCGAGGACAGTGCCTGCTGAAATTGCCAGGGAGGTTTCCAATTAGCACCGAGGCTAGTGATTGGGGGGTTTTCTTCGTGC
Organism: Hylia prasina; assembly: GCA_013397195.1. NCBI lineage: Eukaryota > Metazoa > Chordata > Aves > Passeriformes > Sylviidae > Hylia > Hylia prasina. The sequence continues at coordinate 3,031,630 of VYXD01005580.1, read as the reverse complement.
AGACACACATCCCCTGGGGCACAGCATGAGACCACCTGCTCACATAAACCACCAAAAAAACATTAAACTTATAGGAACCATTCTCAATCACTACCAACCCATACTAGATTTGAACCATCCACTGAAAGGTGAAACGTTAATGCGTTAATAATTTTTCAAATCATTGCTGTAACATTAGGAAGAAGCTCTGGTAACCTTTTGGGGGCTGCTGACTTACTGCCTAGTGTTCATTTGGCTGATCCTACAGGCTACAATCATGATAGGATAGTGTCCCAAGAGACCAAATAAAATCCAAGAGGTTCATTTTTCTTCTCAGCACTTGCCTGCTATAACACTGAACCCTTCATTAAAAATGTGATAAGCCATGCAATATATTTTCCTGTAAATTATAGCCTTTAATCTTTAATGTTAACGACAGAAATTTTACCATTAGCAGGACTGTATTTTGCTCCACACTTTAAACATTCTTTAGTAACCGTGTTTTCCTGTCCTATTTCAGACAGATGGTAACTATTTCAGCTTGAATTCCTTTTTATATTAACTTAAAGAGAATTTGAAAAAACAAACTAAGGTATAATATAACTAAAATAGAAGAACTTACAGCCCTGAAATGTTAAACACTTTTTTTCTAGCTATGACCACCCTTTGACTTTGCTGTTACTAGGTGTGTGCCTTGAAACCAAAGTCAGTTTTGTAAATATTGCTGACAAGGAAGAATCAATCTACCTCAATCCCCAAGTCACACTGCCTTAACTTGGGCACAAATCTTCGAGGACAAATTGTTGGCTGATTGGTTGGAAAATTTTTGTACTTATGAAGAATATAAAAGCCATGTTGGAGAGTATGCTTGATCCAACAATTAACAATAAGGCTGGTAAAGAAGGAATTCCTGAAATTTAATCCCAGCTACATGTTTCTCCATGTCCTTCACATGTGTCTTTCCATCTTCCCTTGCAGCTTTGACCCTTGTAGGTGTTAAATGCAGATAATAGCACCAACACCTGCATGTTGTACCAGTTTTGCAAGGAGTCATTAACTGTGGTGCATCTACTTACAAAGGTCACATTTCACATAGAGCTACAGCCAACATCAAGAAAATGCTTTGGGATTGGCCACAACCCTTTCAAAGGTAGGAGAAAAAATGCTTCAAATGCTTCAAATCTGAGATGGGGACCAGGGACTGTGGCAACATATCTCTTTTTATGTGCCAAGCATAACGGGGTCTGCTGGCACATGATTGCTGTGCCCATAATGAATGGGGGGAATGGAGAAAGATTTCGGTCCTTGATCCAGAGTTTCCCTTAAAAACAGTCCTTCAAGCACAAGGCTTGGGGGTGTGTGATACCCTCCTACTGTCACTCATCCTTCCTGTAGGCTTGTCCTTGGCAGTGGCCGAGGGTACCTGAGCTGGCCAGAAGGCACCCATGGATTCAAATAGCCAGTCTGGGATATGGCTGGGGAAAAGTGACTTGCATGGCAGGCAATGGTCTTCAATGCTCATGAAGGTGGATAGTTTTTAAGGAAAAAGGACATTTGCATACTTTGTCCTTCAGTGACTTTTGTTCCTTCATTAAGGGCATGAAGGGGGACAGAGCCCCATGCAATGACAGACATTAGTGATACTATTGCAGGCAAAAACAAGTAAAGGCTTCTGTATTGTTAGATTAATTTGTCCCCCAGTTTATCCATGCTACATTTGGTCCTAAACACCACATATTTTAGACATTAATGCACCTTCTATGCCTCTTATCTGTAATTTTTACTATTAATTTTAAGATCACAAATCTAATAATAGAAGATCAGCAGTCTCATATCCTTTCTGGAGGAAAACGTAAACTTTTCAAAATTCCATTTAAAATTCTAGCAGTGGCAATGTGCAAGGGCTGTAACTACTGAAGGTCCTGAAATACTGGAACAGTATTGTTACATGTAGCCTTCAGTGAGAAAGATGCTCTCCTTAAAGTCTTCATGAGCCTTCCCCAAAAAATCAGTATTGTTTCAATATCTGACTTTCATTAACAGGTCTATATTAGAAGGTTAACATCATAAATTTTAACTGTCACTGAGGCTCTGTTGTGATTGATAGTGTCAATGTTTTTCTGTTACTCAAATTTGCAGCTATTGTCAGTGTAATTCCTGCTACTCCATCTGGAGAATACTGTATATTACACCAAATATTGGTATTTTTTCTGCATTTAAGCAGATTATTTTTTGCAGCTGTAATGCAGTAGCATTAAAATGTAGCAGAGCAAACACTAAATCACCAATCGGCTTAATTAGCACAAGGTGAGAAAATTCTGCCCTCCATGAAGTTGCAAGGCTCTTGCTTGGGAAGGGAGGGAGACGTGGACCCTCCTTGTCATCATCAGTTTTGTCACAATTAATTTTGTCACATAAATTTCCTGTTTAGAGGGTTTTATCTGTGTATTTTCCTGTAAATCAGTATGCACTTTTGCATGGTCAGTAAATAATAATAAATATTAATTATAGGCAGTTCTAGTTTTATCACACCATACCTGTCAAAAGCCAAAATTTTACCTCATCCTTTATTATAATATTATAAAATAATGATTCATATTTCTCATATTTTACCAGACAGCTGAATATAAATAATCCCCCATTTTTTCTCTTGGACTCTCAACAGCTTTATCTCTGCTACTAATGGTTTCTTATGTCTCCAGAAAGGAAAAAAGCATTAAAAAAGAAGATAATTATTTAATCAAAGACAACTCAAATGGCAGTTTTGCTTTGCAGACATAAACAGAGTTGATGGTTCTCTCAGGACTCCTTTTTGAGAACCATAAAATCCTGACACTTAAGAAGTAAGAGTTAATACACGCTTTAAGAAGTGGTTTTCTATTTGAGGAAAAGACTGAAGTCTAATACATTATTGGCTGAATCTTAAAACATTTATGATGGTGGGAAGACAGGGTTTTGTTACACATTTCATCTTCACTTCTTCATTTATTCTTACAATGAAATCAAATAATCAGTAATAGGTTGATATTTTGGTGTCAAATGGAACCTAAACCACACATGAAAATGGAAAATCATTCAAGCAATATGTGAACCTTTAGTGATTGAACCTTAGCTAAGTAATGGACTACAGGAGGTGCCACTTGGGCATTTTATCTTACTCCAAGGACTCTCTCTCTTTTTAAAGTGCTACTGGAATAAACAATTATTTAAAATCTTCATGCCATTGATATTGCTGGACAGTAGCATTTTCAAAATGAGTTTCCCACAGGTCTTCCTTTCTACTTGAGAGAAGACAGTACAATTAAGCTATCATACAAAGGAGATGTTACGGTATCTGCTTACTATCCAGCTGCAAAAATACATGCATTGCTGCGACAATTTACTTCAAGACTCCTTTCTCACTTTTTAATGGTGTTAACTGGAAATGACTAGGAAATTTCCAAGTGCAAATTCGGTCTGGATTTCTGGAGACTAATCAAATGAAAGGTGAATTTAGACTAAAAATAGTATAAGCAGCTTACAGGCTTATAACTATAGATGAAAGATTATATTCTGTGTGGGAGTTTTGCAGGGAACTCAGGCAAAAGTGTTCAATGTCACTAACCAGGTTGTCTCTTTCCATTACAAATATATATATATATATATATATTTTAGGATCTCAGCAAAGAAGGATGGAAATTTTAACATCTATTGGAGTACCTAATTTTCTTTTAACCCTGTACTGTTTTGCAAGCACTTTCCTAGTTTCTACTCCAAAAGATAAATAAATGCAGACTGTGCTACTTAATAGCATTAAGAGCATCAGTCTGCTCCACTGGCTGGATCTGGATCAAACAGTAGAGATCAAAAAGAATATAAATGTACTTGATATTCCATCATATCCAGAAATAAACTGCATGCAATAGAAGGACTAAAGTGAAGAAGTATATACATTGAGTATTTTTATTTTCAGTGTTCCTTCACAGTTACTGGATTAACTCACCCTTCATTCCCTCTTTATTCATTCAGATCTTGACTCTTTTATCCTCTGCTGGCAAATTGAAGGTCTGCCTTGTGGTCAGAGGTCACTGAATTAATCACTTTAAACAAGAGATTTGCTGAGGTTTCAGAATTTCTAGTGTGACCTTTTTCTCCTTTCTGTTTTCCACAGCTTTCCCCCTGTTGTTTGTAAAGGAAAAATCTGTGGAACAAGATCAAGAGTCAGAAAGTGCCAGGAAATGAGTGGTCTTGTGGCCCAGCTTACAGGAAAGTGAGTGGCTCATACTCCCAAGCTGGGATAGCTGGCTTGGTTGCTGACATCTTTCCAGTGCAGGATCTGGCTGCTGCAGTAGGAGGAGGTAGCAATGTAGGCTCTGGCAAAGCACTGGATGAAAAGTTTTGTCCTAGTGTTAAAACTGACATCCACCCTTTAGTCCCATAGGTGCAGAGAGAAGAGTTCTACCCAGTTACATGGTTCAACCAACTAGAAATGCAACCCTCCTAATCTTATGCCCAATATAGTTTTCAAATTGTCATTATACAAACATTGGAGTCCTTAGGATATGGTGGCTTTCTTTGTTTGGTACAAATGATCAGCTCTGCAGGGAGCAAATCACCAAAATAAAAGAAACCCTTGACCCAAACTATTTTGGAAACCTTTGGAAACTTTTTGGAACTGTGACCAGATAAGATGAATCAAAAGGAATTTCTGTCTGCAGTGGCAGTGTCTGTGCATAGGAATGTGTGTGAGCTAAACTATCACCAGGCTCTTCTGACAGCATGTTGTGTCCTCTTGTGTGCACTGAATGTGTCATTTCTTTAGCTAAATAGCAACTCAGAGGACAAAACTGCCTTCCTGCATGCATCTGCCATAAACAGCATTCTGAATATTTCTGTCTGCACCTTATATAGAGAACAGGCAAAAAGTAGAGTATAGTATATTTTGGCAGCAATTTATGCCACATGGGCAAGAACATGCCCATTGAGTTGTAGGAAAGCCATCCTATTATTTTTTTCCACTTTCCACTCCAGCTGAATCCAGGTCACCAGTGGAAATGCCAATAGATGTATGCTTGGGCACCGTGGAAGGAGAGGGTTAGCAAGGGTCCTGGAGTGTTGTGGGCAAGAACTGTCCTTGGATGTCAAAAGGCTCCCAGTACCTCATTTACTGACTTGTTGTTCAGTCCAGAGGCTTCCCCTTTTGCAGCCATCTTCTCTCTTCTAACATAGAGGGAGCCAATTTCCATATGCATTAACATTCCAGGGGAATCACGGGAGCAGCAAATCCTTTGACGGGTAGAGAAACTCTTTTGAGCTATTTCCTCTTGGAGTCGATTCCAGTGCAAATCTGCATCTGAACAACTGTTCAGTGACTAATGCAAGAATTGTACCCTGACCAGTTGCAATACTGCACTCAAGACTTTTTTATATTCTGTTTCCACTGAACCAAATAGGATTTAAAGCAGTGTCATAAGATTTAGTGAAATAAGGGAGCCAGGGCTTTCCCTTCTTTTCCCTTCAGATATAGGGGACACACTTTAAAAATAGAATTTCTCACTCCCATGCACAGGGGAGCCAGCATAGGTGGGAAAAAAAGGGCACTGCCTGCTCAGTCTTTGTCCATTGCACCATTTCACCTGCTGGCATTGCTCTCAGCCATTCCCCAGGCATTAACAGCCTTTTACTGGATTACTCTACTTTCTATCCCACTACACCTTTGATTTCCACTACACCTTGAAATATTGCATTCAAAATATAAAATAAAAAAAAGAACTAATTCTATTAACTCCGAATAGGTCTCTAATTGACCTCTTAATATGGTGTATTTAATGTGACACCATACCATTTTCATATGTAAATGGGATGATTCTTAATAATTCAGTGCTTCTATTTTCATTCCATAGAATATATCTTCCAAGGGAGTCAGGAGAACACTGTGAATTTCTGTCATTTATCACTCTGCCACAAGAATGAAACTGTGGCTGCCAACGTGAAACAGTACATTTTACACCTGCCTTCCTATGCTTTGCTCTTGCAGTGCACAACTCCAAAACATGTATACTTTTCTTATAATAAACATATTGGAATCTTGAATGTGAACATACTTTTTCCTAATCTTTTCAGTAGTAGGATGAGGAAGGTGCTGACAAACATCATTTCCCATCACAGGATTCAGCTCAGACCCACAGCTATTCTGAGGAATAAAATGTACACAGAGCAGAACTAGTTAATTTGATTCCATGTCAGGCTGTATGCAGCATCTCCCCATGCCACCTCCCTCTCCCCAGCCAGCCCATCCCCTCCACCCCCGGGATGACACTTCACTTCACTTTAATCTAAACCCTCTCAGATTAAGTAGGCGTGTAATTTACTCCCACAGTGAGGTCCATTGCAGCTGCAGAGGTGATGTAAAGGAGAGTTTGTTTAAACAACATTAAGCCTGCAAACCTGCATGAAAAAACCCTGGTCTGGGCTGTCAGCAAAGCCTTTAATGTGCATTCAGTCTTGCATTCATCTGGGATCTGTGTATGGTATTGACTGATGTTTTATTATTGTTTGGTAGATAAAAATATTTCACTTAAGAACAACTCAATTGCAGGAAGGGCTTTATATAGTCATCACAACATGCTTCTCCTGCTGCTGTGAGTGTAGGAGGCAGGGTAGTTTTCTACTGCTTAACAAGTAAAGTCTGACATATTTTAAGAACATGATCAGACTGCAGCTTTACAAATCACTTTAAACATAAAAAAACCCCAAAGAAATAAAGCCATAGTCTTTTGACAATTTCCCTTAGCTAAACTACTCCAATATGCTATTTTTACTTTTATTATTTCTTTCTGCCTTTGGCAGAACAGGTCTTTTCAACCAGATAGGGTATAATGGACCATGAAAGCAGGATACATCCTCAGAACCCAAATGTCAGCAGCAGTTAAGGTGAACTGCTTCATTCTAAGGTGCAGCAAGTTACCTTGTGCTTCACTGGAAACCTCACCACTGAGAGGGATTGTGACAGCTCTCAGGCCACTGGTGCCTCCTCGTGCTATGAAATAACAGCTTTGTTAGAGAAATGCAAGGGAAAGTATCATTGCAAGATTTGCACTATTTCCCCCTCTCACAGACTGTGTATTTTACACAGCTGACAGTGCATTTGTTACAGCCTACTTTCAGATGCATGCCAGCAGGACATACTGGATATTGTGCATCCAGACCAGAGGATTTCTTAACCATAGGCCTCCGACATCTGCTGCACACTTGTTACATGGCTGGAACATGGACAGGGCTTTTAATTTTGCTCTTTGATTTTTGCATTCCTGTTTTTAAATGCTGTTTGTGTAATTTATGCCTTGCGAGCCCACAGAAGTTTGGTGGTAGAAACTTCTTTATTTGAACTCTCTGAAGTGCAATATTTCTCTTGGCTTAATTTTTCCCTCCTTCTAAGCTTATGAATTATCATCTGACAAATTGGATCTGTTCTTTTCCAGCAAGTTATTTGAACACATACTTGTAGCTGTTTTTAAGAACAGTACAGCTTTCAGATAACTTCATTGTTATTTTATGTGCCAGATGTGGTTTGTTTTCCACAGTTGGAGTATTAGAAAAACGTTGCATAACCACAAACATCCATCTATTCTTTTACAAATAGAAATTAAAATCTACAGATAAAAGCCTAGTGGATCATGCAGAACCCAACACTGCCTTATTTCACTGTCTCTTTTTGCTGAAATGAGCTCAGGCTTGCAGTCATCTCCCTGCCAAAATACAAGCTCGTCGCTCATCTTCCCTCTGCCTGGGCTTCCCCAGCCATCCTGCTTCTCTGCACTCCAGTGACTGCATTTGACTTAACATGCCCATTGACCAGAAGCATGGAAAGAAATCCTTCTTTATTCAAACCTTCAAAGCAAGTTCAGTAAGCCTTTTGGTTACTCTCCACTGACTACGTCACCCACATTAGCAGATTTACTTTTGATATTTAGCTTTCATTAAAAGCTAGGATGTGCCCTGAATTTTATCCATATTCTGTGCAGCCTCTTTTTATTTCTTTCTTTTGGGAGTTGTCAGAGGAATAGCTGGTGTCTCTAACTTTTTATTAAGTGCCCTGAATACCACTTCTGGGGGGACTGTGGGATGAACCCATGGAAGGATTCCCCTGGCTCCACACCGAGATTGTACTCTGTGAGACTCTCCCTTCAAAGTAGGTTAAATGCAAACACACACATTTAGCTCAGTGGGGATGCAACAGGGCAGCCAACATGTGCATCCAGCTGCGAGCTCTGTGAGGTCTGGGTGACACTGACTTTCTTCAAGGGAAAAGACAGAAACAAACAGATTTTACAAATTCCATGGAAGCTACCTTTGCAGATGATGACTACAGAAACAGAGGTACCAGTTTGGCATAAAGCTAAATTTACTGCCAAGCTCCACAATAACAGCAATTCATGTTTCTTTGAGAATCACTTGTCCGTGTGTATCTCTGTGTGCAGCACTTGTCACTGTGTGTTCCCTTTGCAGAGCGTCCTGTCTCGCCAGAGGAGGCACAGGGTGCAAAGGCTGCCATGGCCCATGTTTCAGCTGAGGACAAGGAGAGGTAGCCCAGTGCAACATGCAAAGCCAGACAGTGCATAAATTACAATTACTGATGAGCCAAATCTGCAGAAACCTTCAAAGCAACATCCTTGAAACATTGCTCATATTTTAACATTTTAATTACTTAGATGTTTTATGTATTCGTGCTGTAAGTACTTTATGATCACTGCAGTCTTCTGGACTTCAAACCTCAGAGAGGTAGAAAAGGGAACATCCCACAAACAGGAGAAGAAGAGTGTTCTTCAGATGATAGGACTCATTATCCCTCTGGTTTATTTTTAATTTTATAGATAGAATTGATCAGGAATTGACAGACCAAGTCATTATGGCTACAAAACGTTTAAATGTAAGCAACTTTGGCATTAGAAAAATACTTAGGTGCATATGCAGCGTTCTCTGTTCTCAAGGTGCCACAAATGTTAATTAATAAATGAATTTTGCTTGCCTTAGCTATAAATGTCCCCTGTCAGTCTTGGACTTTCTCACAAAGCCAACAGCAAAGATCTTTTTCATAACTGCTGCAGCAGCACTGGGCACAGATCATGTCTTGACTAACGGGGTATGATGCAATAAAAAGCTTTATAGATAATGAAACCATCTCCCTAAAGTAGTACATTGAGAGGAGACTGGACACTGTTACAGGAAGTTATGCATTACCCAGCCCATGCTTCCAGCAGCCAGGACCTTGCAGGCAGCTCTCTGCCCTCCCCAGCACAAAGCCAAGCAGCTTCCACACTGCTCACTGAAAAATCCCAAAGGGATTTTTCCCATGGGCACCTGCCCCTCAGAGGGCCCCTAGCATGGGCCTGCCACGTGGGAGTGGAAAGCCTTGCATGCTGCTTATTTCCGTACCCTGAATCTGCTTACACAGGGATATAAATGCTTGAAGTTCTTCACAGCCAAGTGCCATAGGTGGTCTTTGAGGAATATACAGCCTGGAAAATTCATGGGGTGGAGCTGCTGTGAAGGTGAATTCTCAAACAAACAGGTTCAATCTATTTTAGCTTGTCTGTGCAATTTCTAATATAACAGCTCCTAGTTCCTCGGTTTCTAAACTATGTTTCATCAGTAATTCTGAGGTATCCTATGGGGACAGCAAAGCACAGGAACCATGTCTTGAAAAGGAACAAGAGCTTCAAATCTCTATTTATCAAAGATATTCTTGCTGACTACGTAATGAAATACTAGAAGTAATCAAAATTACAGAATAAGCTGAGTTGGAAGAGACACAGAAGGATCATCAAAGTCCAGCTCCTGGCCTTGAACAGAACAGCCCCAAGAATGACACTCTGTGCCTGAGAGCATTGTCCAAAAACTTCTTGAGCTCTGTCAAGCTCGTGCTCTGACTGCTTCCCTGGGGAGCCTGTTCCAGTGTCCAGCCACCCTCTGGGTGAAGGACCTTTTTTTAATATCCAGCCCAGAAGCCCTGTGACAACTTCAGGCCATTGCCTCGGATCCTGTCACTGGTCACCAGAGAGGAGAGAACAGTGTCTGTTCCTTCTCTTCCCCTCACGAGGAAGTTCTAACTGCAATGAAGTCTGCCCTCAGTCTCCTCTTTTCCAGGCTGAACAGACCAAGGGATCTCAGCTGCTCCTCACACGGCTTCCCCTCAGGCCCTTTACCATCCTTGTTGCCCTCCTTTGGATGCTTTCTCACAGTTTCATATCCTTCTTACACTGTGGCACCCAGAACTGCTCCCAGAACTGGAGGTGAGGCTGCCTCAGTGCAGAGCAGAGCAGGACAATCCCCTCCCTTGCCCGGCTGTGCCTGATGTCCCCAGGACTGGGCTGGCCTTCCTGGCTGCCAGGGCACTGCTGGCTCATGTTCAACTTTGTGTCAACAAAGGTCCCTTTCCAAGGAGGTGCTTTCCATCCTCTCATTCCCCAGTCTCTGCATCCAGGGTTGCCTCAGGAACAGAGTCCAGCACTTTGCCTGTTGAATTTCGTGTGGCTGGTGGTTGTCCAGACCTCTAATTTGTTGAGATTTCTCTGCAGGGTCTCCCTGCCTTAAAGGGAGGCAACAGCTCCTCACAATTTTGTGTCAACTGCAAACTTCCAGTCCCGTGTCCAAGTCATTCATGAAGATATTGAAAGGCACCACAAGGATGAAGCCCTGTTGAACTCCACTAGTGACAGATGTCACCCCCTTCACTGCAATCCCTAGTGCCCAACCCACAAGCCAGTTGCTTACCCACTGCATGATGTGGGGAGCACAAGGACATGGGTATGTCATGGACATGTGACATACAAGCAAGAGAGATCTGCCAAGGACAAGGGAGGGCAGAGTCTGTGGCTGTATAAAACTCAAAAGTGAGGCTGGGACCCATGGACATGCATCCATAGGAAGGTGCATGACAAAGCCAGAATAAAATTATTTCAGTGGGACCAGTTTTGGTAACAGGATTGGCAGATTCAAGGTGAGGCAGAGAAGAAAGATGGAGAAACAAGTTGTACTAAACTGGATCACAAGGTAACATTCTACAAGAATGTTCTGCTTGTGCATTTCTTTATGTGTCCTTTATAATTCTACACCAGCGTATCATATAGGTAAATCTAGTTTTCCCAATTATCCCTGTTGGCTCTGCATCACTGTAATTGAAGGGTTCTGCTCTTCTCTCAGCATGAGCTCACTGAGAACAAATTGCTCTTGCAGAGGAACCGATGTGTGAGCACATGCTGGGAGGACCTGACAGCGCGTGGTGCAGCTCAGCCACTGGCACAGAACCAGCTCTCAGTGAGCAGGGAGCATGCACACCACTTCTAATTATGTGACTTCTTAATGTCAATATCTCTGGAAGAAAAACATTGATGTGCCTTTGACAGGACATTTCTTCCCCGTCTCAAAACACTCTCCAGAGGTGGAGGTATCTACTCACGGTTAGAACTGGACACAGAAATTCAGCAATGTCTGCCCACCCAGATCTGAATCACTGCAATCTTTTCAGGCATGTTAGATGGGAAGAGGAGGGAATCAAAAGGATGTTGCCCATAGCATCTGCCAACAAACCTGCTTCTTATTTTTACCACCTCACATTTGGGAAAACACATTAACACTTTACAGTATCTTATTGTGGAAAGCCGTTTCTAAGATTCAATTTCCTGCATTATTCTGATTCATATCACTACTGCCATCATGCAGTCAAATGAGTTCTTTGATTCTGATGTTAACTTTCCAGTGTCCCACTAATTGACTCAATAGAAAGAATTACAGTTACTAGTCAGTGTAGTGGAATACTGAATAACCACAACTATTTCAATCTTTTCAAATCCAGATCACTTGGGAAAAAAGGGTTTTAAGGAGCTGAGATAAAGCACAGGATTAAAGGAACAGACTAATAAAATTATTATAGACAGTATCTGCATTTTCATTCTGACCAGCACTTTGCAGTTAAACACAACACCTTGTGTGTGTGTGTGGTATATGACAATGCTTAATTTTGAAAAACAGTTCCACTGGGCAGGTAAGCATGACATTGAATTAAAAGGTACCTATCTGTTTCCTATAAGATTTAAAATTAATAACCTAGGGAAAATAATTGCCTGACTGCTGAGAAATGATACATAAAGCCAAGTCATAAACACATTATATACTCTGTGTACGTATTTAGATGTTCCCTAGTTACCCCTGATTACAGCTTGCCACATCAACAAAACAGCTGGTCTGGTATTTTTCTTACATTGAAACCTCTTGGCCAATTGGAATTTTGATCTCAAAAGCAGCTGAAACCTTTGTTTACCATCTCATAGAACATGTTGTTACAGTCTCATGCTGAAGATCTTTTTTAATGACATGCTTGACGGGACTGAACGGTGTGTGTTCACCAGCTTTCACCTTCACTATTAATAACAGCACAGTTCCTACCTGAAATGTCTTCTATAATTGTGTAATTACACAGCTCATTTATCCAATTGTTAAGCCAGGAGTCTGATTAAATATTAACAACTGCTTGGTTCTCCTAGTGTCATTAGTTAGAAAGCAACCCTGTAATCTCAGGTAACCCATGATGGTAATTATCCTTCACAGATCCCCTCAGCTGACAATCTGGCACAATCGAAGCAGATGAGGTTGCCCAGCATAAAACACATCACCCCTCTGTTCTTCCTCACCTTAACACTACCTGAGCCCTGTCAATGTGTGTGGACTTCCCATGATGGAAGAACAGGTACAGAGCACTGCGGAGGGTGGCATTGGCTGAATTTGCTCCTTTAATCCCATGCTGCATCTTGAAAAATTGCAGCCTGACTTCCAAGGTCATTTGTTACTTTAAATCAAAGAAAGGGAAGTTTGGTTTGGCCCAAATATTCCTTCCCATAGAAAACAAGGGCAAGAGCAGAGCATCCCAGTTTGTGACAGGCTGTGAGGGATGCTCTTGTATGTGGTCTTGCATCAGAGAGGCACATGCCCAGGGAATATCCCAAATTATAAATGACCTAAGCTGAAATGCACAAGCCAGGAGCAGCTGCACTTCCAATGCACTCTGCATGGGAGTATCACAAGGCCCTTTAAAATAAAATGTTGCAGAAGAGAGCATCAAAATGCTATAAACAACCCAAAGCAATGGCAAACAGATGTTTAGCTGAGCCCTCTGAGGAGCCCTGCGTGCTGCTGCCCACAGCCTTCACCAAACACCTTGGGACCCTGAGCTGGGTGGGAGGAGATGAACAGGCACCCTCTGCCTCTGGGATGGGGACCACATCATGGAGACATTTGAAAGGCCCTGAGCAATGGGCATGGGGGATGCACAAGTGTGGGCATTGCTGAAACCAATCCACAAGATCCCTTTTTGCAGCTGCTGTGGGAGCGTTAATAGAGGACTGCCTGGAGCAGCAGGGCTTTCCCCCCATTAACATCTTATTACGATGAAAGGCGCAGTTTGTACCTCCCAGAGTTATTGCTTCCAGCTGTCTGTAAACTCAGGTGAAGCCATGCATCTGGTTCAGGTTTTCAGGATTTCCATTGCAGTGGGGAGGGCGGGATCATGTTTTGTGTGTGAGGAGAGCAGGGCTGGAGGTGAGCTGGGACGAGGGGGACTTGCCACCTATCAAGCTGGGCCACCAGCACACTGCCCAGCATGTGCTGTGCACAGCCCCTCGTGGCTCCTCTTCCCCGGGGCAGTGAGGCACAGCCACGCCAGGGGAAGAGCCAGGGTTTGCTCTCACATTGCTCTGGGACCCTCCAAGCATTAGGGAGGGCTGCTCCAGAGCGGGGCACGCAGAGGGACCTTACAGCAGGTGGCACTGGGAAGCCCATGGGGAACTCCCTGATCCATAACATGCTGCTCTTCAGCTCAGGCTCCCAGCACGGCTCTGTCAGGTGATGAATTTGAAATAAGACTTGCAAGATCAGAGTCAGAAATCAATAAACTCCATCAGCTAGGGTCTAGCAGCTGTCTGAAACAACAGGTTACAGCAGCTGATAAATACTTTAAGGTGGGGGAAATGAATTAAAAGTAAGACCAAAATATGATCATAAATCATGCTCTCCAGCTGCTAATGCTATATGGGGAACAAAACTCAAGAAATAACCATGTTCAGGTATATCCCTTAAAACACAGGTAGCACAACCTCTCCAAGGATGCATACCTTTATAGGGAGGGCAGGTTATGCTACAAGTGACCAAGTAAGGTTTTTTTAAGTTTTAGCAGCCAGATTTTTGTGATTCAAAAAGCTGAATTTTCAATTCCTATATTCTCTCTGAAATCCACTTCAGAAAATCCTCATCCACCCCCTCTGCAATAATCTTTTCCTTATACTTGCACCAGTTGTGTAAATAAAGGATTCAGTGAAATACTATAGATCCTCATCACTCTCTGCCTCAGCAGGGATTTTTTGGAAGCAGAGAAGATGTTTGGGCTCATCTCACCGCATACATCATGCAGGTGCGACATGAATTAGGAGATGCTCTTGTCTGAGAAGCATAGGGGAACCCTCCATGGCCTGCAGCATATCAGCTGAGGCTTTCCTCTCCATCATTTTCCTTTGCAGCCGAAGCTATAAAAAATAAGCTAACACATATTAAATATAGACAAGACAGAAGACCAATGTGTCTGAGAGGCAGGCGTAGCCAGTGAGGCAAGCCTGGGGATATCAGAGCAAACTCCATCCTCCAGGACCAGAGTGGGAATTTCCCAACTTCTCCAGCATGGGCTGGGACAAAGCACAGGGACCTGGCACTGCCAAGACAGCCTGGGGGAGATGCCAGGAGCTTTGCTCTCCCTGGAAGTGTTGCCTCCAATCCTGTGACAGGGAGACCCAGCAGTCTGTGAGAAGAACTGACTGGTCATTAATTTGTTACAGCAGCCAGTACCTGTGTGGCTGAATTTTCTCCTGTGTGGCACAGGTCACACACAGGGGGAAACTCTGCAGCCACCTGTGGACAGCAAATGTGGAGCTGCAGGCTCACGGGCTGGCTTCCCACAGAATCACAGGGGGAAGATGGGCAAATGTAGCCTTTGTGGGCAATGGATGAAAAGCACACAGAACACTGGCAAGGACACTTGTTTCCAGCTGTGCTCAATAGCTTTAGCAAGCTCCTAAGGACTGGAAAGATCATCTCGGGAAAGGAGGCTCTGACATGGCCACCATTCCTGCAGAGGTTTCTGGCTCATTACAATCTTTGTGCCTTATGCTAAATAAACCACTTAAAAATATGTTGTTGGCATTTAAACATTTGTAACAATTAATCATCAGAAAACATTCAATATGCCTCTGATGAAGAGTCAAAGAGATCACATATGAAACTAGAATTTGCAGCACATCACTCACTGCCTTCTGTACTGCTGCAAGTAGCTCCACTGAAAAATAAAACCACCTGGAGAAATAAATTTGTTCAGTTAAGGCTGACCAGAATAAAAGGGTTTTTTTCCTTCTGGCCTTGCACAGACATTTTACAAACAGTTGTTTTCCAAAACAGGGTATCGATCTTCAGCGATACTGATACTGCATGCCAGGGGCCTGCCCGTCCTCTGGTGATGCAGAGGATCACAGAATGTGATTCCTGCTCTGCAGCAGAATTGCCCAGTTCCCCAGAAAGCCATGGGTTGCCATTCGGAGGCCCAAAGCAGTGCCGGTTCCAGCAGCACATTAATTCCAGCCAACAGAGCTGTGGGATCTCAGGGAGCCACCTGCAAAAGCCCACACAAAAGTGCTCCCCAGAAACCTTCCAGCCTCATAAACCTCTCACAGGCCCCCGAAGGCCATAAATTCTGCAGGGTCTCTCACAACTGTTTCAAAACATTTAATGTTTTCCTTCTGCTCTGTGGTTTCACTGCCCACAGTGGGGATCTCTGCACCCACCTGATACTAGGCCTGGAAGAGTTTTGCTCCATCTGCCAGAAACTGCTGTGGAATAGAGCTAAATTGTCTTAGCTCATGCCTGTCTAGATAAGACATTGAAACCACTTCCTTACAATATGATTTATTTTAAATTAGATGGGGAAAAAAGCAATTGAGGTAAGTATTTGAATCAGATTTTCAGTTTCTAATGCCAGGCTTTAAGACATTGGTGGAGAGATTTAATGGCATCAGCTGAACTGAAGAACTTGAGTGTAGGACAAGCATAATATTTCTCTCCATAAACATAAAAATGCTGTTTAAAAACCAACACCCCAAACAAGGAAAAGAAGCTTGTAAGGAAAATGCCTAATCCTGTCACCTCAGTGGTAGTAAACACTGAATGAGTTTCTGAATATAAAACTGATAGAAAATGCAAAGTTCACTCGTACAGGAAAGAAAGTGTAGAAATGTGAACAAACCCAGCTGGGCCACGGAAAGAAAACTGAGAAATGGGAATGGCAATGTAAAACTGAAAGTGCCTGAAAAACCACCTGAAAAAGATTTTGATGCACAGAAACTGGGCATGACCCGCTTGTTTCTGCTGCCAAACATCTATCAAACAAAGAACACTGATATGTGAGTCAGAACTGCATCACACGGAGGGAAACCCAAGCAATCTCAACATTCTCAGTTTAGTCCATTCTCAGTATTGAACTATGATTTGGAAGCATTTATGGGGTCAAAAGTAAAGGAAAGGCATGAAGATTGGTACACACACCCCAAAGTTGTCAACCCTCAACCTCATCTCCCACCATTCCTCAGGAAGATGAGTGATCTTGTGTGAGTGGGGTGCACTGGGTGTAAATAACCTGTACCAGTGAAGAGGTGCCATACAGGAACCAGGTACTTAACCAGGCACTTCTGTCGTGGGCAGAAACAGGCCAAGAGGAAGGTAACCTTGGGCTGTGCTGAGAGAGGAGCCATCAGGAAAAACAAGGCACCAACATTTTTGAAGGATCAGCATTTCAAGTTATTTTATTTAATACATTTTATGAATGAGGTAGGAGAATCCTAATGAAATCTGTGGATCTGACAGAAGTTAATTGGTTTAATAAGGGTGATTGGAATATCATGCATGAGACCTAGATAACTTTGTGTGTTCGAATATTAGGAACAGATTAAACTTGACTGCACCAACTGTTCATCACACACCTGGAGACTCCTAAGTGGAACTGCAGCTTTCACATGGGGACTTACTTGGTTTGACATCAAAAGGGGAGAGCTTTAGCTCACAAGAGGATTACAAGCTACCAGCACACTGAGGCAGTATGGAAGGAGATCAAACTCCAGGACCTGAGAAGTTCACTCCTATTGCTCTGAGCTTCATGCACAGACACTCAATTTCTTCTACGAGGAGCAGGAAGAGCCTCACAGTTCCCTGCTGCCTGCAGCTCCTGTGGGAGCTGCCATAGCCCACCCAGCAGGGCAGAGCTCCCAGGGATGTTTGCAGGGGCAGCTGATCTCTCCTTGAGTGCCAGATCAGGGCACTCACACCTAATGTGGTGAACAAGAGACAAAAAACCAAAAATCATGTGAACCCTTCTAGTGTCTCCAAAACTGGGCCAAGACTGTAAGCCATGCTTGCAGCTGGTCAGTGAAAGAGATGCTCTTTTTTCCCAGCTTGCCACCATCTCCAGAATCCTTCCCCCTCTGCTGCAGGTGGTCCAGGGCTCAGTGGAGAAGGAGAGATCTGTGTGTTCCTCGCCCCTGTTCCTTAACCATAGTGCTTGAGGGTTGAAGTATCATAAAGCTGAACTTCACATTGACTATTTTAACATGAAGCCTGTACCAGATTTCACTAGCAAAGCATTTCATGTGGGACAAAAATATTCTGTCTCCAGCAGTGAGTCATGTTTTTCTTATTTGGGCACTGATGGAGCCTGTGATGGGAAGCACTGAAATAAGAGTGAGAGGCTCAGTGTGACTGTGCCTTTCCCCTTCCCTGGACACACATTTCCCCAAAGGAAAAGGGATTCCACTGTATGTCCATGGGTGCACTTCAGTCAACAGTGATGCTCACCACTTGGTGAAAAAATATATAGGTTTTTGTTAATTTCCAATACTTTTTGAAAGTTTTTTATACAATGAATGACTAAAAGGGATTTTGCTGGAAAGGACTTTGATTTGCAGAGAAAAGGAGGGTACAGACAGAAGGACAACAAAAAATACCATTTACCACAGCACACCTGAGAATACCAAACTGCCATTACATTTTCATGGCTATTTCTGAAAGTACATTACAATCTTACTCTATTTGAAATCCCTGAAAACACCTCCAGACCTTAATGAATTTCCTTACACTGTCTATAAAAAAAATCAATCAATAACCAATGCTACAGATGAGAAACTCTGTGTGAGGGAGGAAAAAACTAAAGCAAACCATGTGGTCTTTGAGTTTCAAAGAAATAACTGTGACCACCCACAGCTAGTCAGTTTTTACTTATTAATTTCTATTTGCATTAGATGCTGCTGTTCTTTGCAGAGATTGAGATTTTTTACACAAATGACAATAAGGAAATTTTTCTGCTTTCTGCCTGAGCAGCAAACCCCCACTGCAGTCCACCCGAGCCCAGGGAATGCAGTGAATCTGTGCAGGGTCTTGGTGAGGGGATGGTGCCATTTCTGAAAGAGAACACGGGAAGGGAGGAAAAACTACTCACTGACTTTAACCCAAAATGGGAACCAAATACACTTTCCTTTTAATTTCCTTTTAAAATACTCTTTTCTTTTTAATCCCTTGTAGTTATTTTAAAAATACATTTTAAAAATTGCATACCTTTTTACTTATTTTGCCTTCACTCTTAATAAATATCCAGCTCTGGAAATATTTTTAAATTTCTTCAAGTTCTCCATGCTTTTGTTGTCCTGGTCTGGTACCTTCTGCAAAATGCAGTTTGGTGGGTGAGTTCAGACCAATCTATTCCAATTTATATTGTAATTGTGTACAGCAATTAACATCTTTCTCCATAACTAAGTAAATAAAACTACTCCTTGGATTTCCTCTGTCTCATTTTAGACTTCCTGTCAGACTCACTCTTTGTCCCATAATAACTTAAAACTGACCAGTGAGGACATTCACTGAAATCCAAGTAAGGTTCTTGTACTGAGATTTCTTGTCTTGTTTTCATTGCTGTAATCAGCATGAGGAGCAGGATTTTTATTGGTAAACAACCAATTTTCTTGTGAATTAATTAGAAAAGATAGGATATGCTGCTCCTTCATTTTCCCTTCTCATCATATCCTCCCATAAACTTGCCCAGTGCTGTGGCTGTTGGCCAGCAGGCAATATGTGCCAGAAGGGGCTGGTTGTCACATGTCACATCACGAGCATCCATGCTGGAGAGGCTTGCTGTTATAATACTATTAGGTGCCACAGAAATTCCCAAAATATCTAATTTTAAATGTTTGCAGGATCTGCTGAAATGGCCTCCCAGGCCCTCACTGCAGGGCTCCCCTCTGCAGGCAGCCCTGGCTGGAGGCAGCACCAGTCTCTGCCCACGCTGCCACCCCCTGCCAGCTGAAGAGCAGAATAAACCCAGTCCTGGGCAGCCACAGCAGCCTGCAGCCAGGGAAAGGCAAAGGCTGGGACAGGGCACTGTGAGGCACAGGATGGGCTGTGCCTGGCTGACCTGGGAGCTGACAAGCTGGGAGGCATGGTGACCTTGGGCCCTCCTAAATGAATCTCCCTCTTGAGACACATCTGCCTTTGTGGCTGTGAAAATGCTTCCAATATATTAATATTCCACCAGTTGGGTTATGCAGCAGCTCAAAGTTCTCCCACGTTACAGTTCTGGCCATTAGTGCAGCAGGTTATTAAAGCCAAGTTAAAGAAAGAAGGGGGCTGCATTTGCCACACTGCTTTATTTCTCAGAAGCTTGGTGTTTAGAAATAAACTAATCACTTCCACTTGACAGCAAGGAAGGCACTATCTGCTGTGTTATCTGAGTCTGCAGAAGCATTTGGATACATTTAGAGGTTTATTAGAATAGAGTTTGCCTGTTCAGAGCAGGATGCTGGGTAAGTGTGCTGAGCTGATACTCATGTATCAAATCTAACAGTGATATCACACGGGCAGAAAACTTGAAAGGCAAAAAGGTGAATGATGAGAGACTTGGGGCTTCATTATAATGCCTTTTCTTTTATTGAAGACTCCTGTTGCCAAACACTGAAGGTTCAATCGATTTGCAGACTTAGCAGTGATTAAAGTTCTACCATCTATTCTCCATGGAAAAGTATTACTACAGCAAATAAAGGAACGTTGCTGCACAGAGAACTGAACAGTGGTTTCAAGTTAACTTCATACCTGCACCTCTCCCTTGCCTCAGGGAGAACTTCTCAGTTCCCTCAAAACAAAAAGATCTAATGTTTTCTTTTGGTTCAAAAGTTGTTCTCAATTATATTGCAGTTTCATGAGAGCAGCTGAACAGCAAGACCACTCTACCATGAATTTTATCTGAAAGCAGTTATTTGCACTCAGAGATCCTGCATGCATTGGGGATTTTGGCTGAGTTTTTCTTGAAGTTTTGTTTCTCTCTGCCTACAGTTTATTTTCCTTTTCCTTGTCTTAATTTTTTCAGCGTGGTGTTTTTCAAAGTTACTGCCACATTTTAGGGACTCTGAAAAGATATTGAGTAACAAACTCCTAAATTTTCTTTGGAGTGAGAACGAATCCTAAAAAACTTCATGAGCTGGAAAGCTTTAAAACAGAGAACGCTTCCCTATGCCTCATATCAACCATCTCTCCTAGAACAAAACCTTATTCAGTGCTGAGTAAACAATAACACACTTCCCCTCTTAAATCTAACCTGTTGATTTATTATCTTCCTTTCCTTGGACACAACGGCAAAAGCAGAATTATTTTTCATAAGTGACAGTGGGAATGCAGAGCCCAGGAGTCTGAGAGCCCCAGAGACCTGACAGTCTTCTTGAACTGTCTGAAAAACACCTGAAAAATGCAATTCATCTGAACACTGCAGAGAGAAGGCAGAAAAAAGGATGAGCCTAATTGGTTCTGACTATTAAAGTCAGATCTCAAGTTTTCTCTAGAGATGTGTACTAGAGCAACCACTATTAGTGTACCCAGATCCCTTTTAAAAGGCCTAATTTGATCAAATGCTACAATATTTTATGAATATGACACTATTAGGAGATCTGCATATGATACTAGACTATAAAAAACATCAAATATTTGTCATTGACACCAAATGAATCATTTGGAAGATGGTTGTATCAGCAGGAGCCAAAGGGAGCAGTCAGGCATGCAATGAAGCTTCAGAATAGAGAGTTTGCTGAGCACTAACTCAAACCCAGATCCTATTTATTATGCACAAAATGAACACAAGACAAAAGCTCAAAAGATAAAGGGTTCCTACCATGAAAGTGTGGGAACAATTTATTACCAAGTGATGGATGAAATGAGTTTGGTGTCAGCAAACCCTCTCATGCTGCACATGATGCTCAGTGTTTCCAAACTCAAACCCTTGGCTGCAATGAGGAGCTTTTGCTGAGCAGCATTTCCAGACTGGCCAAGCCTCACCCAGGGCTCCCATCACACATGAGGGGAGCAGATACAGAAACTGCAGCAGACTCTCCCTGTGTCCTCTGCCTGCACGTGGAGCTTTCAGATGGATCCTCTAAGGCCTGCAGGTTTCTCATTTTTTCAATCTCTCACCTTACATAAGCACTTCATTTATCAGAAAGAAAGGGGAAAAAATCCATTCCATGTTGAAATAGACTGCCACCTGCATTGCTTCCTAATGTAAGCAAATCCCAGTGGAAAGGTTTATCATCAGACTTTTCTGCTGGACCAGTAAATCACTCTCAGAAATATCATTTCAACCTTACAACCAACAGGAGTGGAACATTGTTTAAAAAGAGATTCCAACAATGCAACAATTAATCCAATTTCCTGGAAGAACTCACATGACCTCTGTGTATTTCAGGTTCAGATCAGCCATACATATATTAGCAACACAATAATAACACTGTTACTGCATTTTAATAATTTGAATATACTGTCCAGTGTGACACTAACACACAAGACAGAAGCATTCCAGAGACTTAATCCTTTTATAATTTTGTGTGTGATTGTGTGTGTGTGCCTGTAAAAAGACACCGGAAACGCTGCTCTTGAAAGATGTGAGACTATTAACCTGTGCAGAGATTGCAGTTGTCTCCTGGAGTGCTGGTATCCCATCCATTTATCACCCCAGCTGTCTCACAAGGTAAAAGTAAAATGGTGCTTTCAGTTTAACAGGCTGCAATCAACTTAAGAACCAGGGCTGGGCTCTGCTGTACTGGGCTTGCAACTCTAAAAAGTGGATTAGGAGAGCAGCACCTAAAACACAATAAACCCCCTAAATTCTACCCTGGAAAACTTTGTCTGCAAATATTCACAGAAGAGAATAAAAGTAATGAGCTTTCAAACAGTCTATACCATTTCTCTATTTTATAGTTCACTGCAATTTCTTTTAATTACCTTGCAATTTAAATGGTTGAATCCTAGAGCCAGTTCCCCTTAAAAATGTCTTATTGCAAACTTTGATTAGCTCCAGAGAAAAGAGAGCAGATGACTTTAAATGGCACAGAGGTGGATTTATTGGCAAGTGTGTCAGGTTTGCACTTAGCAAGGAATTGGCAGATAGCAGAATATGGCTGGACAGGATTCAAATTCCAAGGACTTGGAGCTGAAAAAGGATTTATTTGAATAGCAAAGTATAGGGGTGTATTTGCTGCAGTTAAAATTATTAAAAGCTTTTAACTAAAAACATGAAGAAATTAAACTTCCAGTGAAAGGCAAGCAACTGCATTGCTTCAAAGATATTGTCACGGGGATATTTATTGCTTTCCTCCCTCACTGTGCCATGCATTGTTCCTAGCATTAGGAAGGTATATTGATCTCCTTGATCAGGTGTATGTTCAAAAGCCAGATTAAACCTGAACGTGCACAAAATTACTGAGCACTCAGGAAATAAAATGCTTTATTTTTGTCTTAAATCAACTGTAGGAAAAAAAGTAGTCTGTTCACTGCATGTGAAAAAGAGAGCCTGTAGTCCCAGAAAAAGCAGAATCAAAGGAGCGTGAGCTGCTTCAAATGGACAGAGAAGAGGCTTGGCCATGGTCTGAAGCAACAAAACCAGGAGGTTGTGCTGAGAGGTCCTTCACTACTGAAGGACTGCTAGCTAAAACTAGAACTTTATTTGGGCTTGTAGGAATTTTTTTGTCTCCAATGTCACATTTTCTTTAAAAAAGTAAGAAATGTTGCTTGTGACAATGCCTGAAGTGTCAGCTGACACACTGAAGCCTTGTCTACACTCATGACCCTCACACTGGCAAATGGACTGGCAGTCACAGTGTCTCTGAACTGCTGCTTTATGCCATCATATCTGTGTGAGACACTTTTATGGAACTTCTCTGATTCCATTATTCAATTCTAACCATGTGATGGGACATTATAGTCTTTTACAATGACACATAAATACCCCAAATCACATTCAGCAGCTGCTTTTTCTTATAGCAACATTTCACTTTTTTTACCCTACTACTTATCAGTGTTGCATTTGCAGGAAACTCTGCGAGCCATTTTCCTACTTTTTTAAGCACAGATTCAGCTTATGTTCTCATTTTTATGGACTAACAGATGCTTTCCTCAGAAAGCTGAATGACCACATTTCACATCTGGCAGCAGCTGGTCTCAGCAGCCATCACGTGGCTCACCTAACTACCAGCATGTAACTGAGACACCAAAAGAAGAGGACACTGGAAAAGGAATCTATGCCATTTGGAAAAGCTCACACCTAAGGAAGCTGAGGGTGCTCCAGACTGAGATACCTCAGTTTATTTTCCTTTTCCTGTCGTAATTTTTTCAGACAGAACATGGAAGCAGACTCTGGAATGAGGTAACAAAAGGGGTGGAAGGGAGAAGTTTAAGGCTCCAGGACACTTCCACCAAAGGCCAGTCATAGTGAAGCTTGAACTTACATGCAAAACATAGTGCCAACCTCTATCATCACTACTTCCCTCACACATTTCTCCCCCTTTCCTCCACTGAAATCTGCTCTAAGGCCCCTAGAAAGTGCAAAACATAGTTCCAACCTCTATCATCACTACTTCCCTCACACATTTCTCCCCCTTTTCTCCACTGAAATCTGCTCTAAGGCCCCTAGAAAGTGCTTGAGTATCTTCATGGCTTGGACCACAGCAGAAATATTTAGCAGAAAAATTCAAGCCAAAGAGAAGGCATGTACATTTTTTAATTCCTATCTCACCCTGGCCAATCTAAGTAACTCTAGATAAGAACAAACTGTTTGTACCCATCAGTGGAAGACCTGTCATCTACAAACATCACCTACAGCAGTGTAAGTGCAGAGTGAGCCTCATATGGAACACTTTACTCATGTATCTCTTTCCAACAGAATTTGCTTCTTTCTGGTTTCATCTGTTATTCTAGATTAAAATGGGAGGCTTCTGCAAAGTAACTTCAGAAGGATGTTTCTGGGTTTGGCAGCAGCAGAAATCATCATTTATCCCATAATTTCTAATGGTTACACAGAAAAGTCAATAAAATTTTAAAAATATATAAAAGGAAGAAAGCTTCCTTTGTACTCAACAGCATCAGCAGTATCATATTTTACAACACCTCTGGTACTACTACGTCCAAAAAATTGCCTAACAAAGCACAAGTAGAGAAGTATGTTATTGTCATTTCTCATGATTTCTTGAAGGTTTGTCAATAAGGTATTAGAATAACACCCAAGTCTGAAAACCTAGTTTTACACTTGAGTTTCTGGCTTCTATTTGGGAACTGCAGAACCATCAGCCTCATGAAGTCATACACTGAACCCCAAACCTTGCATGTTTTCCCACACTGTGCATATATGTATATATATGATCTATCTGTTATGCCACCAAGACTCTTCTGAGCCCATGGAACATGCCCACTTGTTTAGAACAAAGGAGACACATTTTTTGCTGAAACTTGCTAGCAGACTCAGGTCTTCTTCAGTATTCCTCACCAAGAAAAATTATGGCATTCTAATGAAAAGTGGAGAAAATCCTCAAATGTGACAGATCAGCTATAAAAGCGTACACTGAAATGAGGACAACCTTTAAGCCAGATTTTCTTCATGAGACCGAGTACTTTCTGTGTCATCCTCAGCATGCAGAGATTTTCATTTTTCAGAGCTGTATGGAATTTGACAAGTAAACCTACTACAGTTAATAGCATTTTAATCTTCATGCATAACAATCACAAACCTACATTGCACAGGTTTGATAATAGTAACTGACAGCTGAATTTGAAGTATACATTTCGTTCCAAAATAGATGCATGTGTAGGTGGATGTGTTGTAGAAATACAATGTACTACATGGCTGAGCCTAGATAAGCTGGTGATCCTCGAACATCAGCATCATCTGCACAAAGTTAGGGCAGAAATCTGCTCCTTTAAATACCTGTTCATCCTTCTTATGACACTTTTGTTAAAGAGCTCAGTGAATAGTAGATAAAATAAGTATCTAATGAGGTATGACAGAAACTCTGATTGAGCTAAAAAACAGCAAGCTGAATTCTAATAAATAAATGAAGCAAAACATTTACTGCCAGCAACTATGTCAAGTTAGACATAGGAAACTGTAGCTCTGCAGCTGGAGAAGGGCAATACTCTGCAAGCCAAAAAAGTGATGGAACTCCTCCAGCTTTGATTATTTATGGTGTGATGATGAAGGAACAAGTTTCCATGTGAGGAACAGCTTTAAAGTTGAACAGTGAAGCTGAAAGAGAGACTTAATGAAAAGTCAGAGGGGAACAAAACTACAGCTACAAAAACAGTAACATTCATTTTAACAATTTGAAAACATAATTTGTGTGCAAAACCAGATGTTAACTTGTCCAGCTTCAAGGTAAACAGCAAACTGTATTTATAACAACCCTTCTGCTGGACAGCAAACACACACTACTAAATGTTGCAGTATGTAAGGCTCACTTTGGACCTCCAAGTCTTATCAAAATGAACACAAATGCCAAACAAACACATTTTAAACAAAGGACACATCTGTATTTAATGCCAAGCTATTTTCAAAAAATCCCAACCTTTCATAATCTTCCATAATTGTAATAGCTTGAAACATAAGAATGCTTTCAGGCTTAGGAAAAAAGGCTTCTAATTTTAAACATTTATGAGGACACTGAGAAGCGGCTTAGAACCATGCTTTAAAACATGTTTTCAGGCTTTAAACTGCTGAAAGCTGAGACTCCTTTACCCATTTGGCCTGGAGAAAGGGAGAGAAGTACAAAAATATGATGAAAAGACTGCACATGAAAATTTCTATTAAAGAAAATGCAAGTGATTCCCTCATTCCAGCCCCTACCTCCCATCATCACTGCACCTCCCCCTCTAGGGAAAGTGCACCTCTTGCCTGACCACCACCCCCAAACAACTGATCTACATCACTGGCTCAGATGCACCACTGTTTTTAACAAATACCTTTTGAAAATAATTTTAAAGGGCCACTCTGCCATTGCTGCCGCTGTTCCTGAACCCGAGGAACTCTGTCTCAGCGCTGGATTTATGTCAGCTCATTTTAAACTATATCTTGGGATGAGTGATTTAATGTTCATTCTAAAAAAAGATCACGATCAAAACTTTTAAACGTTTTTTCCCAACTCGTAAAATGCATGCTTTATGCTGGGAATGAACTTCCCTTTGATACAGTGTAACTATGGGAAGGAGGGATTGTTCTCACATTTCTGTTTCACAGAAAACACCCTGCTGTTTGATTTTTAAAGTTAAAGGATTAAGTTGCAGGGGTGAAAAATGCTGCTAAATGCAACACACTCTAAGTTAAATACAGCCTCAGTCTGATATGAAACTCTGAATTCCAAAATAGCTATTCCTGTCCAAATATGCCAGTGAAAATAAATATGAATATATTATAGGCATTAAAAGATGAATGTGTCATGAATAAGAACAAGTACTACTTTTAAAGTAATTGAGCATAAAATATCCCAAATATATGAAAGCAAAGAAACAGCCACAAATCGAAATTTATAGCAACAGATAGTAGGAAGGAAGTTTTGAAAATCCATGGGAATTCTTCTACCTTACCAGGCACTTGTACAGTTCTGTGGGCATTTTCTTTTTGTCTGTTGTTATTCTTGATTCCTACCTTACAGTTCAACTTCAGGGCAAAGCACCACACAAGAAGAAATCACATTCAAAACTATTAGGTCATCAAAATTTCCTTTACTGGTTAAAAACAAAACACATACACAAAATATTGCAACAGCTTGTGGAATCCCACCCAGAAAGCCCAACATTTTTAGACCTCTTCTCATGTTTTCATCACCATAATTTTTGCAAAACAGTGAGAGGCAACCCAGACCATTTTAGGAATGATTCTTTTACCATTGCAATCCCTCAATTACAGCTGACCACAAGAAGGAATGAATAGAGTAGTACTGTAGGGACAGCACTGGTGTATTTTTCAGCTCGCCCTCTGACGTGCTTTGACTTCTGTTGGAGAGTGATGTGGTGATTTCTTAGGCTTGCCTCCACTATTGCTCCCAGAATAATTCAGAGGAACATAAGGCTTTAAGCAGTTTAAACACCAATTTCAAATTGGATTCAATGGTTTCAATGACCTTTTCACCAAAAGCAAGCTCCAGAACCGTAGCCCTTTACAGCCTGACAGGACCTGACCCCTTGGAGATGTGCTGGGCTCCATTTTAATGGGTGGCAACTCATCTTCAACCAAAAAGCTACAGGTAAATAAATAAAGGGAGAGTTTTTACTTCTAAAGTACAAAGATCTTTGCTGTTACCAGGACAGAACTGAACACCAAAAACACCTGCAAGCAATGCACTGAAATCAAGAAAATAAGAATTAAAAGTTCTTAAATTATAGACTATAAAGCTCCTGAGTGCTGGCTGCATGTATACACATTTAAATGATCAAGAGAACAGCATGAAAATATGCATTTACCACAAAATCTGGAAGCATAGTTGGGACCTGACTTCCAGTCAGGTTTGTAATTTCATTTAAGACTGAGACTACTTGATATAAATTGACTTATTTCTGTGTGTACGCTACAGTTTAACTTGCAAATATATTTCCTTGAGGTTAACCATTAGAATTGAGTATTTGCTGTTATAAAAGTCCTGAAGCAAGAATTTTAAGTACAAGGATTCATAATCAGCTTCCATGTACCCATCTGGAATGATATGGAATAAACACATTTCTAGTCACCAAAATAAGGGTTAGTATGGTTAAAAATAAAAACCCAGCAAACCTGACTAACAAACCTTTGAAGTGATACATCTGTTGAGTTAGTTTAGCAAGACAGTGAAAAAACAATTTGGTAAGGTAGTTAATGTTTTTCATAGCATTGTAGAGTTGAGCTTCAATATTCACCATTATCAGAAATTTCAGTAATTCCTTGTTTTGATACCAAAGTAAAAATTGTCCATAAAGTGGAAGGATCTTCACAATTATGATGACTCTGCCAATGATTACAAAGATCTTCTTTTCTTCCAAATATCTGTTTGCATAAAATGCAGCTATAGCCTGCTTTAGACCAAAACTCTACTTTTTTCCTTGGTGTACCAGACCCCACATTTTGCATTTCCTTGGAGGCTTCACTACTTCCCGACTGAGTCAGTTCACTTTTAGGTAAAATACTGACATTATTTTGATGTTGCAAGTATATCTGTCTCTTTGGTTTTGGGACAGTATATAGCTCCTCCTGACGGGCACTGCACTTCGCTAAATGTCTTCTCTCACTGTGCTGTTTCCACACGTTGGTTGTATGTTTGACCAGTTCCCCCTTTGTTCCTCTGCTTCCTTGCAAAACCCCTTCCTTCACTATTCCCTGAATCTCTTCTCCATGACAGCACAGTAAGTGAAATTTCATTTCACCAAAAGACTCTGCAATAAACTGGCATCGACCACATTTGACCTGTAATTTCACTCCTCCCGGGTTATGGAATAGGTCCTCAAAATTGCAGTTATTTCCCCTGTTAAAAAAAGGAAATACAAACTATTTAAGTATTAGTCATGCAGAGAAGAGGGATGGCAATTTCTGTCCTTACAAGTTCCAAGAAGAGATGATAGCTGTGAAACACTTTTAATTAAAAATGGGCATTGTTTCTACAGTACCTAATTCATTCGGAAGAGGAAAAAAAAAGAAACTAAATAAATAATAGTAATGCTGATTAGGAAAAAAACTGAAAGCAAATGACACTTCTGAGTTTAAGAATTGCCTCCAAAATTAGCCTTGGTAGAAATAACCTTTTAACAACATTAGCCTTTAGTAAAAGACTGATAACTTTTGTTAAAGTTCCTGATTCAGTGAGATCAATCCAAATACTTCTAGTGCTAGAAAAGTGAAAATTACTATTACCTGTAATGTACAAGTAAGAGAAATCTACTTGTTGGAGTGAGTGATCTAGGTCAATTTGAGGCAAAACCACCTCCCTTTCCAAGATGGAAACTATGAAATTTCAAAGTTTCTTGCCTTTTTTTTTTTCTACAAGTTGGTAACATGGTTTAGAAAAGTTTAAACATCTAATTGGCAATGGGACAGCCCCTCTCCCTGATTTAAAGCAGCTCTGCAGTATAAAGGATACATAGGCAGTCCCTGGTTAAGACAATCAAAACAAGATCTCCTCAGAAATCTTCTCATAACATCTACAAGAAGGACCTCGTAACACAGTGTATTTATACATATTAGACAGATTACCCAACAAAACAGATAAACTGAATAATTCAGTGTATGACAGCAGTCTTACACTTACAGTCTGACAGAAAAGTACCAATGTTTCTTAGTCTCAAGACTGTAAAAGTTTCTGACCAGTGCTCCAGAGAGTGAAGCTATGAAAAGTAAAAGGACTAAAATGGAACTGCAGTGTTGCAGTGAGGAGTTACATTGAAGGCCTGAGTGTTCTTCTGTGAAAATAAATGCACAGTGGAACAAACAAAAAAAGCAGCATTTATATTGTATCAAGAGATTTCACCTCAAAATCATAATACAGAGGTAAAAGCATGTTCTATCCATCTTAATATAATGCATGTTAACTTTTCTGCTTGGGTGAGTGATCGCAAAAGCAGCAGTAAACTCAGAGCAGCTCACAGCACCCCCTAAAAGGAAGTGGGATAATGACAATTAACAGAGAAAACAAACTACAAGCTAATACTGAAATATGAATTGTTTTTCGCTTACTGCAATTGGTTCCCTTATCTCCTAGGGAAAACCCCAAAGTGGGTAGGACAGAAGACTAGAGCATTAACCATGAGAAATCAACTGACTCAAATATGGCAGTCTATCGAGTGTTACTAGAATACATGCAGAAGTATTTTGGATATTCAAGTGTCAATAATGATTTATAGCTAATAAATCAGCTAAAATATACTGGTTGGTCTACTGGATTGACTAGATTCAAATGGAATATTTAAACCATTAGGAATCTCACTTGGAGGGAAAAATGCAGCAATTTTCATAATGATGAGGTTTATAAATTTCCACTGACAACCTGAAATCCAGCTTTCATTAGCATTTAATGAGTGACAACTCTCACCTCTCTGTAGCTTCTTCTGCCTCTTTCATATTCCTGTCTCTCTTCTTCAAAGTATCTTGCATCTGTTGGTCACTAGTGGAGGACTCTGTGCTGATAACAACCCTGTGGACTTCTCTGAGGTGGCCAAAGTACACTTTGGCATGGCCAAAAACTTTAGCACAGAATTCACAGCACACCAGCTTTTTGGGTTTGCCTTCGTTGTGATGAAGCTTCATGTGTGTGCTCAGCCTCCCAGAATAGATATATGCCTTCTTGCAGATCCTGCAGCTGTAGGGCCGCCTGCTCGTGTGCGTGTTCATGTGGTCCTGGAGATGGTGCTTGAACTGGAACGCATGGTTACAAACATGACACCTGTGCAGCAGCTTAGGGACGGCTGAACACGTATTTCTACTTGGATCACTTGATTTAGCTGATGTAGCATCACTGTGCTTGGAACTTAAACATTTATTGGTGAGTGAACCATTCAAAAGTAAGTCTTGCTCACGAGACGGCGTCTCTGCAGCTGCTGCAGGAGTCAGCGGTGCGAGCGCCTGCACAACCACCACTGGTTTGGGTCTGATACTGCGGTACTTTTTCACTGCTTCTGCTTTATTGTCTTCAGGTGTCTGAATATCAACCTTTGCCCTCTCTCTTCCTTCTCGAAACTTATTAATGATGCATTTCCTTCGCTTGGCCTGAAAAGCCAATAAATCTTCCGTGGCTCTTTTTTTCCTGCCTCTTCTTTTAAAGGTTGCACTGTTCAATTTTTTAAGACTGTCGACATCATCCACTTTACTGGATGGAGAGAAGGTATTTTCTCGAATGGTTTGTCTGGGGACTTGTGTAAATGATACACCTAATTGCTTATCAAAGGCTTTAGTTTTCATCAAAGAAGGCATCTTTTCACATTCAGATTTTAGTGAATGACCAGGTATGTCCATAACATTAGTATTCTGCTTAGATTTACAGAACACTGAATTTTTCATTTTCAAGTAAGGCAAAATAGGAAGTTTTCCTTTTGGTGCTGATGGAGTCATCTGAACTGTACCGCCAAAAACCGCTGGTGACAAGACAGCAACAGGACTTGCAGAATTTGTGGCTTTTTCCTTTAGTTTCTCAGATGTCAGGAGTGACTCTCTCGTGGTTTCTGATTCTGTCTTCACAGAGTGTAGACTTAGTTTCACAGGATTAGTTGTACTTGCTGGCTTGGATAGAGAGTCTTCTACTACCGATGGTCCAGAAATATTATTGCTAGCCATTTCAGTTTTGTTCATTAAAAGAGATCCAGATTCCACACAATTGCTTTTATTTACTAATGTGGCAACTCCAATTTCAGCTGAGTCACAGTCTGTTATCATCCCTTGCTCAGCTGAATCTGAACTAGAATGAGCTTCAGGACAGTCTTCAGGTAGAGTAGTCATGGGGGAAGTCTGTGATGAGATCAGTGCTTTGTTAGGAATCTTGTTACATGCACTCAAACCAGAGATTTGTGCCAGTTTTTGGTCACTCAGTAATTTATTTCTTACAGACTGGTACCTGGGGATGGGCAGCTTTGGGTTTTCAGAGGGGGCCACAGTTGATTGCTGAACTTGCTGTGTTAGGGCAGGTGCAACACACGGCACAGCCAAGAGGGAAAACATGCCCTTGTGAGCAGCCACCTGCATCACAGCATAGTTCTGAGCTGGCACCACCAGGGGCTTAGAACCTGAAGCTGAAATTGGTGTCATTGGCTCAGGCAAAGATGACTGAAGGCAAGAAACCACTCCAGATGTTAACATTTTTGGTACCATTTTTGGAGCAATGGTCCTAAACTGACTTTTCTTCTGAAAACTTTGTATTATATCCGGAGGGGATTTCTGTTTATCTGTAAGAATAACATAGCAAAGATGTAATATGATACATAGTATTTTTTTAAATTGTGCTCTCAAAAATAAAACTGTTTACAAAGGATACTATTACACACAAGCTTATTAAAAATATTTAGGCATTTAAATGACTGCCAAATTAAATGTAGAATTGCATAAGTTTCATAGACAAAAGCACTATCTGAAGCAACATGTTTGAACACAGATTTGCAAAAAAATCTCCTCTTAATCAAATCCTAATTGGATGTTTCATTCTAGGTTAAGAACTACATGACATTTCAGAACAAATACACCCAATAAGCCTCTTCAGCCCTGGAAAAGCTGCAAGAGCATGCTGGCAATATTCTGCTGGAAAAACAGGGACAGGATTTAAGCTCCATGACACAGAACTTCTCTGAGTACCAGCTCTGATCATGTATCTCAAACAGAATCATGCAGTTTTTCACACATTCTCTTCTATTTCGAATTTGTGGGTTTTATCAGATACAGACCAAAGTTTGCCTGATGAAGTCTTAGAAAAATTACTGCTACAAAACATGCAAATAATGTGTAATAAAATCAAAGAGGACTTGAAAAAATACGTGAATATGAACTACTGTTAAACACCCAATCACAAAAATTACTCATGTATCACTAATGCATAACAGAACTCCTGTAGAAAGTTATTTTCTTGAAAGATGCCATTTATCAAGGTTATATAAAAATTTCTTCCTGTTTCTATTTGTGTTCGTAAAAGTCACAAAACTCTTCTTTGTAGTAAAGAAGAATGTGAGGATAATTAAAACAAACAAAAGGAAAATTATAAAATTCATATGATGTAATATGCATTAGGCAGCAAAGATACCTTTCAGATTCCACAGAAAAGGAGCTGATACACAGTTAACTGTACCTCCAAAATTTCACCTATCAGTCTCATTACCCACTCCCAAATTCAATTATTGACACTTCCAGTTCTCAAAACCTGGAACAGGTTTCCTGGAAAAATGAAAATTGCAACCACTAAAAGATCAGCTACAAAGATCCCAGGCAGAAAGGCAATTTGGACACAAGCAAAAATCATTTGAGAGAGGAATCACATTTGAATAGAACATGTGAAAGTAAATGCTGCAACCTTGAAATATTGTAGTAAGATAATTCCATAGGAAAGTATCCATTCCTTGCCATTTTAAAGACTTGTATTACAAACGCATTTAGAGGTGATTCTGGACTTAAAAAGGTAACTGTGAATTAGTACCCACACTGGAAACTCCAGTAAATTTATCTTAATCCTGGATGTTCTTCTCAGACATCACACACTTTGCAACAAGCACGGCAAGCTACAGACCTATTATGTTTCATGACCAGACCTTCTGGACAGATATATATGTATATCCATGGTATCCACATGTGCAGTAAAGCCACTGCCTTCAGGACATGCTGGGTCCACTGAGCAATCACATATAAACTGTACAGTTCATATTTAGTAGATCTGATGCTTTTCAAAACTCTTTGATCAGCAGATTCATAGAGCAATAATTATGCAGGGCATAAGACTTTGATCCTTTAATTGCCATCTACTGCAACAAACCCCAAGTCCATTATGCACTTTCTTCACACTCTAGTTAAGTGAAATTACTGGGCACCATCATAACTTTCTTTCTGCTCAATGTCTGTAGAGATGTTCTGAATTTCTAGACATTCTGTGCAATCTGGGTTACTGTAGACCTGGAAATCCTATGCAAATACTGAGACTCCCCACACACAGGGCTAAGTCCAGGTTTGTACAACCTGGAAAACGCAGAAACATGATATGTTTAAAATTGTTTCCTTACAGCACTTTTTAGTCTCAAATTTATTTTTTTTTAATCTAGTCACTAAATATATAGAAATCTTTACATTTTCAGCTGCTAAGATTTCTGTTAGTCAGATGATGACTTGTTTCCTACAAGGTATCTTCCTGTTGCTTTTGAGTAAACAACTAAAGTACTTCTGAGAAGAACAATAATTTATGTATTGTAATCACTAACCAAACCAGCTCTAAACTTCAATGATAGTTACAGGTCAAACCATATAGTTTAAATACAGCAGCTGACAGAATAAGGGTACTTACCTTTTAGGGGACAGAATCAATTCTTATTTCTCCAGATAATGCTTGCCATACACTGACAATAAAGACTTTCTCCAAATCAGCAGCTATTCAGCTTACCACAATATTCTACATTAAGCTGTTTCCATTCTCTCTCATTCCTCTTGTTCCTCTCCCTTTTTATTTCAAAATTTCATTCATTGATTTGCATAAAACTCTTAGGAAAGCCAGCATTTCAGCAGAATACTAGCTGTCCAAGTTACAAAGCACCCACTCTTTGTAACAGGAAAAGGTAGAAGTTTTGCTGTTTGTACCTCTACAAATGGCAGCCATAAAAACAAGGTTAATTTGATGTTAGGAGGAAATATTTGTAGAAATAATGTATGGCATTAGCTTTAAAAAGAACCATATATTTCTCAAATTCATTGACTTGCCTAACACAAAATTAGGCAGTAAAATCACTTTTCTATAAAGAAAGTACCTCTGCATATTATCTCACCATTCCACAGGAGAGTGTTGCTCTAAAGCCAAAACCTTCATTAATATCAAACACAAGATGCTCTTTGAAACAAGGTCTGTTTAGATCAATACCCTTCTTACATAGGTAACACTATACTAGGAATTGATAAACTGTTTGAGAAGGGATTTTTATACAGACACTTTCTCCAACTATAATTTTAAGTTTTCCAGGCAACCTATGTTTGGTACCAGCCTTCAGTACAACTTTTTTTTTTTTTCCCCCCTCCTTTTTCACAAGTTTACATTAGACATTTTAGTGCACAAATATTCACTGCAGTGCTTCTGGTAAGCAAAGGAATACTCAACTCTGCACTACCCTCCCCTCCAACACAGCCACTGTAGTTAAGCTTCTTAGCCAGTGCCTAAATATAGAGAAGGGCTAGATGCAGACTAGCTGCCTGATGATGCTTCAGGGTCTGTTAACATTTTGCCTGCAGACTGGGAAAGCTAATTGGGAGAACTGGTGGAAGAGTACTTAGGATCTTGGATCAGGAGAAAGCAGCCAGTCAATTCACAGACTGGAGGCTCTACTGACCCCACCCAGAGCATGAGACT
This sequence comes from Hylia prasina, assembly GCA_013397195.1. Classification (NCBI taxonomy): domain Eukaryota; kingdom Metazoa; phylum Chordata; class Aves; order Passeriformes; family Sylviidae; genus Hylia; species Hylia prasina. The sequence goes on along the minus strand of VYXD01005580.1, from coordinate 2,996,201 downwards.
ATCATCAGTGACCAAAATTCTGTTTTCCATTTATAGTTGGTGAAAAGTTTCAACAACTTCCTTTGCACCCAGACAGAGCTATAGTAATTCATGTCTTCACCACACTGAATTGGATATGCTCTGGCTGTCTAGCTTGTGCAAAGGCAGCTTGGAAACCTCATATGCATCTCTCGGGGCATTCCATTTCTTCCAAATTATTTCTGTCTCCGATTGAAAAGACTCATTTTGACTTGTCATCTGTGACCTGAGGAAAAGTCTTTGTGCCTATGCAATTCCATGAACTTCTTCACCTAAGAAGGGGAAGTTTCAGTTAGGGAGGCTCTGCAATGGCATTTGTGAGGATGGCCCTTCATTTTAGACACCATTCTTTCTACAAGTAAGTCTGCAGATCCTTCACTGGAAGACAACAATTTTTATACTTTCTTTAAAATTTTCATTAACAACAAAGGAAATAAATGAAAATATTAGATTTACTATCTGAAGGATGTGAAGCTCATTTTTAACTGCTGAGCCCTCAGTCTTTCAGAGGAGTGTGGAGTTGGAGCAACAGGTAGATGCCTCTAAGTAATTACACACAAGGCTAAACCAAATGCAGTTCAACCTATTTACTTTAAAAGTCTCTGTTAAAAGATTAATGGTTACCATGCTAGGACCTGCAAGTACCAAATCCCTCAGATACTTGCAGGATGTCATAAGCTTCCATCCCTTCTAAATAATCTGAAAATTGTACAGAAGTGGACAGTGACACACCAACACAAAAATCAATGATGCATTAAATTCTCTGATAGAGCCATGCTGGGAAGAGTCCTCTGGAGGAAATGGAGTTTCCATGGGTTGCTGCTTCTTCATGGTCCCCCTGCCTTCCCAAGTCATCCAAGTCTGGTCTACTCCAGTCTAATGTCCCTTATTTTTGTAGTTCCTTTAGTTTGTTCCCTATGTAAAGCACACAACATTGCTCAACTCAGATGCCGTAAACACTGTCAGAAAAAATTTTATTTTCAGTATTATCTGGTCTGTTTTGAAAATAACCACCAAAGAGCCACCACAGAAACCAGTGAGTAATAGTGTTCGTTTTTTAAATAATCCTTGTAGGTCCACCTCAGTTGTGCATGTATGTATTTCATTTGTGTATGACTTGACATATGAGAAAAAATAACACCAAAAAAAAGAATCATTTTGTTTTGAAGGAAAAGACACAATACAGATGAAGATTAATGAATATTCAATGCCTATTAACACTACTGAGTCTTTTGCTGACTTTGAAAGGAAGAGTATCTGTTCTGTGAGAAAGAAAAAAACCGCACAACTGTCTAACACACATCAGATCTTTTTCTGCCAATGATAGTTAATCATGCGTTTTGCCAAATCTCCATACACACTAAATACCTGTGGATACTGTCTTTCCAGCACAAGTTTCTTGCTTTTGCTGACCCAGCATACTTTGTTGGACACAATGTTTCTCTGCAGGATTAGCATGCAAAAAAACACCACCTGCAAAAGTGCTTCAGTTATAAATAGATCCCAGGACAAAAAAACCAAAACAACCAAACCCCCAAAACCAACAAAACCCAGAAGAAGGCAATATAAAACATTAACTTCCATTTAATGAATTAATAAAACTACTGCTTTTTGCTCTTTGCCATTTTTCTCTCCTCAAAATACACCTTAAAAATCTAATATATTACATGCCAAATGCAAGGTGATAGCATAATAACTGAGTAAAGCTGGTTAACGTGGCAAACAGATGGGATGGTTTAGCTCCAGTGTCATGGCAGACAGTCAACAGCAGCAAAACAAAATGCTTCTAAAAATGAAGATTCAGTAGCTTTATTGCACAGTTTTAACATGGGGGCTAAATTCTATGCTCATTTGCACTTTCCGTAATTCTGTGTAAATAAACTGCAGATATTATAGAAAACAGAATTTGGACTTCTTTATTTGCCACACACCTATACAAAGTGAGATTAGTATTAAAGCCTACAAATCATGAGTGTCCAGCTCTACACATTGCAGCAATTAATTTGCAGTTGTTTCTACCTTTGGTAATAATAACTACCTGGGTGGAACGTTCTGTTCTGGGTATTTGCATCAGATAATTTTCTAAAATTAATTTCAACAGAAAATACCAGCCANCTTGCCCTGCAATGCCAGCTGATGTTTTATAGCCACATAAAAAAAAAAAAAAAAAAAAAAAAAATCTAGTGACACATCTGTGCATCAGGTGAAGACCTTCATATGCGACACAGCAATGTCTCTTTGATCTGTGAAAAGCTGCCCAAATTAGGCAAAGCTGTAGACTCTGGGCATGTGTTCAGTAGATACTTCAAGCAGCTAACTTTTCCAGTGATTACATTCTATTGAATGTTCTCCTGCTTCAGGCTGGGCCGGATTTTCCCTGAACTATGGCTTTAGGTCCAAGCACCCATGTTGGAACAAGGAAATGGCCTCTCCTTATCTCTGAACTGCAGAGCTGACAGTGTGGAAGAGGAACAGGAGAATATACAGGGCAAGCAGAAAAAGGACAAGACTAGAAATGAGACTTGAAAAGTGTCCAGGCCAAAGAGTCAGGGTGGCATATGGGAATTAAATGCAGACTTAAGACAGGTAACTAACATTATACATGATGTGGAAAGGAGAAGCATTTAAGCCAAAAGAAGAATCTCACATTTCTTACCTTTTAGTACATATTTTTTAAAGAGTATTATAACTATGATTATATAAGAGTGGTTTTGTGCAATTTAAACTAGCTTAGAAAAATAAACAATACAACAAAGTAGTTTAATGCCAAGACAGAAGAATCTCCGTAAATCATTCACACAAACACTAAGATACAGAATGTGCATATACACTTAGAAAATTTATTCTGGTATCCCACAGAAAATGAAGATCAAAATAATTTGTTAAAATTCTAGAAGCTTTAAGCTGTATCTTTAAAGCTATATATAATTAAATCTGATTTGAGCATAAATGTGATTTGCTAGTTGTGCAATAAGCATTTTATAATTTAGAAGGGTCTTCTTTACACTCTGTGCAAATTTATTATTTTAAGGTTTTAGGATTATAGGGCATTTCAAGAAATTCTGTGAGCAGTGGGATGCTTTCTGGATTCCTTAAATGGTCTCCCAAAGACTCTTCTTAGCAGAAAAGCACTTTAAATAACAAAGGACTTATTTTTTACATTAATTGGACTCCATTAAAGAGGATGTTCAATATTAAAATTTCTTGTGGTATTTTGCAGTGTGGGAATAAGCTAAAACTATTTTTAGCATAAACTGTCACCTTGCAGAGGTAAGTCATACAGTAATCCAAGATCACGGGTATATAGTTTGCATTTAAGAAGCTCTCCAGTTTCCTCTCTAATTCAGTCTTTTGTTTCTGCCTGAAACATCCTTTCTGCACTATTAACCACATATCGATATATGGCAAAGTTTATAACATAAGAAAAAAACAAATTAGATGATGCCACTTTCTCAACTTCCAGAATTGCTTTCCTCTGTTGTTTGAAAGTGTACAGAGGAGAGGCCTTCCACACAATCCTCAACACCTTATTCTCTAAATTGGAGGGGTACAGACTCTATTGATGGATGGACTATTGAATGGATAAGGAATTGGATGGATGGCAATGGTGAGCAGCTCAGTGGCCATAGGGAGATGTGTTACAAGCGGTGTCCCTTGGGTCCGTACTGGGACCAGTGCTGTTCCATATCTCCATCAGTGACACAAACAACGGGATTGAGTGCACCCTCAGCAAGTCTGCAGGCACAACCCAGCTGAGAGGTGCAGCTGACACACCTGGAGGATGGGATGCCTGAGGGACCTGAACAAGATCAGGAAGTGGCTCCATGGGCACCTCATGAGTTCCTGCACGCGGGTCAGGACAGTCTTTGGTATCAACACAGGCAGGGCTAAAGTGATTCAGAGCAGCTCTGTCAAGAAGAACTTGGGGTACTGAGGGATGAAAAACTGACTGTGAGCTGCGAATGTGCACTCACAGCCCAGAAACCCAACAGTGTCCTGGACTGCACCCAAAGCACCATGGGCACAGGGGAGGGAGGGGATTCTGCCCCTCTGCTCTGGTGAAACCCATCTGGAACACTGCATCAACTCTCAGGCCTTGAAACAGGAAAGACATGGACCTGTTGGAGCAAGTCCAGAGTAGGGCCACAAAAATGATAAGAAGGATGGAACACCTATTGTATGAGGAAAGGCTGAGAGAGAGATGGGGTTATTTAGCCTGGGGAAGGCTCCGAGAAGACCTAATTGGGACCTTAAAATACCTGAAAGGGGCTGAAAAGAAAGACAGTGACACTTTTTTACAGTGCTTGCAGGGACAGGACAAAGCATAATGATTTTAAACTAAAAGAAAGTAGATTCAGACTAGATACGAGGAAGAAATTTCTACCTGCCCATCACTCTCACCATCATCTTGGCTTCAGTATTTCTATCCCCAGAGAAAAGCATAACATAAAAAATACCCATACTAAAGCAGACTTGTTAAACACAAGCTAACACATTGAGAAATTCAGTCACTATATTAGCACCATTAGCAACAATAATAATTAAGACATAATTTTAGATTTCTCATAGATTTAGAGTTCATAGATTTCTGTATTGTCCCACCACAAATAACTTTTAAAATATGTACGAAACACTATTTCTGCAGAGAATAACAAGTGACCAACAACTTTGAGGGAACCTTTTTGAGTTGTGACCTCAAATGTATTAGCCAACATAGATAAATCACTATTCAAAAGCAGCTTCCTATATATAATGTGGGCAATGCATGGCTTAACACAACCTCCTATTATAAAAAGCCTTTTTTGTGCTACTGTATAAAGGTCTTCAAAGTCCTTCCTAAGAGTCAGAGTACATACACATAAGAGATTTTTAGACACTTTTGCAGGGAATTTAAAATTCATTTATTACCAGATCTCCATGCTTTTTTTAGCACCTCTCACACAGTGTTTGTGAACTTTAAAAGCTTTCGATTTTTTTGAAGGCACAGTCTTTCAAGTTATAAACTACTCATTTCATATGAAGGTCAACAAAATTAATAGGTCTTAAGCAGATCAAAATATTTTCATATCAAGAAATGAAAACTGGCATCCAGAAAGCTAGACATAAAGCATCTGTAATTACTAATAACCTTTTCCATCTTGACAGCTGAAGAAATTACATACAGACTTTTCTCACTACAGCAATATAAGAACCAAGGGCTGAAAATGGTGCCTGGCCCCTGCAACCACACAAATAGTGATTGAATTTAATTTCTATTTAAGCACAGAACTTCCTTCTGAGAGACACTGTTAGATACATCATCAAAGATTGTATTTCAGCTTCTTTATGCCTCTGCTAGTTTCACCAACCAACTGTGTCAGCCTGCAAGTGGGCATTATCTAGCAAACTTGGTGATCGGACAGGATGCAACTGAGTAGAATGGAAATTATTTTGCTATCACTGCAAATCCAGTGGTTATCTTTGTTGGTTTTACCCAGTCATTCTGTTCCACAGAGGACACCATCCCTGAAGATTTGCAAAGCAAGGCTGCAGTAATGCAGCCACTTGGGGGAACTAATTGTTCAGAAAATAGTTGAAGGAGGTGATGGAAGCATTGGTCATAAACTAGTAATTCATAACCACCCAAGAGCATTGCAAATGTAAATCAGGTACTTTAGAAAGTGGGGATAAACATCGGTAATTGGATTTTTTTTAATTCCTGGGAGAATTGCCAGTGGAAATTTCTTTCAATGAGCTTCAGGAAAGATATGGACCTAAACAGTAATTCATCCACTGTAAAGTCAATGTAAAATTATTTTTAAAGAGGCTATCAAGATGAAATCAACAAGAACAAAATTTAAATATGCCTAATGCAAGTAGTAATTAATGGACTTACTTTCTCTTAAGTACAGGAAACAGTAACTACCAAGACTGCTAAAAAAATGAAGGCAAAATTCTTCAAAAACTATGCAGCACAAAAAGGTCAAATAGAATCATTTTATGAATAAAATTATAAAATAGTTTCTGATTAGATTTTTGCTCTTCTTTCAAAAAAGAGGACATACCTACATCTTACTGAGAGTTCAACCCTCTTTGGGACAGAAAACATATATGTCTCACGTCAGTAATGGAATCAGGCCTCTTACCCCCCAAATTTTAATTTTTTTTTTTTTTTTTTGCAAATACCAATGTAAAAAAAGAGAACAGAACAAAAAAGCAAAAGTTTTATTCCTGCTAAAGAGTACTTTTTTTTTGTGAGAATCAGTGCACTTTCTTCTAAAGAAAGACTGCATGCAAGAGAAAACAATTAATTTGCCACTTTGGCTCAATGTAACAACCATATTTTACTTGAGGCATTTAAAACATCTGCATGGTGACTTCCACAGTACAAACCTCAAAAATGTTCCCTGATGAACAGAGGATCAAAAGACTGCCAGTCTTGGCCTGGCCTACTTTGAGTCTTCTGTCATAGGCTATAGACAAAGTTTATCACTCCCCACAGAAACAGCCAGAACAATTGTTAAAACTTAGAGGACAGTTGGAGAGTATCTTCTGGGGGACTTTGTTAATAGGTAATTTCATTGAAAATTACTTAAGTGGTCTGAGTTTTGAATGAGGAATCCCTATATAAGATTTTTGTTTGCTCAAGTTTTGCCCCCTTTTCTTTCATGAGCCAGATTTCTTCAGAAAAACTCTCCAGCTCTGGCTGAGATATGCAAAACATTGCTACCTGGACTTAATTCCACTGAAGATTAAAAGAATAACAAAGATTAAAGGATCTCCACANGACTTAATTCCACTGAAGATTAAAACAAAGATTAAAGGATCTCCACTGTGCTTCAAATAGGTATGTGTATTTTGCAAGGAAGACATGGATCTGTAGAGCATGGGAAAATTAAAACATCTTCTGAAATAATATGGTCCTGACTAGGCAGACATTAGTTTTCATAACGTATAAAATTATCACTTGCTGCTGAACTTGAACACAGCTAGACTTTACTGGCAGTAGGATGCAGCAGAAAACAACTTAAATTACAATATCTGACTGGTTTTCCTCCTCCAGTGCATAATTATAATTATTTGCACTGCTTATTGGCATTGCTGCTTGCCCATGCTAGTCACCATGCAGTTCAGAGGCAACACTGATTCTCAAGAGGCGCTGGATGTGCTGTAAAGGAACTGTGGAATACACTGCTGAGAGGTGAGAATGGATCAGCGAAGCCCGGCAGTGGTGCCAGCAACGAGGGGATGGAAACAGGAACGCAGCCGCCAGGAATGCAGGCCGGAGATGATGCGCTCAGTCCCAGCCCGGAGCTGCCGTGTCCGTGTGTCCGTGTGTCCGTGTGTCCGTGCGGCGGACAAAGGGCCCGGAGCGGAGCCAGCAGAGGGAGTCGGGGCCCGTCCCGCCGCCCCGGGCCCGCTCCGCAGGTGCCAGCCCGGCTCAGCGCCGCGGCTCACGGCCACCGCCCCCCTCAGGTTCGAACAACGCACAGGCCATTCGACTTGCCTAATAATTTTGTAATGCTAAATACGGCGTGTCCTGGAAAATCCCCCAAGTCGCAGAATCAGGTACAGTACCGCGCCCAACCTCCGAACAAGTTTGTGACGAGTTAGCTTAGTATTTAAAACATTCTACCTCTGCAAACTTTTCAGTCAATTCAATGTTTTGTATAACTTGAGAGTATCTTAAAGCAAAGCAGTTGAGCCTTCCCGTTTGAAAGTAATTACTTCTATTAAACTATTTAGCATCTTCTATAACTGCAGTACAATTATTGTGCATGAGATTAAAAAAAAAAAATCCTTTACTGATCTTGTGTTAGTCTAGTCAGCGCCTGAAATGGCACATCCATGTTAACAGAACCACCAGTATTTACACTAGATGTTCTCCTTTCATAGACATATGAAAACAAAGCACTGTTACTAACATACTTTCCCATCCCAAGGAATACCCTGAAATCTTTGTCAAACTTTCTTGCTTTCATCATTGCTCAGCTCATCACACAAACCATCTGCATAAATAAAGATGTAAGCATCTGCTGTATGGCAAATGGTCTCAGGGGCAGATGTTTTTATCCTTGCATTCATGTCACTGGCTTGGATACATTATTTGAACAGATGTACACAATCTGAAAGTGTCGTGTCCCACAGTGAAACGTCTCCAACTGCTTTCTATCAAAGTACATAAATGCTATTTGCACCTGCATTTATGTTAATGATACAAAGGCAGCAGGGGTTCCAGCAAAGTGAGAGCTGATGCTAAGAAACACATTTACAAGGCTAATGGAAGTTTGAGATCCCCCAGCACCAACCAACCATAGTGACATGGATATAAAATGTACAGAACCACACTTGACCTATGATTCTAAAAAAATTAAAATAAACATATTCAAAGAACAAAACTATTGCTTTAGTGTGTTATACCCTTTTCCAATGTATATTTAAAAAAGACAAAATCTATCAGATAAGTAAACCAGGACAGCCTTCTATTTTGCAAAATATTTGTCTAAGATTAGACAATTCTTTTCTGCTAGAGTCATTTGACAAAATAAATTTATAAATCCGACAATGACAACAGTATTTCAGTTCACTAAGGCACAGTGGTATTGTATGCCATTATAGAGCATTATAAAAAAAACCAACACTTGCTCAACAGTAAATATTTAATGAGTGTGAATAGTCAAATACAATGCTTCAATGATTGTTGTCATGTTGTCATATGAATGAAATGATAGTTTCATAATCCCAAGGAAAAAATAAACTTTGGCAAGTTAGATACATTGTTCTGAAAAGTGCATCTAGTCGAAAATGGTGTTACAATTGCTTGCTACATAAAAGATAGTCACCCTTCTTATAAAATATTTTAAAACTGAGAAAAATACATATGTCTTGAGAGAGTACGGATCAAATTACAGAACACCTGCTATTACATGACAAATGGCAGCAGTGAAGGGTTTAGCTCTCACTCAAAGAACTTGCACTAATCATTACTTCCATACTTAACTGAAAAATAATGAGCACACTCAAAGTACAGAAACACTGACAAATATTCCAGACTGAATATAACTGATGGATAGGTTCCATTACCACCATAACCTATTTTCCAAAGTTTTATTTTTAAGAAATGTACCAACATTACAGTTGTACATAAACCATCACAAATTACTAATACCCTCCAAATTTTTGAAGTGCTGCATTTGAGAAACAAGTGGTATTTGATATAAAGACAAAAAAGTATCATAGTAAAATGTATACAGAGACTAGTATATTTGTAGAATATTATAATTTCACACTGATATAGCTCCTGGTCACAATCTAGGGAGGCCCTGCAGAGAGATCTCAACAAATTAGAGATCTGGGCAATCACCAGCCACATGAAGTTCAACAAGGCAAAGTGCTGGACTCTGTTCCTGGGATGGAACAACCCTGGATGTGGAGACTGGGCAAGGAGAGGTTGGAGAGCTCTGCCTCAGAAGGGGCCCTGGGGGTCCTGGTCCATGGCAAGCTGAACATGAGCCAGCAGTGCCCTGGCAGCCAGGAGGGCCAACCCTGTCCTGGGGGACATCAGGCACAGCCAGGCAAGGGAGGGGATTGTCCTGCTCTGCTCTGCACTGGGGCAGCCTCCCCTCCAGTGCTGGGGGCAGTNCTATGATCCTTGTGTGTCCCTTCCAACCCTGCTTATTCTGTTATTCTGTGACTTCTAACACGGAAGCTCACTTCCAAGTTGACCATCCCCTGAGTACGAGTTAGTAACAGGATACTGACTGGAATAGATTTTGATTTAGAGGAAAAAAAACCACCTTCAAAATCTCAAAGCAAATTCTTAATCAATTTGAAATTTGCAAACAGCTTCACAGTCTATATTCTCCCACTGCTATTCAGATATGGCTTTAATGTAAGACTTTAACCAGGGTCAAATTCCTGTTACTTAAAGGAAAAACTAAATAAATGCTTAAAGTATTAGAATGGAGCACTTCAGTCACAAGCATGGGAATGTAGAGCACACTCTGGAGTGGACAGCTTTACCCAACAGTAAGTACTGTCTTCCTTGAAAGAATAGTCCCAAGAGACACAGAACTCATCAACTAAGATCAATTAGAATGACACACTTCTGGAACAGCTTCCTCAGAATTATTACAGCATCATAAAAATACTCAGTCTTCACAAAACAAGTAAAGTATAAACTTACATGACAGTAAAAGCTCAAGGCTTCAAATTAAGTAATATATAGTGCTCTTCTTAATTAACATAAGTACTAACAACGGAAACTTAACTGACAACAAGCAGTGGTTCTGAAAGGTCCATTAGAGCTGATGTCATATCCACCAAACATTCACTCACATTTATGTATCATTAAAAATGACATTCATGTTAAAAATCATATTTAAACATTAGCATTGAGACACAGATCAAAGGGGAAAAGAAACTGGTTACAGCTACACATTTAGAGACTTGAGAATACACAAATACCGTTACTAATAACGGAGGGAAAAATCAAGACATCAACCCTAGTGAAAACTAAATCAAATGAAAGACAACTTTTGAAGAAACCACACAGAAGAAAGAATTAAATACAAAAAAAAAAAAATAGCAAGGATGGGAATGCTGAAGAAAAGACATTTAAAAAATTCTAAGTTAATGTTAATTTTCCTGTTTCTACTAATTACATAGCATAATTTGCAGATAGATTTGACCCCATTTAATATAGGGATCAAATATAGCAGGGATTTTCAAACATATGAGGATTTAAAAAAAAAATAAAAACTGAATACTTAATTCTGCTGAATCAAGGAAGAAGCAGATTTATGCACTTCAAGTTTCAGCTACAGGTGTTAGCAGTAATTAGTAATGCCCTAAAGAAGAAAACAATTTTAGCTAGTATAATTGTTTAAAGTGATAAATGTTGCAGTAATGGATTTTTTTTTCAAATCATACCACAGTAGAATACTAGACATAAGTAATACAGTGATTAATAATGATGAGATTTCTTCCACATTTTGAATCACAAGCATCTAATTTCTAAATAAAATATAGAAAACATACTATACCTGCAGAAACTGTTAACGGATTCTGCATTATGCCCTTTAACAGTTACGACAATGTTCCTAGAAAGAAATACAGATACTTAGAAGCTCTGATAATTTCTTAGAAACTAACAAAAAATGAACAGGACAATGGCAATAGTTTCCAGACTTGTATTTCAGAATAGATCCCAATATATCCATAGCTCTCAAGAAAACACCATCAGAGATTTAAACCAAGAGTTTCTTTGGACCCCTAGATGCGCTCTCCATATTTCAACACTGTGCTTCTTGTAATTAAACAATCCTCTTTAAAGCCAAGAAAAAGGACAGTCGTGAATCCCAATGTTAATACATTCTGAAGAATCACAGACAATACAGAGTCAAGCAATCATTTCCCTTCAAACATGGGACCTGTTGGGGAGGATCCAGAGGAGGATTTCTACATTGATCACAGGGATCACAGGCCTGAAGCACCTCTTTATGAAGACAGAGCTAAGGCTGATCAGCCTGAAGAATAGAAGGCTCCAAGGAGACCTTATAGCACCCTCCAATACCTAAAGGCAGCCAACAGGAAATCTGGAGTGGCCTTTTTACAAGTGCCTCTACAGATAGGACAAGGGGTATTTGCATTAAACTGAAAGAGGACAGGTTTAGATTCGATACTAGGAAGAAATTCTTTACTGTAAGGGTGGTGAGGCACTGGAACAGTTTTCCTGGAGAAGCTGTGAATGCCTTATCAAGGCCAAGCTGGATGCAGCTTTGAGCAACCTGATCTAGTGGAAGGTTCCCTGCCTAGGCAGGGCTGTCAGAACTGGGTGGCCTTTAAGGTCCCTTCCAACCCAAACCATTGTGATGCCACGTTACTGCATGGATCCCACATAAGTTTCTGACCAGCAGAATCTTTCATGGATGCCACAATGAAGATATTACCTTGCTCTTGTGAACCAAATATTACACTGCCATCTGTCCTGAATGTGCTGTTGGTATTTACAAGATGTGACGTACTACATTTGACCAAACAGCTTTACATGAAATGGCCACTCAGTAAATTAAGAGTTGGCTACTTCTTTGCAGTGCAGTTGAGTGCACTGTTCAAGCTCTGGTGAAGTGGGATTGAACAGTCAGGTAAGAGAGACATAGGATATCATCATGACAATATAAAACTGTTGTTATGTACTTAGATTTATTTTTCAAAAAATGGCCTAGCTTTTGGAATGGCTGCATAATAGTTTGGTTCAACTGAACACCACTAACATGTTAGACATCACAAAGGGTGTAAAGCTCTTGTTCTCCTCATGTAGCTGGAGGCTTTGGGAAGGCAACAGATAAGTCCACTGACTGACACATGGAACTACAACTTCTTGGGGATTTACTCAGATCTAAGCTTTTATACCAGTGCACATCTACAACATGCCCACAAACAAAGCCAGCTGCACAGATGTGGAGATTGCTGACCTTCCTGACCAATTTAACAGCCAGGAGAATCTTACATAAAGAACATACCAGACATGCACTCAAGACCCATCTTCTGAGTACATGGATTACCAAAGATTTGTTTTAGTTAAATACAGAAATACATTGGACAAATGCTGATGCAAATACCCAACAAAATAAACCTTGAATATATTTCTTTACTATCATGCAATTAGCTCTCAAAAAGCAATGGTGAGGTTCTGGGAAGAAGGTTCTGTAGGTAGCAGTAAAATAAAAAAAGAGGAAATCAATTCCATTTTCAGGAAGTTCAACATCAAAGCATAGAAGAACATGCTACTGAGCCTGGCTGCTGTGAGGAAACCTCTCACACAGCAAACAGGTGAAGCTCTTTGGTGCCTGTATCTTCTGTTCTGAGCCATACATATAACAAGCAGCTCTGGTACATCAACCAGCATCTCCTGGCAGCAGTTTGCAGATGCCAATCAGCAGATCCCTGACTGCCTCAAAGAGCCTCTGTCCGTGGTACTTAGGCAGCCAACCCCTGAGCTATCATACCCAGCACTTAAACACACGTTGGCTCACCTAAATGCAGTTTGATGTCATGGGAACATACAGACAACTCTCTCTGCACATCCAACAATGGAACAGACAACATCAGTGTAATTTCGGAACAGCAAGACAATTCTAGAAACTGGTGTGGGTTACCAGCTTATCTGTCACCCACATTGTAAGGCATACTTCCTTAAGGCCATATTGATCAATAACAGACTCAGTCTGAAACTTTTCTTCTCCCTCAGTATTTACAGCACTTCAAAACATACTGAAACATTTAAAGCAACACATATTCTTGTAAAAACAGTTTGAGAAATGACGTTCAAATAAAGCTTCTCAAAATTATTATTTCAAAGTCATATTTTTTTAGGTTTCCATGGTTTTTCCCTGGTATTGGGAGCATTAAACCATGTTAAAAAGGTACCCTGCTTATAGTTACTATCTACTTTTACAATTATAACCATCTTGATTTCAGAATACAGATGAACAATTCTTAGCATACCATATGGAAATAGAAGCTCCAGACATTCTTCCAATGCTCTTCCCAGACATATTCCAAAACCCTAACACTACAACACAAAACTGGATCATATAAATCCTAACATTGTGTAGAGACATCTCTGATTTGAATTCAGCTCTAGCTGCAGCAAGGTAATGGTATTAATCGAGAAAATCCAGTACTTATTTGACAAAGACATTGATCACCTGCTCTTAATAATAATCACAATAATTTTAAAATAGTATAATTTCTCCAATTAACATTGATAATTTATTTTAGCAATTCAAGAATAGTATTTTTATTGCTGTTATGTGAAAGAACCTTTCAACACACTTTATATTTGGAGATACTTAACCAAGTAACCTCCCTTTTTGGCAAAACTAAAGAGCTCAAGATTCGGAAATCAGGACAAATTCTTTTAACCCTTTCAAATTTTTCTATCCACCCTTATACATATAGCTGTGTTAAAGCATGTTTTCTTTGACTGTACATATACAATTTACAAAGCAAACCATAAACATTGTGCACTTGTCCTGTATTTTACAGTTTTCAAATACATCAACTGTGATCTTGCCTTTTTGATCCTTTCCCTGACAATTTCTGACATTTTTCTGCCAGCCTGTAATATGTTGAACAGATATTTATTATCTACACACACTTTATGCATGTCCCAAACATAAAATACAGTTTTATCAAAAAGTTCTGTACAGTGCACTGATTCAAACTTTTAGAATTTGAAGGTTATAACATCCACAAAACTATATATGCCTGCCCTGTGCAGGTATGGTCTTTGATATTTTTTTTTCCCCCATTTCCCCATAAAATGTTGCTTGGTTTGACTACTTCCTATAAAAAAAACAATGCTGAAGTTCAAAAAAACCCTAAGCTTAGAACTAAATTCACTAATTAAAATTTGTACCTCTTTTACACTCTTACATCCAGAAAGTAATTTAGGCTGACCACCAACTAATAATTCAGTGCGTCCTGATGTTTTTATTGAATACTGAAGAGTCAAATGTTCTTTCACTCTTCCCTGGCTATATTTGAGTCCAATACTGGCTCTTTCCAAATACAGGAGATGATATGGATTATTTCTATCTGGCAATACCATAAATTCTTCTCCACCTGAGAGCTTATCAAAATTATAAAAATGTTAAAATTCTATATAATCCTAAAATTTGTTTTGCTCAATTTATAACTCTGCCATAATACGCTAAATAAAATCATTCAAGTCACAGTACTCCAGAACTCAAATTAGTTCTCTAGAAATCTGCTGATGACTACTCAGAGATGAAAAGAAATCTATTACAAGAATTTCAAGTGAAGTGGAGTTGAAGCTGGACAGAATTAGAAAGTAAAATCTCTCTTAATACCATAAAATAAGCTGTATCATGCCTAACTATTCCTTATGTTACCAGAGAATGAAAGGATAAATTTCATTATCCCTTAAGAGACAAAAATAGCAAGCAAACTGGAAAAAAAATCCCATACTGTAACTCAGTCTTTAACAACCAAAGGAAGCAGAGCATATACATGTAATAATTTAAAAGCAATTTTCACAGGAAGATACCCACAGGTCTTTTATATGAAACAGGTGTCCTGATAGACACACTGAATATGAATATCAGTTGAACCCAATTAACCTAATTTGATGCTTGTCCATACTAAGACATTTATTTTAGATGTAACATAAAATCCTTTAGGATATTACAGAGAAAGCGATAAATAGGCTGTAAAGGTTATGACATTAATTTTACTGTCATCCTCATGCTTTAAGCAGACATCAAAACTAAAAACCTCGTCCTCTGGGAAGGAAGAACTACCTGAAAGTAATTATAGGACTTATTATCATAACAGTATTAAACTAGACCACTATGACCCTAACCAAATTTATTTTTGGTATCTTTTGTTAAAAGAACAAAGCTTCTCAATGACAACTGCACCTTCTAAGGCAGTGAACATTAGTTGGAAGAAAGCATTAAATCAAATCTTGTAATTTCATATTAAGCGTAATTATGAATTTTAATTTAAAACTAAGCATGTAAAGAAATGTTAGTCAAATATTATGTAATTTAATTTCAGGAGGAAAACACCCAGCTTAAAAGAAAAATTAAATACTTAATACAGTTTAGAAAAGACATTCTCCTGACAGAAGCCCATGAAATGCCCATTTGTATTTCAAAAGAAATTTTATTCACTTCATTTTTCACACCTGTTCTTTCACATACTCTGCCATCTTGTAAATGAGTGCCATGCAAACGGTATTTCCCATAATTTAGAAACTTTTCAACTGAAACCAAGTTCCCCAAGAAGCCTGAATGTATTAAATCAGCACAGCTTCCGGGAAAGTTGGGAAAATCCATTGTTATATAAAGGCCAAGTTAGACTTGAAATAAAAGAATAAAACATTGAAACTATGAAAAAATAGAGTGGAAGATAAAAATGACAGAAACAATATCTGAGTAGTGTAATACACAAAAGCATTTGTTCAAGCAAATGTATTTGCCAAAACCCTGCAGTGCTTGGCTACTTTATAAAATCAAGCACAAGGCATTAAGCCAATTTGTTTAAAAAATAAAAACCCCTCTGAAATCCTAAACACCAATACCCAAGCAATAGCTGATTTGCCTTTCTGAAAACCTGCAAAAATATTCTGCATTTCACTATTTGCATCTTCAGTCCCAAATGTCTGATTTATTCCATGTTTTCTATTTTACATATTTTTATATCAGGATTTGATCCTGTATCAGATCCTAGTCTTCCTATTCTATATCCAAAGAGATATGCATGCAGTCACAAGCAACAGTGTGCAAAATTGCTCACTGCTTATGTTTCCATACTTAGATAATTCATCACAGAGAAATGTGTGTCCATGGCAGAATTCTTTTGGCTGAGCCCATTAGATGACTTCAGCAGAACCACAAAAAGAAACAGAACAGTACAAACCCAGCAGAACCTAAAACCCAGGCTATTTTTAAACTTTTGGTCATCCTGTGAGATGGACCAGTCCGAGCGCATTTCCTGAACTTCAAGCCTTACATGCACTGAATGCCACAGTGGCAATCCTGGACAGAGATGCTTCCCTTCATACTCTGCTGGGTGATGTGGGGAATGGTTGGCTGGCAAGCCTACACCCTGCCCATCTGTCAGAGTGGAACTGTGCCTACACGACAGGTTCTATGCCACTTTCAGTAACATGTTGCTGAGAATAAAAGCTTATTTTTGAAACAACACAGGGCAACATCGACTCTCAACTTAAAATAGCAGGCAAATGAAAAATGATTGCTTTTTTTGAGGAGGTAAGTCTTTTGAAATCAGCTTGAAGGTTTTTCACAGGTATGAATAAAGACTAGCACATACACTGCAAGAGATGAGGCTGTTCCACACATTCTCTACTATTCTACTATTGTGGACAAACTAGCATACATTCTCACTAATTATTCTTACAACTATAACTATCTCCAAAAAAGCAAATTCAATGACCTGCGAAAAAATCTATAAAAGTGAAATTTCTCAAAAAGACACAGGGAGAAGAGAAGGCTAAAGGAGGTCCAATATTGATTCTTCATTTTATGAAATGTATGTTTATTAAAATAAAGTGGACTTGAACAGTTTTTATGACTATAAATAACCCCAACTATTTTCCATTTAATAAAACAACTCCATTCCAAAAAAAATTTCAAAAGAGCGTGGTCACTATTATGCCTCATATTAGACAATTCACTTCATGGAAAAAGAGATGTTATTTTTTGACAAATTTCCAATTTAAAAAGACAGATTGTCATCTTATGTTTTCATCAGTAAATCCCTTCTTGGTAGGAGAGCTCTGAATGCCACAAACTGCAGACCCGTATAAGTTCCATGTCTGGTTAGACATCTTTGCCATTATTTTGTATTAAAAGGTCAAAGCTTCTGATCTAAAATACAGTCTTGGTTATTACTGGTGTGAAAGTAACTATGAAATGATGAATCAATACAAATGGATAGATTTTGTTCTTGATTCTTAAGACAGCTAGAAACAATAGTTCTGGAAAATATAAATTTCATTTTTATCACATACTACAAGAAAACTATGCTGTCCATAGTTCTTAAAATTTAAATTCAAATTAACTTAGTATTTAAAACAAAACAAGGAACAGAAACATGTACCACTCTTAGTGGGTAATGACTAATCTAGAATTCACTTTAAAATTCAAACAGCACAGTTCCTTCTACTCATTTTCCTCCACACCACCATGTTATCCTGGTTCTTAATTAAGCATTCATTTATTGCTTGGGCCCAAAATGCTTAGAAGCTTAAGTGGGATTCTCAACAAGGCTGTTTCGAAAGACACAATCTATGTATCTTACACTTCTGTTAGCTCTATTCATAGTGGAATTGCAACACATCACTGTGGTTTTCAGTTTGCAATACCTGATTAAATTGTGAGACTTTTTGACTTTTGTTCATAATTAATCACTGTTTTGATCTGAAAAGACCAGACTACATATTTTATGTCTCACTGTGTACCTGCTGCTGTCCATTGGCTTTCTTTTCAGAAAAACAATATCACAAACACTAAACAGCAATTTCAGTAGAGTTACACTAAAACTTCAGGGAACTAGAAAAACATCTATGATTGTGTACACAGCTACTCACAAAACCATTCAGGTTGGGAGAAACTGCACAAGGTTATCCCATCCAACTTCCCTGTTTATAGCAGGGTCAACACTGGCCTTTACAGCTTTGTCTGGATGAGTCTTGAAAACATCAACAACTGCCTTTCAGAAATCAAATTGTATTTACTAACTGACAGCAAAGGGGAGCCTGAAAATTACTTTAGTCTACATACATAGGACAGATTGTTCCATCAATTCCTACAGCAATGCTCTTACCATACTCCAGAATTACCTAAACCTCCCATATTTCATATTTAATCCATCAGTTATGCTGATGGATTAAAGAGAATTTCAGTGATTGGCAGAGAATAAAGATATTTTGTAATAAAATGCCATATATACTTTTTATTTACCTAATGAATAACCTGCTTTTACACTACAGAAGACCAGAATGAGGTTAACATACAAAGGTACCAACCAAAATAATTAAAGAGGACTAAAGGAAAGACCAAAAAAACCCATTAGTTGTATTTTACTTTTTTTTTTAATCTTCCTCAACTTTAACATTTGAAGAATAAGTTATTACTAGCAGTGCTCCAACTTTCAGTGAAAGCTTTAGGATTCTGTTAATTTTAGACTACAGAAAGAACAAGTCAGGTCTGCAATACTGAAAGGAGAGCAAGTTCTGTTTAATTTGGTAGTCCTAACATATTTTGGAGCTACTTGAGACCTCAAAAAATAATCACACATGTAAAAAAAAATTATTTGAACGTGTCAGGTAACACAGCCCTAAAAATTCCATTAATAATTAGAGGATTAAGAGCTACACTCACCCGCACAATTTGACTGATTAAAGTTTGAAATGTAATGCTGAATTCTTCACAGAATCACAGATGGCCCTTAAGTTTTGCAGAGACTAAACAAGAAATAGTCAATCACTTCTTCTATTTTGACTGAATAGTCAACACTAATCTGCATCCCTCTGATAAAACTTCCTGTGTCATTCAGGAAGGATTTTGTACAGGGTTTCATTATTTTCATATAGTCTGGGTATGTTGTTAATGTTCCACTTAGAAGAAAAAACAACAGCTGACAAAAGCAAAAAACCACTCCAGGCTTTGCAAGGTGAATTGCTTTTGAAATTCTGACTAAAACAATGGAATTATTTCTGATTTTACTGAACATAGTACTCAATTTTGCCACGGTACCAAATAAGAGCATCATCTACAGTTGTTTCTACAAGAATTTCCATTACAAGCTTCTTAAAACATCAACAAAGCCACACTGTGGCATTTATAAAGTTTGGGCAGCAATATACTCTATACTTCATAAAATGCAGTGTATGTTTTTTAAGTTCAATGCATCATATTCACAGACCCAAGCAAAACAACCATTGAACAAATAAAAATAAAAATTAACAAATAGAAATAAAAATTAAAAATAACAGCCATTTACTATGACTGTTCCCAATCAAGCAATAAATGACCTAGACCAAGACGAGGTGTACTTCCAAGACGTTAGAATTCAAACTGCCTACCAATTGATGACTTTCTGTTTAAACTCCCTCTCAAAAGGGTTCACCTCTAACACGAATTCAAACTCCTAACACAGAAGTTAATGAAAGAAAGAATTCAATGACCTGCGTAGCCCAAAATACTAACACTGCCACATTCCTAAGACCATTAAAGCAAACTAAATTCTAAGGCCTAATTCCTCTCAAACAAAAAAGGCTCTTAATTTGAATTATACACTAAAAAATTTAGTGACTTATATCAAAGGAAAAAGCCTGTTTTCTTCAGCTGAACTCAAAAATAACTTCTAAGTTCTACTGAAGCAGAATTCATTTGAGCATGTGTTAACTGCTGTGAAGCACAGCTGGTCCTTGCAGAGAGCCCTGTAATAAACAATCTTCCAGGTAACGAATCAGATGTTGTACTAAGAACTGCTCTGACTGTCCTGGCACTACACTGATTCTGCCCCCAAACTTTGCCTCTAACACTGCTACCCCAGACTGTTTCAGGGCTAAGGATGGGCTTTTTCTGGATAGTTGCATGTCCAGTACTCTTCAAGAACACATACACTTTTAAATCCAGAGATGCAAATACAATAGTTGGATTTTTTTAACAATATCCAACATTAAAAATATTGCTCAACTATGGTTTGTGTCTTCTGTTTCCCAAACATGATCCTACTCACCAGAAAGGAATGTGTTTAACAGGTCACATCTTAAAACCCTGTAAAAATCTAATACTCACCAGAAAGGACTTCCATCTCACGCAACTTCCATCCACCTTTGGTGCCTCCCAAGCATATAATAAACTGTTCTACATTGGAAGAATCATTAAACAGTAAGTTGACAAATTAGAACATAATCTCACTGAAGCACCTTCATAAAACTCAGGAGTTCCAAATTTAGTGCAAAAATCAAAAGGTCACATTTTATATAAGTTCTGTCACAGTAGGTGCCTTAAGTGTTAAAGAATATTGCATCAATTTTATACTTGTAGATAAAAAGAATTCCCAACACGCAACCAATGCACCCAAAATGATCTTGCATAATTAAGGGCAGCTCAACATCCACAGCTGAAGATGTGAACTACAGTTCTGGAACCCTCGTGAGAGCTGCAGCCAGGGAAGTGACAGCCCAGCTGAGAGCTGCACACAGGCAGCAGAGGCAGCATCTGCCCTCCCTGTTGCTGCTGTGCCCAGAATAATTCAGACAGACCCCAGCAGAGAAGTTCAGCTGCTCGCCCGCATTCTTTGCTCGGTCACATCCCTCTCATTTTCTGGGAAAGGACTGTCACCACTTTGATGGATTCTCCTGCATGGAATATCCCAGTTCCCTGGCTGGGAGCTCCCAGAGCTCTGACCCAAATGAAAAAGCAACTGCTGGGCTGAAGCGACTAACTAATGTGTCATTTATTTTAAGAACAATCAGAACATAACAGTGTATTTTCTATTCAATCTGGTATAAATACATTTTTTTAATACAAACAGTAGAATTTAAATAGACACAGATATTCCACAGGTGTAGTTAGTTTTGGTGGCACACTCTATTGACTAGCATCAAGAAGCACGTACAATACCAGCTGTTGTTTAAACTGGTATACCTTTCCTAGAAAATATAGAGGACAATATATTCTATGATTTATTTAAATGAATCTCTTTCTTGCAGTCTATTATTGTCTATCAGCACTAGGTTACTGATGAACCATACTTCCTAAAAAAACTTTCACACAGTTAAAAATACAAAAAAGAATAAATCAAAATCCAACCTGTCCTAGTTTACTGCCTTCACTCAGCTTGTGTTGTTCTCCTTGTGCAAATAGTCCTTGCCAAAATAATTTTAATTTTTGTATCCACCACCCTGTTTGTTGTTTGAAAAACGTTAAAGGCACACAGCTTCAAAGACTACCAGACATTTTTAATGAAGTGTCCTTAAAACATGTTCATGGAAAAAAAATGTGAAATAAACATGTCAAAATTATTCCTGGATGCTGTCCAGCAACCAGCTGTGGAGTGCAGTCTATGCTAACCCTGGGAACATTCTTCTTTCTCTATGGCCTCCAGCTTTGTCTTCTGTTCCTACGGATATTTGTATTCTAAATGCATTCAGTTAAATCTCAAACTAAGCAAGACCAAACTGAATTAGTGTTTCAAGAGGCAAAAAATTAAGCATGACCAAGCTTTTAAAGCAACTAGGTTTTTTTTGGTTTGACACACAGTACCTTTTCATTAATTTACCATAAAAACCATGCTGTGGGACACCTACACTGCTTGAGTCATGTCAAGCCTTCAGATTCTAACACTGAAGTTCTGCTCACTTAAGGCAATTAAATAACTAAACATCTATTTTTTGAATAGCAGCACTAATTCCTACTTTATGTCCAAATCCAAACTTTGCTAGTCATGCTCAGTGTCTGTGGATTACAGCAGAGTTCTAATTATTTAAGACACTGCTCAAGCATGAACATACAGAGTTAAGAAAGGCAAAGGTCACAAAAGAAAGGCTAAAGAAAAGCTCAGCCTAACACTTAGCCGAGGAGGTGAACAAAACCATGGAAGAGGTTGAGGCACTGATAGAATGTTACCAACAGCAGATAAAGACGCAGTTCAAATCCACAGGATCAGAAGGACGCATTCAGTAGTGCTGAGATGGATACACTCTATCATCCTTTAAAAGTCATGGCATCAAAGGAGATTCCCCAAGACCGGAAAATGGCACATAGCCATCTTCAAGAAAGGCAAGAGAGAGGATCTGAGGAACTACAGGCCAGTCAGCCAAATATCAGTTTACAGAAAGGAGTAACCCCATGCAGCAGTACAATGTAGGTCTGACTTGCCCATTCTCATCAGCATTAATTATGCAATTCTCCTTTAAATCTTCACTGACAGCACACTACTATCAGCCTTTTCAAGGTGCACTTATTATACTTTCTAAATTTGGGCACATTAGTTCCCCTTCACCTCCAGCCTTCTTCTAAAATTTCTCCACTGTTCCATGATTTGTTAAAACTCAAAATGAATAATTCATACAGCTCTAAGCTTTTTTTCTTTTTTAGTATCTGTAGGTGTCAGTGCAGCAGATTTAAAAACATTTAACATTAATAGTTGCTGGTACAGTGATAATACATTCTTCCCATCACTAATGATGGAGGTGGTGAGATGTAAAAGCATCATTCAGCCT
The DNA here is from genome assembly GCA_013397195.1 of Hylia prasina. NCBI lineage: Eukaryota > Metazoa > Chordata > Aves > Passeriformes > Sylviidae > Hylia > Hylia prasina. The sequence continues at coordinate 2,973,412 of VYXD01005580.1, read as the reverse complement.
CTTTCAGAATACAGAACAAAATATTTATTGAATATTTATGCCTTTCTCTGCACAGCAGAAATTTATCATCCTTGCCCAGTATTGGACTTTTATCATTACTAAGCTTTTGTACCCTTCAAGAACATCCTCTATATTTAAAGAACTCCATTGTACTCTACTGCCCACAGATTTTTATTAATAACTTTACCTCCTTAATCGCCTGTCTCCAAGCCATACAGTGCTTGCCATCATCAGCTCCCCATTCTTTAAAACTGTATTGCTTCACTCCCTTCCTTACCTTGTTTCAACCAAACAAATCATGTCTCCTAAGAGAAGAATTGTTCTGGGAGTAACTAAATGAACAAGTAGGTGTCAAGCAAGTCACACTTTTATGCTCAAGTACTCCTTGTTTTTTAAAGCTGCTCTTCTTTTAAAGATTAAAGTTAGAGATATGCATGCAGAACTTGTTTTTGGCTCCCAACCTGCAAAATTAGATCATAGTTCTAACACACCTGTTCTATTTATTCTACATGCCTCAGAAAGAAAAATCGGTACAGAAGACAACAGAGTGGCTTTTATTTGTTTCAAAACTGTCCGATAGATATAAAGAAGTCTTTTCAAAGCTTCAGAAATTGATTAGTGGCCAAGTGATTTATCAGCACAAGCTCCCAATATCTGCAAAAGGCTGAATTCTCATATTTTTTCTTTACTGAATACAAAATGACTTTTAAGAAACTACTCATCTTTCTAGGATCTGAATTACATTGATAAAAAGTCTCCAGTGTATCTTTTTCAGATAAAAAACACTGCACAATACTACTCTACTTATCTTCTAGAATGGTGAGAACTGTTCAAACAGGCAACAGAACATTGAATATACACCACAGAAAAGTCTGTAAGGTTTTGCTGTGACATTTCACTTTTTAGAGAGATTCTCTAGTGAACAATCGTTAAACATGTTTTAACATACAAATTATTTCAGTCTGCTATAATTTTCTTCACACAGCTGTGATTTTGTTGTTTAATATATCATTTTGCTTTATCACAAAAACTTGCACTAAATAGCAAAACATACTAGCCTGGACAAAGAACACAGTATCCTTTAAGATTTAGATAAGGGGTTTAATATAGAGAGAACATTACCAAACATATTTCTACCAAAAAAAAAAAATCAATGCTTCCCTTGCAGCACAGCTGAAAACTCTGCATATTATTTCTACCACATCCACATCTGCTCTCCAAAGTCATTCACCTTTCACTAGTCCTGAAATAATGTAAGATCTGTGTTGTAAAATTTGTAGTTTTGAGGTGCACCGGGTGCATGCCAACAATCCTCTGTATCAAACATTCATCCATCCAGCTCAACTACTTTTTAGGGCACTGGAAGGGAGGAGGGGAGATTAAAAATAATGGTGATAACTACTAAAGACATTTTGGACTTTTCTTCTAAGCTGTTTCTGATCTGTGTGAATTCACTTGCTGCATGCAGGCCTCATGGCACATACCATGTAAATGTCAATGACCATGCTACAAGTTAGAACTGAGCTAACCTGGAAAACGAAACACAAAATTGCAGTGACAGAGTTCCCTTCAAACACACAGTCCTGTGATGAATCTAAAAAACAAGTACTTCCATTGATGACAGTTATCTTCAAAGATAAGTAAATATTTTTCAGTATTTCTGGCTATATACATATTTAATTTTTAAGTACTTTTAAAACTGTTGATTGAAACAGCTGTAACACCAACAGTATTTAAATATCACAAAAATTCACAGACTGGAAGCCAAATTTATTTTATATAGATGGAAGAATTAAGCTTAAGTTTCTGAAATGTGAAGTTTTGGATAGGAATTTTAGAAGAAGCTTCCAATAAGTAAAAAAATTTAGACAATACATAATACATTTAGCAGATGACAAAACATAAAATTACTTTGAGCATCAGAGCAGATGACAAGAAGAGAACTCTTTCTATACAGGAGAAACACATATATAGTAAGGATACAGTGTCTTCTGTTTCCTAACATCTTTCAAATTGCTAAATAACTTGTAAGGTTCTCTGTGTTCATNACACAGCTTCCCCTCAGGGCCCTTCACCATCTTTGTGGCTGTCCTTTTTATGCTTTCTAACAGTTTTGTATCTTTCTTATATTGCGGCACCCAGAACTGCCCCCAGCACTGGAGGTGAGGCTGCTGCAATGCAGAGCAGAGCAGGACAATCCCTTCCCTTGCCTGGCTGTGCCTGATGTCACCAGGCCAGGGTTGGCCCTCCTGGCTGCCAGGGCACTGCTGGCTCATGTTCAACTTGCCATGGACCAGCATCCCCAGGGCCCCTTCTGAGGCAGAGCTCTGCAGCTTCTCAATGCCCAGACTCCCCATCTCAGGAACAGAGTCCAGCACTTTGCCTTGTTGAGCTTCATGTGGCTGGTGATTGCCCAGATCTCTAACTTGTTGAGATCTCTCTGCAGGGCCTCCCTGGTGCATCAGGCACAGCATCGCCAGCCAGGCAAGGGAGGGGACTGTCCCACTCTGCTCTGCACGGGCACAGCCTCTCCTTGAGGCCTGCGTGCAGGTTGGGGCACCACAAAATAAGAAAGATATAAAGCTGTTAGAAAGTGTAAAAAGGAGAGCCACCAAAATGGTGACGGGCCTTGAGGGAAAGCCTCATATGAGGAGTGGCTGACGTCACTTGGTCTGGAGGAGACTGAGGGGAGATCTCATTCCAGTCTACAGCTTCCTCATGAGGGAAGGGCAGACACTGATCTCTGTGGTGACCAGTGACAGAATGGGAATGGCCTGAAGTCGTGTGAGGGGAGGTTCAGATTGAATATTAGGAAAAGGTTCTTCACCCAGAGGGTGGCTGGGCACTGGAACAGGCTCCCCAGGGAAGCTGTCACAGCACCGAGCCTGACAGAGTTCAAGAAGTGTTCGGACAATGCTCTCAAGGACAGGGTGTGACCCTTGGGGCTGCCCTGTGAAGGCCCAGGAGCTGGACTAGGATAATTCCTGTGGGTCCCTTCCAACCAAGGATATTCTGTGATTCTTTCTGTGCACCAATGGCAAACAATGTAATTCAACATTTTAGCAGTACTTAAAGACTCTATCATATACAGTTCAAGTCAAGAAAGCTATGGAGATAGAAACTGCCCTTAAAAATCTAGTCAAGAGGCACTCTGTGACTAAACAGCTTGTGAACACTGAAAGTGAGAAACCACTGCACTTGAAAACAAAGTGCCTTCAGTTCTACCAAATGTGCTATTACACCGGATGTGTGTTAAACTTGTTTACATTTTACTTTTTATAACCAGTTTCAAACTGAGGCACTTAATCTTTCCTTAGATAAGCAAAATGAATTAATTACTATCAAATCCTAGACACATTTATGCATTTTGTCACAACAGTAATTTACACATCCTCCCTAAGAGAGAACTCGTACAACTCTGAATATAAAAATACAGTTGACTACATTGTATGAAAGCATAAAAGCTCCCCTAATTAAAATAATTCCTTATTTCTGTAAAAGCTTGTTAAAACCAAAGACTTGCTTTCTCTGTACTAAATACACTTCAAATTGGGTCCAATTCTTCCCTGCATCAAGCTATAGGCATCACCTTGCCTCTAGCACATTACAGACACCTAAGTCCACAAGAATTTTAAGTTAAATCACTAGAAGATCAACATGCACACACACACAGAGGATAAACAGAACCAGCTTACATCCTGTAACATGACTTCTATACAAAAAGCAAGAGGCAATTCACATAGACTCTGAAACCACAAATTTTTCAGGGAAAAAAAATCATTATCACTCAGGGTACTTTCCACCACAAAGGTGAAATTCATAATGGAGAGTTTGGTGAGTTACATTCTAAGTATTTTACAAAGTAAATTCAAAACAGGTTACCTTTAATTACAAAATAGAGAGTAATTCTTCTCTTCCTTCATCCAAGCAGAAGCAAAATTAAACAGGTAAAGAGAATGGCAAGATGAACTATACATCCTATTAGATAGAAACCAGGCTTCAGGAGAGTTTGCCTCTCAGCTAACTCTAAATTCATCAGTGTTTTCATAATATATAGTCAAAAGTGAGCTGTTTTGGAAAAAAAAAATCTTTAACCAAAGTATTACCCTGTTGCACAGGACGCCTATCATGCTTGCAGCATGTTTAACACATACCCAAGTGGATATGCAGAGGTAAAGCCCCTTCACATGAAGTTTCCTAACAAATCTCAGCCCACAATAAAATGACAGTGTAATTGGGAATTACAAGCAGCATCTTTTTCTGTATAGTTACACTCACCTTACACTTCATGGTTTTTTCCACATAACTACTGTACAAATACTTCATGCCAGGACTGGATTTCTCTGTGTTGAATAATACCCCATAAGAACATCTGGGTTCAACAACAAAAATAGATCTGACAGCCACACTCCCAGTTACATGATGGAGTATGCAATTAAGAACTGGGCAACATACTGACTGCATTCCAATTATAACTAAGGCATCAAATTCAAGACTTCCTGAAAAGATTAAAGACATTTTCATTAAAGTATATTCTTCCTGTCATTCACTAGCATAGCAGCACAGTCAACAACACACATGCCAACTGTTTTAATTTCTATTTATATAGTAAAGCACAGGCATTGGACTGCATGAGAGCTAAACTAAGAAAAGAGCTCAAACTGATACAATTTATCACCTACAAACCATTTTCTTCCAGGTATAATCATATAACCCCATTGAGCTCACTGTTATACATTCACAAGACTTCAGTCAGTCAGTTACTGGGAAGACTTCTGAGTACATGTGTTGCAAATACAATACNAACCATTTTCTTCCAGGTATAATCATATAGCTCCGTTGAGCTCACAGTTACACATTCACAAGACTTCAGTCAGTTACTGGGAAGACTTCTGAGTACATGTGTTGCAAATACAATACAGCTAAACAGAATTACTTGCAGCGTGAGAATTTCATAAAGCAGCCAATTAAATGCACAAGTTAATAAGACTAGGCTTATGATAAAAAGTTACCTACAAGAGGATAATAAGATATAATAAGTTAATGAGATTGTTCTTTACTGAAGTATCACAATTCAGGCTATTTCTTGGACCCATAGAGAACCTCCAACTACTTTCTCTGACAGTAGCAAAAAAAAAATTGTTACTGACTACATTGTCAGTAACAAAAAAACCCCAAAAAACAACCCAACACTCACCAGCGTCAATGTATCAGCACATTACAACTCCTCACACCCTAAAAAAACCTTGCCATCACAACCTTTCATCTTTCTTGGCACTGTGAGAAAACAGCATAAAGGTCATGGAAAACAAACTTCACTCACATTCTTACAGGTGTCTCCTCCACATTAAAGCTGAAGAGCAGCACAGAAAACCTTTTGGTGCCTTTGCAGAACAGAGAACACTTCAGTTCCCACACCTCTGAAGTCAACATTTTTCAGTAGTATACAGTCACTTCTATTTAAAAACAAAATAATACCTTGGGTTTACTGTTTATATACCAAAAGTGAAAATCAAAGAAATACAGGATAACTGAACTATGTAGGAAAGACAGAATTAATTTTTTTTTTTTTTTTTTTTTTAAGATATGCAGCTACTGCAAAGAATTAAAAAGAAAAAAGAATCCTGAAGGCTCAGCTAAGTAGCTCTACATTCAAACAAGCTTAAAAAGATTTGCCAATTATATGGTCAAAAGTAAGAAGCTACAGTCAAAGTCTTTTTTATATCATAACCTATTTTCCAAATGTATTAAGAAAAAAATAATCTTCAATGTGAAACTCACAGTCATTCAACCAAGATTCAGCAAATTCTAAACCCACACACTTGATTTGTCACGTATTTTGGCTGCTAAGTTTGACTCTAGAAGAGTGATGTGCTACCTTATTATTATTTTTTAGAAGACTTCTCTTGGGATTGCACAGCAAAGGAATGAGTATGTAGCCTATCTTACACAGGAAGGAGAGATTTTTATCCTTAAAAACAGGAGGTTCGCCCACATGATCACCTGGGACAAACTTGGCCAGTACAAGCAGACTAGAAGGTTATAGGAGCCTGGGAATGTTTAACATCAAGAAAGTAATTACAGCCCAGCAAGATCAGAAGGAATTACACAGGAAATGTGAACAGTAACCCTTTCATGCCAAAAAAAATAGTGAAAAAGTGAGTTCTTAGCTGCCAGAGTACAGACTATAAGGCTGTACAAACCAATTGCAAAATGCAGGAATGGAAAAAACACTGTGTATTACTAGGCAATAAATTCCCAACGATGTGATAAAGCTACACCTCCATGGAAAGAACAAAACCCCTGGTCTTTCTTCTTGCCATGTATATGCAGTATAATTAAAGCCCAGAAGAAACATGAAAAAGTTGCAAACACCACACAAGAATGGTCAGTTGTCTCTTCTGGACTTTTTCTTTTAAATTTCTGCTGACCAGACAGTGTTCCCTCTAGAAGATGGTCAAATATCTTGTTCTTATTTAGTCATGGAAAATCTCTGTCTAAAATATGTAGGGCATTATTCAAGCAAGAATGCTAACTCTCTCAGTTACTTATTTCATAAATTTAAATCTCCCAAATTTTGAAATAAACCCCATAACTCCAAATGGGCTCAAAGTACTCCCATGTATTTGCTGGTGAAACAATTTCTATTCTCTAGGGACATGGGAGAATTTGAGTGATCTGACTGTAGTTCAGTCTAGTTAGAAAGCCTTCAAGTGTGATATTGGAAAGTGAACAGTGGTCATATGCCTGTCCTTCACACAGAACTGGGACCCATTTTAGTGAGAGAGGATTTTTTCCTAAGCTCCTCACTAAGGAAAATAGCATTCCTTTAAATCTGGTAAGACCTAATGCTGCACATAACCCCAGTGAGACAAGAGATGAGCAATAAGGCAACCAAGCACTAGTGTTTTTATTAACTTATTTATTAAAATTACTATGAATACATCCTGATTAAACAAAAATAAGCTCCTCTAAAATGAGTCCTCGTGTATATCTGCTCTACTGAAAAATGAGCTTAAAAGATACTTTTACAATTAAAAAAAGTATCAGTGAATTATCTTATTTAAGTAACACGCTTCTTAGGCTGTTCTTAAAAATACAAATCAGAACAGCATCATCACACATTGCAGTGCCAAAACCAGTGTATCACTTCAGCTTCTTTTCTTCCAACCTTGTGACACAGGTCTACCTCCCTTTACTACCAAAGCCTTTCTTTTCTCATCTCTTCTGTTGGATTCTGTTTGGTTTCATTTTCCTTGCCTTCACATCTAAGGTGGGTGGGATTTTGCCATCACTAAAGCCACATGCGCCACCAATTCATGCATGGCTGAAGTCTACTCAGCTACCTCCTCAATGGAATTTCTAAATAAATAAAATCAAGGGGGGGGGGAAGAAAATACAAAAGCAGCACATGAAAATTTCAAACATGGGCATGCAAATAGGGCAGAGACAGTGCAGTTAAGAAGCAATAAGGACAAGGAGTAATTGCAAACATTATAGCCTGCACAAGTAACCATAACTTCCATTCTTCAGGAGATAAAACTGAAACATGAAACAATTATATTTTCTATTATTTTACTGAGAGGGAGGCTGAAAAAGACAAGCACTGTGACCTCATTCTGGAGACAAAGGGAAAATTCCATTTTCTCCTGCACTAAACTTAATCCCACTTCTAAGGGCTGGTGATTTGCAAAAATAAACTGAACTAGCTTTCCCAGTCAACACACGTTCTTCAAAGATTTAAGTCACTTCTCCTAAATTTGTCTGTCTCCACAGCAGATTAAAGATTCAGCAGTACAATATTCATACAAGATGTTAGCCAAAAAAACTGCAATAGTGAATGAGCCACTAGTTTTTCAACAGCGATAAATGCAACACAAACCTATCCACAGCATATAACACTATGTTCATAGGTCAGAAAAATATATTTCAATATTGTTGCAAGATAGTCTGTTTTCAAAGGACTTGTACATATAAAGCAAAAATACTCCCAGTGATACTGTTTGGGGTTTTTTTCATTTCAATGTGCTTAAAACCACAGCCTATTTTTAGCAGGTGAACTGACTGAAGTCTGTCAGAAGCCAGGAGATACCTACAAGGGCTATTAATGTGCAAATGAGTTGGTGGCAACAGTCATGGGAAGGGTTCCCTGTACCTCCCAAGTGTAGGCAGCACTCAGAAACTGAGCATTCCTTGCAACACATGAATTTGTAACTGACTCATCTGCTGCACCCTGGAGCAGCACTGTGGCTCACAACAGTGGGCATGGCATAGGATTCCTTTGCAAATCAACATTTTTCCACCTGGCCACATCTGCTCTTTGTGACCCTTCTGTAGAATTTGTATCTGAAAACTTGTAGAGGTTGAACAGTGATTCTTGTGGGCCCCTTCCCACTCAGGATATTCCACGAATCTACTGTGCCACTACACATAATGCTCTTTAACTGGGAGGTTACTGGCATTCAACTTATTTCTAGAAAGAAATCTAATTAACTTTAAAAACCTTAAAGTAAGAAGTGTCATATTTTGGGCCTGTGAAACCACTTTATAATGAAAAAGTGAATTCCAAAGATACTAGTTTTGAAAATTACCATGCTTCTAAATACAGTTATTTGTAATATGACTAGATTTCAATAGAAATTTAAAACTTTCTCTTCTGGGGACATCTACTATATTAACTATCTATATTAACTAACACAAGTTAATATTCCCATCCAGCACCTTCCTCACTGCAAGTATACACATTAAACACATTCTCCTTCCCAATCCAGAGCAGCTGTCTAAAGATAATTGCCAAAGAATGACTTATCAGGTAACTACACCATTGACACACAAGTCTTGGAAACAGAGAGGCCAGTAAAGAAAACTTGAAACTGTTCCCTGTGAATATCCTCCATCAGGCAAGCATAGCTACTCTCTCTCAACCATTACTAACATCTATGAATTCTTTGGGTTTATCCATTAATTTTGCAATTATTAATAAATATTTTGGAAATGGTCTTTCTAGTGTTTCATGTTTGAAATGCTATGAAGAGACAATTCAAATAAATCGTTTCCATTACTGAACAGCAAACACTTTAAAACATAATCCCACTTTGACAAAAAAAGGCTCACATGCCCAAGTTAATTACGTCTCTCATCACTGAAATCCCTCAGAGTTAAACAAGTCTCAGGATACTCAGCCTGTCCTATTCCCCTGACAGGACGCTTGCAATAGTCTATAGGTCCAGTCTACTTTACAAATTATTTTTTTACTTTTTGTTTTCTGGGGGGAAGAAGTTTTACAAGTTCTTAGATATTACCATCAATACATTATTCATTTTCCTTGACTTGCATTTTTTATGATGGTCCAATTAAAACCCATTATTCCACAACTTGTATAACCAAGACTTTTGTGATATTTTTTGCTTTTCCAAAATTAACAGCTTCCTGGAACAGGAAGAGAATTATCCAGAACAAATCAGTTCTATATTCAGGAGTTTCCATCAATTTTATTAGCGTTAATCTAAGGAATTTTTATGCTTCTCAAAAGCTGATCAGCCAAATTTTTCAAATGTATCTGCATTTCTGTAAGTGTAGAATAATTTTAAAATTGAAAAATAAAAGTAAGAGTTTGGTCCGCTTTAATCTTGAACATGAACAAAGCTTTCTTTCAAAACAGAACAGAAATTTCACTTTCCAATGAACATCAATATTTTATACCAAATATTTGAAGATTTTTAGATGCAAAAAACACCTTCAAAAAAGTTTCAAAACTTTTACAGTGAATTAGATCAATTATACCTTAATAACACCCTAGACCAGCTCTCCTCACAACACCCAGCTATCTTCAAAGCATGTTAGTACATAAATGTAGGTTTGATGCTTGTATGAAATCATTAAAAAAGAAATTAAACAGGTACAACCTTGATGTAGCCTAAACAGACTCTACAGTTTCATGCTTCTTTTGAAGCAAAATCTTATCATATAAAAGAAACCTCACAAATACTTAATTACTTAAATGAGCTAGAACAGAGTCTTTAAATACAGAATCCACAACATAACCATTTTTCTAACTTTTTTTATGTGGTCACAAAGTCTTTCTGACACAACAAAAAACTTGACAGCCTGGTGAAAAATATCTGTATGAAATTAAGTTCGGGGCAAACATAAATGATGCTAATCAAACACACCAAAACTGTTAGTTTCACCAGCTCACCTTAGGCAAACATGCTCTAAACTGGCCAGAGGTGAAAAATCCTGCACTGGACTAGACTAAGTCAGTGTCTGAATAACCATCCCAGCACCTGTTGATCAAATCTGGCTTCCTTATCATTTAAGAAATCCAAAAGGCTTCACTCAATCCTCTTGGAGCATCTCTGAACACAGTTATCTCCAGGCCTGTCACTTTCAAGTCACTGAAATTACCTGTCTAACCAAGAAACCCAACACACTACAGCCAACAGGCAGGTTAGTCCTGTGTTCTTTTAGCAGTGCACTGACATTATTCATCAGCAAAAGTCATGGGAAGATTTGGTCTCAAACCTGAGCAGCAGCACACTCCACTCAGGACTCTGCAGAGGAGAACAGAGCATGTACATTATAGACCTTACACATATGATGCTTCTGTCAAGTGACCCCACTATATTAATTGCTTTTTTAAAAAAGTAGACTCCATAATCTTACTAAATGCACAATAACCTACATTCCTTTTATTTCAAATCCCATCTCCCCCTTTAAATGATAAGAGCTACTACCAAAGCTAAATAAGAGTCCAGCTTCACCACCAGAATAGAAGACTCAAAGCAGGAGTCAACATGATTTACTGAAACCCTAATACTTTATCAGTTAGTACCATCTCAAGGAAAAGTATATTTATTACTGTCCTCCCATCCAGATCACTGTGTAAATAAAACTTTTGCATCACAGAACAAAAATTCTCCCGAAATTATCAAGTACATCATTCTACACATACAACAACAGAGAACTGGCACAAGTTTCAAATACAGCAACCTGCAATCAAAATTATGTAAATGTAAATATGATGTAAAATACATCATATTTATGTTCCTATAAACTATACTGTAGCAATATATACTCTTGTAGAGCAAGTAGATGATGAATGAAAAACAAAGATGTGAGAAAGAGAAACAAACAAGGAATCAGGCTGCTAACTAACAAACTACACCAGGTGTTGTCAGAAATGGCCCTTAATAAGGTAAGATTTAAAGAAGAAAGAAGCTACCACTCACTTTCAGAGCATTGTGTTCATTTACAAAAGCGAACAGAAATAATCCAAAGCAAGAAACTTCTCCAGGATTCCACATACATCTTGGACCCACCTGATTATGTAAAGACTGGCAACATGTAGTGGTGGCTTTTAAATGTATATTTTTCAAACAGTGACAATCCCAAATAGCAAGGCTTACTTTTCAAATGTTCCAACCCTAAATAATGTTTAAAAGTTGACTATTATTTTAGACTTATCATCCCTGGCAGTGTACCTCTCAGTTACTGAAGTTTTTTCTGCCTAGACAGGAGAATTCCATTTCTAGGATTCACACAGAGAAAATGTTTCAGTATAAATCGTGGCTATTCTAAGCCAGGAAAATGTCCCACGGATTACTAAGTTACCATCTTTCAGGCAAGTTCTCTGTAATTAAGGTATCAATTATAATTTCACAGGCATGTTTTACTTTATAAATAAACTCTGTTTCCACAATTTGAGCTGTGGGAAAGAATGTCTGCGTCAATGCAGCAACCCTTGCAGCACAGCAAGTTTTGAACTGAATGCCAGCTCTAAATGTTATAGTACAGATTCTGGCATGCAAAAAATAGGAGGAAGACTTCCCTCTCACCCCCAAATTCCCACAAGCCTGCTGAATTTTTTTTATTCCTGTCACGGCACCTCCCTGACATCTGCTCTTTGCTGCTCTAGAGCCAAATATAACAAATTTAACTCAATATGCTGCTAAACACAACAAAAGTAAAAACTGCAGCCTGCCCTAAGAAAAGGACATTCAAGTGGGAATGAGAAAAAGCCGATTCTGTAGTCTTTGCCTGTTGAACACTGCTTCTGATGCTTTTATCACAGAGTTTTATATTTGAGTTTGATAGAGGCCAAAAGCAAACAGTTTCTAGGACTTGAACCATGCCAAGAGAAAAGACTGGCAGAGTGACAAGCATGCTCATTTAATTAAGATACCCCCACTGCTATTTTTATGACTTTTTACATACTTGCTGGGAGTTGGCAGGGTGACACAGAAGGCCAGCGTTAGCTCATTTCATCCTCCCAAAATATTCCATCACTCTAGGTACAGAACAAACTTGTGTACTGACTTGAATTAAATTACTGCAGGAACACCAACTTAATGCACAAGCCCAGGCAATAGAAAAATCAAAGCTGAACAGAACAGTGTCTCACAAGTAGCAAGTTGCAAAAGCAACTGGCCTACATAAATTCTTTCCAATTTCATGAGGACCCTGATGTTAATCCCCAAAACCTCTTCTCCAATATGCACATCTACAAGAGAAACAAAATAAATTCAGTGCATCCTACCAAGGAAGCTAGACATATTACCTAGTGGCTGTCTCATCTAGATATAACCCAATACAGGGAAAGAGAAAAAACAAATTAGAAATGCTCTAACTCTTTCTCCCATAAACAAACTAGAGATAGACTTAACTCCTTTACTCACACCATCAACATATGGTTTGTAGACGAGCTTTATTAAAAATCATGATGGAAAAAATAATTTTGCAAGTGACAAAAAGATAAGGGATTATATTCTTTCAGGAGAAATGGTAACCTGAGCCTGTGTAAACACTCCTGCACTCTAACTTATCCAATTTCTATTAGAATTTTTCTAAATTAAAATTATCCCTAGACTGCACAGCTCAGTCTTACCAGTTTATTAAAAATAGATCCTTTCTCAAATTTCCTTTCTCACTTTGCCACCTTAATTTCAGAGAATGTCCCCATACTCTTATAGCATGAACCAACAAAACAAAAGCTTTTGAGTTACTTCTCTCAAACAATTTACCATTCTGTGTACTTGTGTTATACTTCTCCATATTCACTGCCTTTCAAACGCTAAACAATCTCTTTTTTTACAAAAAAAAAAAAAAATTGCTCTGTATAAAAGCAAAATTCCCTCCCCACAGATTCCTCTTTTAGACTCCTCCCTGATTCCCTTTTTCTCTACATCCTTTTTAAAGGCATCCAGCACCACATCTACAGTGATGGCATGCTGTATGACAGTAAGATACTGATTTTTACCATATAATTTTATACTCCATCACACTTCGTTTACTTTGATTGCAAGTATGAACACAGGTATCAGAAGTTAAGAGAAGAAACAAGATTTTTAACAAGCAGTCCCCTCCTTTCAGTATGTGGCATTACTAACGTATCAAGACATCATTTGGGACCAGGTAGTCTTTGCTTTTTTGTCCTTCAGCATAATTTCTTCTTCGTACCTTACCCATTACAGTCTGCAAATCTCAGTCATCTGCCAGTTAGGGTACCTTCCCAGAAAGAAAATCACTGGTTTACAGAACACAAACACACTACACAAAGGTAACTGCCCAGGACTCTTTGCTTTTAGGTCTTCAATCAGGCACTAAGCACGCTTTGGCAAAAAAAAAAAAAAAAGAGTCAGTAAAAAATACAGCAGACCTGCCCTTTGAAAAAGTAAGACTGTAATAAAAAAGAGAACTCATACTATATGGAAGACAAGAATATTCTGCATCCTTCTTATTCTACCAGAACTATGGAAAATACATACCATCTCTGAATTACCTTACTAAATATCATAAAATATAATAGATACTATATTGCCCCTTACAAGGTACAATCCAGCCAAAACTAGAAAAAAGTTTCCAAAAACACAGTGCATTACATTTACTATTTGAAGATGTGAAATCACTATCACTATTTTTCTCCGGAAGCTAAATCTGTAAGACTTTTTTTTCCTCAATGGTGAACAATACTGTAAAGTTTGCTTAATACTGCCATTTAGGATAAAACATAATAGTGATTGACCTGACTCTCTGTTCTTAAATACTCTCCTAAAAGAACAAACAATTTGTGAAAATAACAAAAACCAGCTGAAGGCATTTGGGTGGTCTCAGTTCAAGTCTTGTAATACAGAACAGTTCCTTTTTTCTAAGTCCAATATTGATTTGCTTTTCTGCTTCAGTAAAGCCTCAAAATCTGTTGATGACAAAAGCAACACAATCCACTGAATGTCCATATAATTTTTCTGGCAGGCTGGTAACTTCCAAGTGCTTGATTCATCACACACATCATACACAACAGGACTGTGCAGGTTTCTATAGACTGACCCTTTTTAATTCCCTAATAGTATTTTGGGGGATCATATAGTTTTATCTTTAGGACACTGCACATAATTAGCAGAGAGCAATGTTGGGTAGTTCAGCTTTACTGCCCTACTTCCTAAAAACATGGATCTACCTTATTTCTTCACCAGCAGTTCTATTTTGATTGAGCTGAGGAAAAGCAAAAACTGTCAGAACTTCATGTCTTGGTGTATGCAGCACTCTTTGAAAGGACAGCCTGATATAAATCTGAGATTACACACCCTCACAATCAGCAAGCTATAGTCTCCCTTAGGGAAACCAACCAGTCATGGCCAAAAATATCCACCAAAATTAAATTGTATGTCATTCAGCAGAAGACTGAAGTGTGCTCAAAACTATAAAAACCAGTAACATTTTTGTAAAATCCCTATTTTCTACGGTTCATCTCAAACAACCACACACATACATATAAGAAAAGTGAAGTGGCAAAGAAGCACAGGTACAACAGCAATGACATGAGTCTAAGCTGTAATTTGTAACCATACACCATTTTCAGTGTTGGCCCAAGAGAAAGATTCTTTGAAGAAGAGATACAGTCTATTGCAATTGTCCTTAACAAGTGAATAATGCAGCAAAAATTAAGACAATGCACCTTTGAGGGGTTTTTTGGTTTGGTTTCTGCTTTGGTGTCACATAAAATGATTAAATAATTCCTACGGACTTTTTCTGTAGGAATCCTACTGCATTTCAGCATTCAGCTACTGGTAACAGAGGGCTTCTGAAAAAGACTGACTATGGAAACATAGCTCTGACTGCTCTGCCACCCACACTTGAACAACAAAAATTTTCCCTGGAACTGTAACTTACAGCCAATCTAATATCCCAAACCAATTTTAGTGATAGATCCTAGTAAGTCTGACAGAAGTAGTTTCTTTCCCCCACAACTCCTTTACCTATCAAACAAATTTTCCAAGCTGCTTTTCCATCTCTTTAGCACCTGCTCCTCCTGGCAAAGACCCAAGAGAGCCACAAGAATACTTCTGTCTCTCCAGTGACTTGCTGCTACAGAGGCTCTTCAGCAGGGCTGAGACAGTACAGCTCTGAAGCTCACCACATGACCTCTTGTTGGCATTAACCATGACACTTTTTCTAAACCAACAATCCTGGCTTTAAACTTTCTGAAAAACAATAAACTGCTAACCCACAGAATGAAACACCATGATGCATACACAGAAATTAACATCCTATAGCAGCCGCTAAAAGTAAAAGGCACACTTCAAAAAAAACCATGTTCATGATTCAGTACTCCTTAATTTTACTCTTTATAATTACGTGAAAAAAACCTCATCAGTCTGCAAAAAATAGAAGTTTACCCACAAATGAAGTGACCACAATGCATTATAATTCAGAAAGATGTAGTGAGCTACTATTCATATTATTTCCTTTTCATTTGTGCAACAATTCAAGGTGTACTGGCAGCTCAGTAATAAATCTCTTCTGGTATGAGGACACCAGCCAGCCTCCCTTCAAGCGAGGCTTTCAGTATTGCATGGCCTTCAAAAAGATGCAAGAAAAGAACCAAAGAGAAAAAGAACAGTTCCCAGTTTAGGTGAGGAAAACATTCTTCCCTAAAATGGTAAAAGACTGAAGTGCCAAAGCAAATGTAGTCTCTCCTTAATTGAAGCCCTTTCACATCCTTGTTCAATACACAGCACGGTTCTACCACAGTTGGGTTTATGGTGTTTTGATTATGTTCTTGATATTAACTGGAAGATTATGATTATTGCTACACAAACCACACCAATATTTCCTACAACATTCAATTACACTATAAATACCCATGGAATCAATTCTTTAAAAAAGGTATGCTTGAATACTACTGACACTAAGTTTAATCAGTCAATTAGGGACAAACCAATACCAGCAAATACAATAATATAATACAGCAAGTCAAAGACACACTTAATTAGCAAATATCCCACTTTGTGATATCTGAAGAGGATGGTTTCTACCCAGTTCTTCTGTGGTTTCATGAGGTGACAAGACCAACAGTGATAGAGCAAATACAATACAAAGACAACAGCATTCTCCAAATGCCATTTTAAGCGGGCAGTAAGAATCTTTGTTACACCAGCACAAGAAAGAATGACATTTGGAAAAAAAAAAGGGCACTACTTTTTATTTTTGAAATTAAAAAAATAAATAAATAAAAATAAAGATCTCTATCATAATTTAATTGTGGTTACATTGTGAAGGAGTCTGTAATTAATTTAACTTTGACAACAACATGCAAATAATGCTCCATGAGAAAGGGCTCTATTATTACTCAAGCAGCATTGTTTCTCTTATTTGCCAAGGTTAGTCTTGTATAATATAAGGTCACGTTTTAATTTTTTTAAAAAATCTTTTAAGTAAAAGCATTTTTTGGATCTCTGTAAGTGAATGAAATCACCAACCTGAAGTATCAAGTCTTAGCAAATAAGGCCAATGTCTTGTCTTGACTGCAAATTAGGATGAGCATCAAAACATACATTCCTGCTGCTGAACCACTAACATCTTTTATGGAAATTATGAAAACAATTAGTTTCACTGGAGTACAAGCCCTCATTGACCTTAAAGAATTTTAAATTAGCAAATAAACAGCAACTCAAACACAGAGGCACTTTCTCAAACACTTTGTGTTCCGATGGACACAGAATGAAAATCTAAAATACTCTGCAAAGATATTAACTGTAATCTTTAAACATACCCACCTTATACGTCCTGTTGCTGCTACGACCAATGAAATATTTCATCCATCTTAATTCCTATTTAAAGGAAATAAAAAACAAACAAAAACAACAGAAAGATCCAATATTTCAGGAAATATATTTAGCAAAGGACAGTAAATCATATTTAATAGAAGAGATAAACACTTTAGGAAGGGGTAAGTAAACAAGAATTCTACTAAAACATGTTTACCCACAATACAACAGCATCTCCCCTGAGGCACACCATATATTAACAGGACCTTAGACTAGAGATTACAATAATAAATATCTGAATAAATATTGCTAAAATAACCGATAAAAGTTCTTACATTTCTGATTTTGCCACACACTTTTAAAATTCCGAAGTTTCTTTAATTGCAACTGCAGTAATATTTCCAGTCAGCTTCCAATCCAAGTTCTACATTCAAAATTTGGCTATTGCACTTTGACCCGACAGCATCTATGTCCTTAGGTGCAAATAAATACATAAAACCATCACAAATTTCATACAGACATTTCAAACATTAAACCACTTCTATAAATGTTTTACCTGTGCACATAAAAATGCTTGGAACAGTCCAAGTCACTGATGAACACTCTCCTCATCTAGCACAACATAATCCTTGAACCTGTACATCAAAAACATGTGTGACAATCACTACAAATTTCTAAGGCTTCACGTGAGAAAGTCAGAAATATCTCATCTATGCTCTCCCCATCATTGCTAGTTCTGATAGTCTCACTCACAAATGAGACATAGGAAACATAAGAAACTAGAATTTTCATTGAATGCTTTGAAAACCACTTCAATTACAACTTTAGCTACCGCACAATCTATTTCTTTAAAAGCCTGCCCAAAAGCTAAAAACACGTGCATAGTGCTGGTTTTCTTCTGATCCTCCAGTCAACGTAAACCAAGAATATCTTTACAATTAAATACTAAGAATATTAGATCATTACCAAAAATATTTTAAACATATGACTTGTTGTATGCTTGCTTTCTTCCTTTTCCTGTCTTTTGACAAACTCTAAGTTGGAAAAAATCCGATTCTTCTAGCTACTGAAACACAAAAAAAAAATGCATTCATCCCTGATGTATTTTCCTTTACATAAAAATAACTTTGAAAAAGAATAAGTTAAACCATTACTAAAAATAGCTAGCTACAATCAGGCTATGGATAAAACAAACAAAAGAATAACAGCTGAGTATTTTGATTGCTGAATAGTTCTGTGGGGGGAAAAAATGCACATAAACTACTGTGATCCAAGGGAGCTGTGCATTTACTGTTATCCTCCTCTTTCCTTTTCATTAAGGAATGACATGAAAGACCATTTTAATGGCATATTACATGTTCAAATAAATCAGTACAAGAAAATTCATGACTATAATTAGCCTAACTACACCGCATTTAAGGCCAGGCTGTTGACTGAGACTTTATTACATATTTAAAAGCTTTACCAAAAGTTAACTCGGAGAAGAAAGGAGTTGAGCACAAGACGTACCATATCAATCTTGATTTAGGTACAGAACTACGTAAATCTTTTAATAGAGCATGACTTTAGGGAAAAATAAATTGAAACAAGCCAATCTTTTTTACTGAAGCATCAGATACAATGGTGCTTCAATACAAAGATACAGATACAACTAGATACAGTTGCAGACGCTGCAGACATTTGCACAGTCTGAAAACTCTCCTACGCGACTTTAGAACGCTTCCCTCCGTATATTATCTATGCCAAACACATCTGATCACTTGGAATCTGGGATATGTTCCTGATGTCATTATTAAAAGTTCGAATGGATTCATAAGCCGACAGGTTTGTTATGCACAAACACAACACCCATTTACTGCATCCATTTCTGCAGCCACAGGATAAAACCCCTTTGGCTGTCAGTTCCTTCCAAACCGTAAGGAGCCCGACAGGACTGCGCATCGTATTTGTACTTTTATGGAAGCAGCAGCATGGTTATGAAACATCGCTCAGGTCTCGGAGTCAAGAGCTCGGCGCACAGCTCTGACTCACGCTGGCAGGGACGGCCCAGCGCCACAGAACCTGGAGGCACCCACTGTCACCCCTCACAGCGCTCACGCTCTACGGCCACCACGGAAAAAAAGCGTGAGCTGTACAAACAGCCGTCGTGACTTGTAGGAACCGGTCACACGCGGCCTGTCTGCAGGTCTTTATTACAACATCAGAACCGGCAGCGGCAGTCACGCCCTCTCGCAGTTTCCGCACCCGCGGGGGGAACACCCCCGGGCCGGGGCTCGGGTGGCCGTGCTGGCTCTGAGCTCACACGGGGAGCCCGGCCCAGCGCCACAGGCCCCGCACCGCCGCTCCCAGCGGCGGAGCCGGGCGGGCCCCGCACACACCTCGGCGG
>VYXD01005580.1:2875073-2953958 GCA_013397195.1 Hylia prasina | reverse complement strand
CCGGTGGCGGGCGGGGACCGTCCGAGGGAAAGGGGTGGCGGGGCCGGGGTTGTTCCGCGCCCGGGGTGTGGCGGCGCTGCTCCCGGGATACGGGGCTGCGGCCGCGGGCACCGCTGTGCTGAGTGAGGCCTTTCCTCCCCGGCCCAGCCAGCAGCTGGCGGGAGGGGGGTGAGTTGCGCTTTCAGCCGGTCCCCAAAACTGCGGTTGTCAGGCGGTGTGATGGGGGGTTTCGAGGGGCAGGTCAGAAAAAGGAATCTCTGAAAGTACCGGAACTGCTGGAAAATAAGCGTAAGGGACTTGAAAGCGCTGAGACAGAGAGAGCGCAAATGGCTGAACATGAGCCGGTTTGAAGGCCAGTGGCATCCAGGCCTGTATCAGTAATAGTGTGGGCAGCAGGATGAGGACAGTGATTGTGCTTCTGTACTTGGCAGTGCTGAGGCCATGTCACAAATACTGGGCTTGAGTTTGTGGCCCTCATTTTAAACCAGACATTGAGGTGGTGGAGCGTGTCCAGGGAAAGACAGTGAAGCTGGTGAAGCATTTGAAGGACAAGTCTGATGAGGAGCAGCTGAGGGAGCTGGGGGTGTTTAGTCTGGAGAAAAGGAGGAACAGGAAGGACCTTATTGCTCTTTAGAGCTGCCCAAAAGGAGGTTGGAGTGAGGTGAGGGCCAGTCTCACAAGTAACAAGTGGTGGGACAAAAGGAAATGGCCTCAAAGTTGTGACAGGGAAGATTTAGTTTGTGTATGAAGCAAATAATCTTGAGTATCCTCACAGGTAATCAGTCCCAGCTAGCATAGGTTTATTTAAGGCAGGTCCTGATTGACTGACCTGTTCCTCTGTGACAGGGTGACCCACTTAGTGGATGAGGGAAAGGCTGTGGATGTGTCTACCTGGAAATCAGTAAAGCTTTTGACACTGTTTCCCACAGTGTTCAGTAGAATCTACTGCTCATGGCTTGGACAGGTGTGCTTTTCATTGTGTAAAAAACCCGTCCAGATGGCCAGGCTTAGAGAGAGTTGGTGAATGGAACTACATCCAGCTGTTTACCTGTGGTGTTCCTGTGGGCTCAGTGTTGGGGTCAGGCACATTTAATAATTTTATTCATGATCTGACTGAGGAGACCAACACCCTCAGTTTACACAAGTTGAGCTGCAGTGTTGATCTACTGGAAAGTAGGAAGGCTCTGCAGAGGGGTCTGGGCAGGCTGGATCAGTGGGGTGAGGCCAGTGGTACAAGGTTCAAGAGGCCAAATGCTGGACCCTGCACTTGGGTCACAACAACCCCTGCAGTGCTACAGACTGGGGGAAGAGCATCTAGAAAGTTGCCTGGTGGAAAAGGACCTGGGGGTATTGGTGGACAGCAGCTGAACATGAGCCAGTGTGCCCACGTGGGCATCAGTCTCTTTTGCCAAGTAACAAGAACTAGGATGAGAGGAAGTGGCCTCAAATTGCACCAGGGGAGAGTTAGATTGGATAGAATTTCTTCGACAGAAGAATTTCTTCTGTAAGAATTTCTTCTACAGAAGGGTTGTTAAATACTGGAACAGGCTGCCAGGGGCAATGATGGAGTCACCATCCCTGGAGGTATTTAAAAGATGTTCAAAAAGGTGTTTGAAAGACATTGGGCTTAGGGACATGGTATAGTGGACTTCATAGTGCAGTGTTAACAGATGGACTCGATGTTCTTAAAGTCTTTTCCAATCTGAATAGTTCTATAATTCTATAGTTCTCTGAAAGGAACAATGAAAGTGTGACAGGAATAGGATAATATGGGATTTAAGAGAAGGCTGAAAGAAGAAGTTACTTGGGCAGGAGAGAGGTGGGAAGGTGCAGAAGAAATAAGGGAAGTGTATAATATGTAGGTGTGAAAAGAAAACAGAAGGGAAGCAACATTCAGAATTTTTAAAAAAACAGCCTCTTTTTTTTACCTTCTAACCATCTCTTCTACCACAGAGATGTTACTTGTTGGGAAGAAAAGGACTTCTGTCTGCAGCACTTCAAAGTTTATTGGACATTGAGGCCATGTCCTTTTCAAGTCTCATCCAGTGATGCAGGACTGCCTCCATCTTCATGAGCTCCTCTTGCATGTGCTCTACCAAGACACCCCCATCTCCCATGAGCCTGCACTCAGCACAGGTTTATGCCATAGCCCTTTGCTGGAAGAGGGGTGACAGGGATCCCCTAGCCACAGCTGGAGCAAAGAATGTGTGGAAAAGCATTGACACAGCTTCTGGGAAGTGGGAGTAAAGGAAAGGAGGAAGTGGTGTTAAGCGAAGCATTTCATTCTGATGGTTTTTGCTATCATGTCCTTGAGTCACCATTGCTGCTGTGATAATAAGTCCAAAAGCACCAAAAGTGGCAAAAGAAATCAGTATGGGAGAAGACAGAAGGAATATGGAATGTCTTCCAAATATTCACATTTCTTTACATGTACCTAAGGCTGAAATTTGAACTGTGTAGGTATAGACAGTATGCTAACAATTAGAAATATATTTTAAATTAATATATTTTAAATGTTTGTGCAGTTTTCTGAAAACCTGTTTCTGCAGCTCACTGCAAAGTGACAGCTAAGGAAGCAGATATTCTGAGTACCTGACACTTTTTTCTAATGTAGCCAAACAATAAAAAGAAGTTAAAAGCTTAGGCTCTTTTTGAACTCAGATTTCCTGAAATTAAATGTGAATTAGAATTAGTGATTCTGAATATAAGCACAGTTTTGTGAATATGGTAACTGCATCTTGGTAAATGAAATTTGTGGTGATAAAACAGGTGGACTGGTGCAAAATCATTTCAGAACATTTATGATATAATACTTTCCTTCAATCATGTGTTCCACTTGGAAGTTCTGTGTCTGAAATAATTGTTCTGGTGCTTCAGAATGCTTCCTTTAAAAGTCCTTGACAATTTCAACAGGAACTGAAGTTTGAAACTAAACATACTTATTCTTCACCTTTATGTACCTACTAAAGCTGAAGTGGTTTGCAGTTACAGAGCTTATCAAATACAGTGAATTTGAAGGTGAGTCTTCCATGTGGTGTTAAATAATTATAATTCCTTTTGGATTTGTAAAGTCCTAACTGTTGCTTATGCAAAATTATTATTATATCCATTGTATGTACTGCCTTTCTGAACCACTGATGTGGCAAAATGAACATACGATGGTTCTTGATATATTACGTGCCACTTGGAGAGACACAAAATATTCTTTCCAATGTGCACATGTGTTTGTGCCTTTACCAACTATTAGTATTCATTTAAAAATAAATGCTACAATGGGTTTATCTGTTGCTGGTGAAAAAGAAAAGAGATCTGATGACAATATAAACTTCATGTATAGACTATTTTCAGTTTTCACAGAAAAGATCAGTCATTTCTAATAGAGAGTATATTAATTTTCCTCAAGCCTTACTTCATTTTATACTCCAGAAACTTTGTAGAAGTGATAATTAATGTCAATCTGGAATATCAAGTTTTAAAACACTGGGAAAAATAATTCACTGTGACTAGTTGAAGAAAATAATTTTTGTGGGGTAGTACCTCAACATCTGAGCTTATAATATTCCGTAGTACTGTTTCCTGAATATTTTTCAGAAAAGTGTGTCAGTGATCTCAATCTTATTTTACAGGCTTTTGTGAAGGAGGTTTTTCTTAAAAGTGAAGTAATAGAATGAGTTCCTGCTTAGAATTGAAAGTAAGCAGACCTTAGTCACCAATAAACAACACCATAGGAAAAAATGAAAGCTGTCATATCTGAAGATAATACTTTCTCTTTTTGCAACCTACAGTGGACAAAGAGCTACTGTTTTAAAAATTTCATTAGTAATGATTTGGAAGAGTGGTAGTGTATCATCAGGTAGAATAAACTGAAGAGTAAACCTACATGATTAAGAATTTTATGATGTACAGTATTAATGCACACTACTTAGAATTCAGGGTAATAAAAATCTGTAGTTGCAATGCTCACATTCATTTTTTTATACTTAGCAATGTGGTATATCTTCAGAATTAAATCAATACAGCTGTTTGCACAGCAGTGCTTTTGCTGTGCATCAGTGCAAGTGGAAATGCCAAAACATGGTCATAAAAGGGTGAACCACTGTGTTCTGTGGTGCTGTGAACTGGAGCCTTTATGGGGATAGCAGCAGCAACAGACAACTTCCCACCCTCCCATAATCCATGAAGTTTTAGAACATTAATTGTTAGCCTACTGTTCTCTCTTGCACTTCGGTCTACATGTAGGAATTTTACATCACCTGTAAAGAAAATCCTCCCACATGCAGTAAGGTATTACTCCATAGTACTGCTTGCTTTAGACCAGGCAGAGAATCATTTAGGTTGGTGTTGCTTTAGGTAGTTAAGTTTGTAGTTCTTCAGAACATTGTTATTTCAATATAATGAAGGTACTTAAATCCACTGCACTAGAGCACAGACTCAAGTTGGGAAAGTTGGACAATGCCAAACACAAGCTTTGAAAAACCTCTTAGTACCAGACTTCTCCTACTTTCTACAGATTAGGCCTCCTGCTGACTATTTGTACTTTTTAAATGTATAAGAGATTTAAGCTTTAGTGTCTGCACCTCAGTTCACCTACCTTTGAAACAGCAGTGGTAATTCTGACTTAAATATTGTGATGATACATTAATAAATATGAGCAAAACTCTTTGAAGTTGAAAAATATAATGAGATTTAAGTACATTCCTTTTTGTCATGATTAACCTGTCAGACATTTAAGTGCTGAAACACTGCTTTTGGAATTAAAAAAAAAAAAAAAAAAAAAAAAAAAAAAAAAAAAAAAAAAAAAAAAAAAAAAAAAAAAAAAAAAAAAAAAAAANGAATAAGCAACTAAAATAAATACAGGGGGAAAATACAAGGGATGGAGCAGATCAAAATCTACAGCCCAGAAAAATGAGAAGAAAAATCTGAAACAAATGCTGCTGGAAATCAGAAGGGTGGGTAATATGCTACTAAGAAACACCTTTGCATAAGATTCAAAGTGAATGGGTATTAAGACAACATGTCAGAGAATTGTGGGCAGCAGTTTAACTCCCACAGTCTCAAACAGGTCAATGGTGACCCATAAGTTCTTGTTCCTTCTCTGACTCTGAGAGGAGCCCCTCTGAGCACTACCTCAGACACATGAGCTGAAGGACCTCTGGTGTTAGGGGATGCCCAAATGGAGATTTTCAGATAATGGTTTTGATCTTATCTTGATACAGACTGGACAAGAAGACTGAGACTGGGCAGAGTCCCGTAAGTGAAGTAAAATGACTTCAGTCTGCTGAAGTGGGACAAGATAGACTTGAAGGTAGAAGGATGAAAGAGAAATTCATGGACAGCAAGCAGAATAATCTTGCACATGTGAATGCACCCTATTCCAAATCCTGGAATGGATTAGAGATGCTTAATTTTAATATTTCCCCTTGCAATAATACATATCTGCAGATTAAAGGCCAAAGGCATATATCTTCATTTGCACAGAAGGTGAGAATCCATGACTGCTGGTGGTCAGCACAGTAGTCAAAACAACAGCACTCTGTATGGTTGATCACCCCCCCGACCAGAAAGAGAAAGTAAATACACTGTCATTTCTCATTTAGTCCACCTCTTGTTCTGTTTTTTTCAAAAAAGTTGGGCACATATAACTAAGAACTGTATCATCATCAAGAGCATGAAAGCCAAAATCATACTGGTTGGCATTTCCTAAATTCTCAGGATGTGATTTCTCAACCTCCTAAAATTCTTTCAATGTAGCTTTTGTGTTGTGAAGGCCAGAATTTATGTCCTTTATTATTGCTTTATGGAAGAGACTAGGAACATATTTTAAGTATTTATTATCCTTCTTTTGAGATGACGCTTTCAAAAGCTTCTAAGAAATTGTAAAGAAAAACCTCTCTTTGAACTGATTTTGTACCAGCTTAGGTTGACTGATTTTTCAGAGACAGCAGTAGATTTCATCAACATGAAAGGCTTGACTGGTGATGCCAAATAAAAATTATTTTTAAAAACCCACAAGCTGCTTGTTCTAAAGTTTTCATTTTGTGCCCAACAAGTTGATCTCTGTCCTTCAAGGTAGTAAAATACTGTGACAAGCCAAGAACACATAGTTCTTGTCTCTTTTTTTTGTTTTTCTTAATGAGAAGCCAAGGAAACACACATGACTGAGAGGAAACCTGCAGGCTTGTAAGCAGGAAGAAGCAAACTCCCTTTTTTCAGAATCACGAAATGTTTTTTTACTACCACTGTGGACTGAAAAGCCTCTACAAAGCCTCTACAAAGAACTGTAACATTATGAAGGCTTAAAAAAAGGCAGAACTTTTGAAAATGAAAAAAATAGGAGAAATTAATACAGAAATAAAATATTTTTAAATGGGATGAGAGAAAAAAATGAAAGTATACCTAAAAATATGGGGAAAATAAGCTTTTGCAAACAGAATAAAGAAGGTGAAAGGAAACTGAAAATAAGAACAAGATTAAATGGGAATGACAGAAATTAGTGATTCAGAAGTAGTGAAGATACTGTTTCATATTAATTTAGAAAGGAATTTCTATAAAGGTTGGACAACCTAGAAGTAGCAAAGGGTTTATAGAAACAGCTGTTCCTAAAAAGCATCAAGGAAACATTTGAAAAATATGCAGTTTTAAGTCCATCAGCCAGCCCAGCTGCTATGCATCCTAGGGGATAAAAAGTATTTGCTGTGAAACTTCCTGTAGTGCTGTCAATGAAGCTTGAAAAGAAGGACAAATACTGGAAGACTGAAAAAAAAAAATCAAATATGACCTCTTTTTTTTTTTTTTCCAGTGAAAGTATAGAATGCCCTTTGTAACTGCAATTCATACTTGGCCACTATGTATCTTATTCTAGCCATGCTGTATAGCAAGAGTATGCTGTGTTCCAGGGATAAGGATTAAATTACTTTTGCTTAGAATTTTGAGTTAGTTCACGAAGGTGTTATGCTGACAGTGAAGAGATGCTTTGTAGAAATAAACTTTTGAATGAAGACTGCAGCTCGCAGAGAGACCGTTCAAGGCAGTGAGTAGATCAGGAACCCTGCACAGACGGTCATGCTTTTAACACCTGATGATCCGTGGCATGGATACACTGTTGGCTTTCTAGATTGTTCATCACATGTTCTCATAAAATCTTTATTTGTGTGTGTGTTTTGCAATATGTCTCTTATGTAATACAGGCAAGTGCCCCTGTTGCGGTTTCGTAATGCGTAAGACTTGCACATTGGGACTTTACTTCTTGCTGATGATTGTGCCAGGGTACAGTTTGCACAGGACCTTCTGGGAGTGCAAAGTGGCACACATGCAGCTGTGTGTAGCAGAGCTGCAGCACTGAGGGTGAGCAAATTGCTCTTGAATCACAGGACAGACCATTGGTTTTAATGAAAATTGCAATCTAGATTTATTTTAAACCATCCTATAGATATCTGCAGAGTGTATAGGAATGGGATGTGTGGGAGATTGGACTACAAAGAATTTTTGTCATTTTAATCTCAAGAAATTTTAAATAGTCCTTTAGTCTTTTTGAGGCAGTTCTTGCTATTTTCTTTCTTTCATTTCAAAGAATTAATTAGAATACCTTATCTGTATTCCACTCAGTGAGCAAGAAAACTATATTCTCGTTTTCCAGTTAGGCACTGAGGCAAGGAAGCCTTAATGTTTTTTGCAGGTTTCTCAGAGAATCCCAGCCAGTCTGTTTTGCCCAGACTGACAATTAAGACAGAAGTTTCTGTTAGAGGCAAACCATATAGGAAAAGGATGCTGGTGTGAAAAAGCTGAATGTCACTGAGCTACTGGCAGACTTCTCTGGAAAGTTCTTTTTCCTTGTCTGCTCTTTCTAATATATATTTTAAAGTTGTGCTTGTTGTTGTTTTCTTTTACCATTACTGGCAGTCTATAATTTCTACATCCCTTGTCTTCAGTGTGCTTCACTACACAGGAGAGTTATAAATACATCTAAATTTATTTGGTCGACTTCTGTGTTTATACAGTTCCCACTGAAGTGAGGTCACTGAACTAGAGAACTGACTCTCCAGCTGGTTCTCAAACCCTTGTAGCATCTCACTGTCATTCTTGGCACGTGAAGCATGACCTCTTGTCCCACAGTGGCCAGGCATATTACCAAGAGGTTTTATCATTGTCACTTACTCCACATTTAACTAATATTTTTTTCACAGCAGTGCATCTACATGGCAGTTTTATTTTTCATTTCCATTAATAACTCTACATTCTATAGTGTACAGATAAAGGCAAGAAATCAAAGGTCCCTGTAAATGCTTACATTTCTGGAAAACTATAACATGGGGGGAGAAAAATCCCTGAAAATTATAGTCAGATTTTATGTACCCCTATTCCCCAACTGAATTTTAAAAGTCATGGGAACCAGCTTCAGTCACTAAGAAGTATCATGTGCTGAAACCTCATCACATCCACACATCACCAGCTAAGTATAGAGTAAACTTCTGGATGCAATCAAGTGACCCATGGCCTTGGCAAAGATCTAACTTGAAGTTTCATGGGGAAATAATTTCTGGCTCTTAATTTAAGACAAAGCCAAAGGAATTGAGCTCTTCAAGTGCTACAGTTAAAACCCAGAAATCCCATTTTGATTTGAATAGTGGGCTTCTCAGTTGCTAGCAGGTATGTGTGTAAGAGTTAGTGAGGCACAGATTTCCTGCTATTTTGCCCTTAATGTGGAAAAATCAATCACCCTCTTTAAACGGCAGACTTCAGATTAAACATGCAGTGCTCAGCCCTTATGAAAAGGCTCTCTTTTTCCAAGACTTTGATAAGAAGAGGAAGTTAAACAGAATTTTAACCTTTTGTGAGTACTTTTGAAGTGACTGAGGACCTGATTTTCATTTGCATCAAGGCTTCTGCATTAAGCTTAAAGAACCTTAAATGGGCATAAGCTGTAATTAGGACCAAGTCCCCTGTCTCTCCTAGCTTAAGGTATGTAACGACTCTGAATCTTTAATGTCTATAGATGCAGCTCCAGGGGAGAACCTCTGATGTCCAGAGATTCAGCTCTAGGGAATAGTGACAGCCTGGCAACAGCCCAGAAATACAATTAAACAAAAGTCTGTCCTCTGAAACCTCTAGAAAATCAGTATGTTAAAAGCATTAAAAATTTATTATTATTATTCTTTATTCAGGATTCATATCACACATAAATATGAAACCAACTTTATAGTCTTCAGTCAGTGGTGAAGAGGCCTAATAATTTTCATAGTTTCTTATATGATGATTTTACATTGATGATACATTTACTGTTATTTTATTTTTCATATGTATTATTTGTACATATGTATATTAAAATATGTTAGTGAATAAGGTCCACAAAGAAAAGCTATTGCTGCTTTAAATTAAAGAATCCCGTCTACATGTTTTTTATGATTACAGTGAGTGCATAATTTCAGAAGGTGTGTGTAAGAAAATGATCTAATGCTCATATAGTGACTTGTGATCCTCAAATAGAAAAATTATACAAAGGCAAAACCTGACTTTAGCTGTAAAACCATAAATAGTATGTTCCTGCACCTTGATTCCCTATACATTTGTCTACCTCCATCACACTCGGGACCATCCTGATGTTCCCAGTCTTTCAAGGGACACCAGTATTGTGGCTAGCAATGCTTGGGGCTTGCTGGGTCATCAGCCAGCTGCTGCCACCCAAAATATGGCACAATTTATGTCCAACTAATCCCCCTAAATGGCACAATTTTGTCTTGCTATTCTCCCCTACCTGCTTATTGCTGCAAAACCAGTAAGAATTTCATTTTCTTTGAGACTTCTCTTTCATATGCAGACAAAGTTCCTCTGTGGATTTCTCTGTTACTACCAGGGCACTGGCAGGCAGGAAAAAAAACCCAAACAACAAAACAAACCACACAACCAGATGAAAAGCAGTGTTGCAAATACCTCATTTCCGTGGGCAGCCAGGTTAAGAAAAGAAGCTTATAAAGGCTGTGACCATCCGGCTCTTGGCCATGAGCAGCCCAGCAGTGAGAGGAAGGAAAAGACCAATAATACTGAGCTGTGATTCTTCAGTGCGAATCCTGTGCCAAGACATCTGTGTCCTGAACAGAAAGAAATGGAACCATTTTGGTAATTTGTCTCCTGGGTTAAGGGTAAAATATGTCACAAGAAGGATGCAGGATATCCTAGGGAATTCTTACCAATTATAGTCCACACAGTAATGGTAACACAAATGAAGGTAGATTTAGTGCACTCATCAAATTACTTGGCAGATGTAAGAGAGAAGAAAGGAGGTGCCTGATGTCAGGAACCTCCTGGTATCTGGTACAGAGGACAGAAAAGGAGTCTCCCACAACTTCTCTGGAACCCTACGCTGGTTCCAGAGAAACAAGATGTGTCCCTATAAAAAGTGAGGAGGACACTTCTGTTTGGCAAAAGAAAACTAGCTAGAATTTTCCAGCTTGTGAAATAAAATTGAAGGAAAGTTTTAGTCTAATAATGGCACGTATAAAACATAAAAAACAGTATCTATATTATTATATGTAATAAAAAATGTTATCTTGACATATGAAATAAAGATTTTTAAAAAACCCCGGGTATTCCTAGGGCCACAAATTGTGGATGGTGGGAAAGTATTCCCAAGAAGTACTGAAATATGCTTTTCTTGTAGTACTGTTCACTGCATATCTGCTAGGAGGTAGGATATTGGAATAGATGAATCTTTGGGCAGGAAAGCCTTTTATCGGTCTGTTTATACTTCAGTTACTGACATTTAAAGTTGGATGTTTCATACCATAGTCAAAGGAATTATTCAGTAAAGCTCCCTGTGATGGCAATGGTAACATATATCCTGCTGTTTGTTTTTTTCATAGAAAGCAACAACTATATTTTAATTCATGAGCATGCATTTTACATAATTTAAATTACATGAAATGGAGAGATAGAGCACTGTATCTAGAGATGAACTATAATGGGTTTATAGTCACAGATCTGAAATACAGACTGAGTGTGAAGGAGTCATAGTTTGATTTACTCCTGGAAGGAAAAAGTATATGCTTTTCTATCACCAAGTTTTCCCCAAATGTCACATAAAAAAGTTTTTTAAAGCATCACTAATTAATTGATATTGACACTCAGTACCTTTTAGACATAACTGTAGTCCTATACAGGTGAAATTGGTGGATCTGAGAAGAAACCTGTTTAATATTTTTATTAATTATATCCTTTAGACTTGAAAACATAGTCAGAATTACGTTGAAATTAAAAAAAAAATCTTGGAAACAGAAGGCATAAGCTGAAATTTAGTAACTGTCACTAATGATTCCAGATTGGATGCTTTCATGCATAGCCTACTAAGCCAAATGAAGGTGCATAATGAAAAATGTCACTGAATTGAGAATGTTAATTTTTCAGGAGATGTTGAGTTGGTAGTTGTCTTTTTTTGTATGTTTAGCTAGGAACTCATACCAAAGCATGTTCTAAGTTATGTATAAATAACTACACCTTTCCCCCATGCAGAGAGAGCATGTCACAATTTGCACTGGTAAAATTTAGGATGACAGAATATACACAGTATAAAAGCAGAATATGGAAGAAGGGCTGTTTTGAATTTTAACATAATGTCTTGGTTTGAAAGACAGGTTATCTGCTAAGGAGGGGCAAGACCTCCTTAGGAAATGTAGAATTCAAACCCCCTCCCTCCAAATTATTGTAATTTAGGAAATTAAAGGGGCTTTCAGGCAGAGTTATGGGGTAGAGACAACAGTTCTTTACTAGTATTTATAACAATGCTAACAAATCACAACAACTACAGCACTGATAATGGAACAGAACAGGAAACAGAAAAAAAAACCTCGAGGGAGTTTGTTTCACAAAACTCGAAGCAGTCCGATCTCTCGAGAGCACTAAGCTGGAACGGTGGAGAAATCCCGGGCTGGTGGGTGAGACCAGAAGCTCTGTCTGTGGCAGCTGGAAGGGCAGGGATGTCCCGGCAGGGCAGGGCAGTGCCGGGGAGAACGGCGGCGGTGCGGCAAGGCCGGCCCGGCTCCAGCAGGGCAGGAGGAGGCAACTCAGAGTTCCGGGGCACACGAGCAGATGATGGTAGATTTTTCTCAGGACCGGACTCGGGGCGGCAGCGAACTCCTCTCCCAGCAAGCAGCAGCCTCACTGTCCTCCTTCCATGCGGAGAGCCAGAGCAAAGAGACTGCCCCCACCCTGGTCCTTTTTTACCTGCCCCAGAACTCCGTGGTGCCATTCTTTTGTTTCTTAAACACCCATTAGCACCCAATACTTAGTCTCCTAGCAACTATATGGGCAAAAATTCTCTAAGTAAAAGGAACAAACTTAACCCCCAACACATAAAAACTTCTGTCTACAGAAGAGAGACGGAAACAAAGCTTTTTAGGGGCACTCCTAATTGAAACAGGCCAAATAATAAAGTGTACAGAATTAGAAGTCCTTTTTACAAAGCAATAGAGAGAAAAGATTCAAAAAGTGGGGACATGCCTTGAGGGACATCAGTGAGAAATTCCTGGATATGTCTGCTTGGGGTTATTCCATTGGATTAATTTAGTCATTCACTGAAATTACAGTAATTAAAGAGATTAAACAGAAGTATGCACATATCGCCATTTTTTTCCCAGTCAAGGTAGTTTTCTTATTAATCATACAGTCTCTGCAGCTCTATGTCTATATATATTACTAAATCCTCCAATATTCCATGGGGCTATTTCATAGTTGTTTTTCTAATGGTGAATTCCAG
Source organism: Hylia prasina (assembly GCA_013397195.1). NCBI lineage: Eukaryota > Metazoa > Chordata > Aves > Passeriformes > Sylviidae > Hylia > Hylia prasina. The sequence continues at coordinate 2,941,213 of VYXD01005580.1, read as the reverse complement.
GATGTTTACCAGAAACTACAGAAATTTGGAAACTGGACTTAAAAGTAACAACTCCCATGAGTCCTGTGCTGGCACCTGCAGATTTTGCCAGTGTCACCTTTGACCTGCTGGCAGGCAGTGTAGGGGATGCTGCCAAGTGTGTCCATCAGAGTGTACAAACATTGGCAGGTGGGCAGCAGACTGGTTTGGTAGTGTAATTTCATCAGGTTCCTGAGGACATGGGAATATTGTTAACAGAGAAGAAGAAAGACAAGGAGTGAAAAGTGGTTTTTCTAGAACCACTGCACATGATATGAGATGTGCTTGTAGACTGAGCCAGGTTGCACAGCTCCTGGAATAGGTGGTGAAGAAAAACTCAGATGTCTGAGCCTCCTAGCAGATAGTCAGAAAGGTAAAGGAAACTCCCAAGAAATCTGTGTCCTAGAAGTCACCTAAGTGTTGCAATACAAGAGCAGCAGTATGAAAGTTGTCCCCAGTGCAGAAGAAATAGGTTGCTCTTGCTCTTCGGGGTGCTGGCTGCCCCCACTTACTGCCTGTTAGTAGTTAACCAGGTTGGGGCTGGCAGATCAGCTTCTGGGCTTCTTGCCATGGGAGATTGAGATGTTTCTTTGAGCAGTGCTGCTCTACCAGGTGTATACACAGGAGGAACTGGCATCTCTTCAGAAAGCAGAGGAGAGAGATTTGTGTCCACTGATTTTTGGGAGCAACTTTTCTGCTTCATTTGCTCTGACAGTGCCTTCTCAGTGTCTGGGTTAGTGACTCGTACATGGGACTAAATGTAGCACTTGGGAAGGGCGGGACTGACCTCTGCAGTAGTCCCTGCACATGCATGGCAGTCCATGCAATGGTTACTGCATAGCATCTTTGCCTAGCTTTAGCTCAGACAACAGTAGTTTGAAAAAAAAGAGTTCCCATGTAGCTGGCACAGACACTACTTAAAAACATTAAAATGCTGCCAACCCATTTCAAGGGCTAAAAAAGGAGTAGAAAACTTGCTTGCTGGTATTCTCAGTGAGAAAAGTGACATATGAAAATGCATAAAATACCTTGATGAGGCTTTTGGAAGTAAAGCATAAGGGTGGCATATAAATACATGGGCTGGCAGAGGCAGTGGCAACAGAAGCTGCTCCTTAGTAGGCTGGACACTTCAGAGAAGTTTACTGTAATCTTCCCTTGTCCCTATGTCTGCTCTTGTTTTAAAATCCTAATTCAGCTGTAAAAACCTTTAGTTCTGCTTCCTCCACTTAAATGAATGCAAAGAGGCTCTTTAGACAAATTCTGATCCCGATCCCACATATGTAAAACAAGATTAACTTGGTTGACTTTAATGGCTTCAGTTGGGGCATACTTTACTGAAACTCATCAACAATTAGATCACTTGGCTTAAGTCAAATGCATAAATAACAAAGGTATTTCCAGTGCTTTCTCTGTAACCTGGATTCATTTGGCTGTCCCTGGGGTTAATCTTAGCCCTGAGTTCAAAAAACCTGTATTTCACCCAGAGGTGTTCCATCAGCATAAATCTGGCCTAAATGATACCAGAATAAGCTGATTGAACCATGCAAGTGCCTTTCAACTGCAAGTTTGGGGCTTTCAGTGCACCTGTCCAGTACCCTGCTGAGACTGAAAGGGAGCACGTTGCACCAGCAATGGGAAAACAAGAGAAAAGAAATGTATTTGCAATTCCAAAACAACTACATGGAAAAGCATTGCTTAGAAATAACTCCACGCACATCCTTGCGTAAGTGTCCTGTGTCTGTGAGCAGGGTTAACTTGTAGTGAACTCCTTGATGTGGGATTTTATTTTCAGACCGCTGCAGACACAGATTTTTTTTTCAAAGCAACAACTGTACTATTTACTGCATGCCACAGCTGGTTTTAGAAAGAATTGAAACAAAATGTAATTTAAAAAGGACTTTCATGTAAGACCCGCAAAGTTCTAAGTATCCTTACCAAATAGTTCATATTTCTATCAAAAAGCTCTATTCCATTTTTCTCAAATAACAATATTATTATATAATTCTTTACTTCAGTAGACATCAATGTTCTGTTCTTTTCCTGTATGTTAATGGGAAGGGAACAAGAAGTTGCTTTGATTCTAGTCTGTCTTGTCTTTATCTGTTATATTTATCATGCAAAATAGATGCAGGCTACTGTCAGGTACTCCAGCAGCTTTCTGTGCACACTTGGAGAGTGGTCTGCCCAGACAGCTGCATATGAAACAATGTGTGGAAAAATCAGGGCCCAAAACTCAACTGAAGACATACCTGGACTGAGGGCCATACCCTGTTTATGACATAAAGCAACATCATTCTGTTTTTAATGGAGCCTATTTTCTGTAGATAAGAATGTGGCCTTAGGGGTCCTCAAACTGCTATAGCTGAGAAATTTCGTACAGAAACTAGAATGCGAAAAATAGTCTAATATCCAACTTCTCATTTGATTATACTGAAAATTAGTTGTCTCCATTAAATGTGAATCTAAAAGGTGCAAAACAGCTGATTTTTTTAAAAAATTGCTATGTCCACAAGCATCTCTCTGTCCTGAATTCTAGGCTAGAAATCTCTTTCCATAAAAAGTTTTGCATAAGACCATGCTTACCCAGCCTGGTAGAATATCTGCCTCTGCACATGAACAAAATACATTCTTCTTAGTCCTTGTTAAGATCATAAAGAAAAAAAAAAAAAAGAAATTATACATTTAGAAACTCAACATCCATTTTAACCCTCGTCTAACCGTAATCCCTGATTATTCAGTAACTTCAGATGTGTGCATGCAGCTTCTAATGGGTGAATTTATGCCAGTGCCATATTGAGCAGCACTGCATTTCCCTGCTGAATAGCTATGCCAGTTTTTAGCTGCTGAAGGGACACACTTTGAGCTTGAGCATTCTCACTGTCTGTCTGTCTGGGATGCCCAGAACTACAGTTTTTCTGTGTGCTTTCCACGGTGAAGTATGAACAGGCCACTGATTGTAAGAAAATCCTTAATTTTGTTCTTCAACACTGTTGTATCCAAACAAGTGACAAAACACAGAGGACTGAAACTAAATCTGATACCTCTGCCTTTAGTTAATCAAAGCTGTAGTGCAGATATGCCTTGAAAAGGCTGGAAGGAACTCCAGCATCTTGTCTTCATTTGTTTTACTTTCTGCAAATGTGCATGCGAACGTTTTTTTCCTTTTGAGATAAATACAAACAAATATATGTGCATATTATCTACAATGTTATTTTATATAACTCAGTGTTTGCCTGTTGTTTCTATACTATATATAAGCACAGAGAGCATTTTCTAGCAGAAAATTTAAGATGACATCTGAAAAGCTCCTTCTAGGAGAAATACATATTTTCAAAGATGTGAAAGCACTATTTTTGGGAGCCAAGCTCTAAGCAGTGCATGTCATTTTCTCACAGACCCCTTTCCTTTTGTACTCCCTCCTTTGCCTTTCTTGATGCTACTTCACTATAAAACACAGAGCTCCAGGGCAGACCTCAGAGCCCCAGCTCCTACCAACCTCTTCCTCCCTTATTCTCAGTAGCAGAAGCTACTGCAAGGTTACTTTGTGATCAAGAAAAGAAGTTTATACAATGCCCCAACTCTGCAGCTTTCGACTGTTCCTCATTTTTCCAGATTAGTGCCTTAATTAAGTCCAAATGTTGTTCATTTTCTCCCTTATGGTCCCTTCTGTGAAACCTGATGCTGGCCATGGACACTGTCCTCTTGTGACCTTTTCTCTTCCTGTTCCTGCTGCTGGCTGGCTTTTAAATTGTGAGCAATTGTAGGAGGGTGATGGTTGCACACTTTTTTTGTCTCCTCACACACACAGAGGGCTGTTCACTCTGCTGCTGAAGTCAGAACCAGTCAGGACTCCACCTTGCTTTTCCCCTTCTCTACGAGGCAGAAGAGAGTGGGAAGAAAACAGATTTTTAGCTGGTGGATAAAGCAGTTCATACCATCCACTTGAGTCACTCTCAGTATAAACTCTTAATACAGTGCAACAGTAATTTATCACATGGCATAAAATGTATAAATGAGGTTTCTTAAGTCCAGCCGTTGATTTCAAGATGATTATTTTTAGGGAGCTATCTTGCAAGTTCAGTGTGCAATTTCACATCCATTATTTTAGCAAATCACGTGGGTGCCTGTGAGGGCAGGAAGAGAGCTCAAAATACTCAACACAGAGGAAAGAGTTCAGTAGGATGGAAACACAGAAATTTTAACTGACTCATTTAGAAATTTTCCTGCAACAATGAAGTACAAATTTTGCCAATACAGTATGTGAACAGGGCTGAATTGAAGATAGCAGATGAAAATTAAATTAGCTAAGAATCTGGCCCAAGTGATTAAGGAAAGAGAAACGAAAGAAAACAAAAAAGAGCTTTGTCTTTTTCTTGTGGCGTGAGTAGCCCCAGTTACTGGAACTACACTGATGTAAAATTGGTTTATGTAACAGAAAAATCAAATCATATGTCAATTGGAATTGCATGACTGATGGTAAACATAAAAATTAAGCATGAAAACCATGGCTAGAGACAAAAACATTGCAATGGGAAAAAGATGGCAGTAGAATCCTCAACAGCATTTATCTGCAGGAAATAAAAGAGAGAACTTCTAATACGTATTTCATCTTAAAACAAAGCAACAGAATGTCTTGCTTTTCAAACAAAACTTTGTATCACTAACTTCATTTCTCTATGTGAGGTGTAATAGGATTTGTAGAAATCATGCAGATGTGTCCACAAAAACTGCAAGTACCAGAAGATGAATGATGTACAGAAACAGTAATTGTTTACTTTTTCCGTGCAAGATTTGTTCATTGTTCCCCTCAGGGAGACAGATGTGCAGACTGTATGTGCTGAGTGAAATGAGTACCCCTTCCTTTTTGACACCTTTAAAATTATTAGAATTAAATCTATACTTTGCTAAGTGAAATGTTTCAATTTAATCAAACTGTGCTGTCATGACCATACTTACATTAAGAGTTTAAGAGCCCTGCTTTGCCCTCAGCTAATCCCTCACATATGAGGTTTTCATGGTTAAATTGTCTCCTGTGTAAGTAATCAAGTACATATGAACTTTGCTGCTAGGGAAATTGAGCACAAGTCAAAATCTCTAAAAGTGAATTGCTACAAACAGTGGAGCTAAAGAAAGGAGGGGAGCTGGCCTCAGTCATCAGGTCTTCCTGATTCTCTCTCTTACCTTGCAACCTACTCCAATGAAAATCTTAAAGATTAACAGTATCTGCTTCTGTACCAAGAAAATGCGTTCAATCTGTGTGCTCCTGCTGACACTCTTTCACTCTTCTAATCATTCTCATTACATTTTGAAAAGTGAACACCCATCATCTTATATTAACACTGGTCTATGGAATAAGATGAAGACCTAAAGGACTGCAGCACTGTATAGGTTTCCAAGTGTCTGGAAAGTGTGCCCAGCAGGAATGAAAAGGGCAATAATGGAACTTCCAGTTCAGAATACCTTTTTTTTGGTGGGATCACTGGAAAATGTTGCAATCAAAAACCAGGGAAAGCAAGTAGAAGGGTTCCAATATTTAAGGAGGTTAGAGGTATACTAGCCAAAGCAGGACCACTATGAATGGTAACGCTAAAAATTCACAAAAAGAAGGTGGTAAAGAAGCAAGATTTAGGCCTTTATGTGATGTACATACACATAAAGAGAGCATGTGAACAATTGCAAAGTTGATTAATAAATGAAGCACAGTTCTATAAAAAATTGAATAAATGCCTAGAAAGATAGTCAAGGGGTCAGTGATTTATCCACTAATAGGAACTCTTTCCAGATGACTTCTGACAGTTTCCTTTCTTTCCTAAAAACCTCCATTGATGTAAAATCTGTGATGTCCCTACTCACAAAAAATATATAGTAGCTTTCTACTGCTTTACCACTGAAAATATTACTTAATGTTGAAATTAAATTTTTTGCTATAGTCTGATTCTATGGCTTTTTAAAAAACCAAACCTCTTATTCTTATGGCACTTTTTATCCATTTAAAAATATTTTTCATTTTCCATCACAGCTCCTTTCCCCTCTATTTTCTGTGTTGTTTCTGCTGTGCAAGTGTTTTATTTTACTTCCTTTGGCCATATTTGGCAAAGAGATTAACCAGTTTGTTCTCTTTTTACAGTGTCTATAGTTTCTCTCATGTGGACTAATATATGCAACATTTTTTTGAGGAATTTACAGCTGTCTTTGATGCTTATGTTCACTCAGCTACTTGCTATCTACTAGTTTATTGAAGCCTCCACACTTCTACTCTATTGTCTTTTTTTGCTCTTCTTCCTTGCCTTTCCAAGAATCGTATACCCTGTGACTCCAAGGTTACTCTCACATATGTAATCTTTCACCTTCACATTCTCACAACATTCTTTACTGCTTAGCTTCAAATCTGGAAAGCCCTACACTTTTTTGAACAGGAATTGCCAGTAATTCCAGGAACTCACTGGACATTGGCGTTCTGTTGCATTCTTTCACTTAGGAATACCTGGATTGTTAAAATCCCTCATTAATATTATATCCTGTCCTTTGGCTGATTCTGTTTTTTGGACCCAAACAGCCTCAAGTCTTCCTCGTTTAATATTTTTGCAATCCTTGCCATCAAAGCCTTCATATTCTTTTCCCCTTTTGCCTTCTCAGAGATAGTAAATTCCTCCACATTCTAGATTTCCCAGCCCACCTGTGTACCCTTGAATGCAGGGCAGTATATCTACTCTTTCCTGTCCTTTTGAGCAAGCTAATGCTTCCTTTATTAATATTCCAGTCATGCCACTACCTCAGCATAATTCTTGAGTATATTGGTGAAGGCAGTACCCATTAATGAGTTAAAAAGTCTTAATGCTTTTAAGAAAATGCATTTGTTGGAAAGCCCAAGGACTTAAAAAACTGAAAAATAATTAGGGGGAGTCTTCTGAGGAAAAAAGAAACTCTCAGAGGGACAGGACAGAGTGGGGACAGTACAGCATAACAACAGTTCACACCACTCACCTTGAGGCAGGAGCTAAAATGAGACTGGAAAAGTGCTCTGAGAGGCCTGATAAACCACGAGTGGCTGTGCTTATTGGGCACCACAGCAGAGAACAACAGAAGCATTCACTTATATAGAGAGAATCTGAAAAAAAACGGAGTAAGTATGTTAAGAAAGAAATATTTTCCACTACCTACAAGGAGAGAAATCTTTGGACACATGGCTGGTGCCAAATATTTTCCTATGCTTGGTGCATCAGCAGGATTCTGGCAGGTGTCCTTAGGAAAACAGAGCACATGTTTGTGCACATTCTGCACCTCCTCTGGGAGACACTGTTTCTGCAGATGGCTGTTTGGGTTGTGTTTGGCACCCACAGTATTTCACGGGACAGCACAGGAAAAAAACAATGGTGGTGGTATTAAAGGGTATTAAAGTATTAGGTGATATTCTTACCTGGGGAAGGCAGTAACTCTGCAGAACTCAGAAACTCTAAGTAGCCAGAGGTTTACCAAAATACCAACAGTAGGTACTGTTAAGCAGAAGTAACACATCTGGGAGAAAAATTAGGATGTGAGTAGGCCTCTAGAAAGCCATTTCCGACACATTTGCTTGAAGAGGCAAGAATACTGAAGACTACATTCCCCAGCTGTCTCTGCCAGGCTGGGAAGTGCTGACTGCTCAAGTTGTGCAGCTCCAAAGCAGCAGCCTGCTCCAATGGATAGAGGTGTCCTGTGGCAGCTTGGTTGGCAGATGGATGTTTTTAGGCAGTGGCTTTGGCTGGAGCATGTCTCTGCCCTGGCACATGTGGAGCCAGAGGCACTGACTTAGGTATAATGGGTACAAACAGAAATGGTGCCACTGCACTCATGTAGAGAAGGAGCCTCTGCTTAAAATCAGGAGTGAAAAGTAATCATGTAAAAAGCAGAGGCTGTTGGGCTGACCATAAGCCATTGTCCCTAAGGACCTAATAAACTTCCTATAAGGATTTGAAGTCCATTTTTGCAGCTACATTTTTAGGTTTGATTTAAAATCAAATGCAAATCTGGGAAAGATTTACAGCTGCAAATATCTTTGCTATACCACAGATAGTCAGAGAGCAAAAACTGGAATTAAATTTCCCCTAGGTCAGTCTGATAAAAGAAAACAGTGCAGCTTTGGACAAAATGATTGTCAGAACCTCAAGTGCATATTAGGCAAAGCACCACTATGCTTTTTTTTACACTCTTCTCTAAATAATCACAACTGATCTTTGTTGGTAACAAGGTACTTGGTTAGGTAGACCTCTGGTCTGGCAGTTATTTGTTCTTCTGAGCTACTGGTGAGAACAGAAAGTAGTGAAATCCATGAGCGGTGGCCCATGTACAGCTTATTTTCTCACCCTGCTAAGATGGAGTTCTTGTTGTTTGGAAGTATTTTGTTCAAAGGCACTGAGCAGTGATTCCAAAGGCACCATAAAAAATGTTCTTAAAAGAATACATGAAAGTCAACCAAGGGACAGAAAAATCTAAGAGAAGGGCCAGGGATGTTTTATATTGGCCTTAAATAAACAGTGCCATTGTGGGAAGTTAAATATGGTAGCATCTGCCAAAAATACTACTCAAGCAAAAGAACCTATGTTGGTAGCAAAAGAAATATCTCTCCCTCTCTCCTCTCCTGGCATGAAGCAGGCATAGGTTTGTTTATGTTAGCTATATAAACTTCATTGCTCCAAGAGAATTTTTCTCAATTCCTGAAATGAACTCATTTGAAGATATTAGAATAAAGAAAGGGACGATCTCATGTAGTAACTCTGTTTCACTGTAGCTGAGTTTTCTCCATGATCAGACATTGTGCTCAAGCTAACATAGAGACTTGGAGGGGTGACTGATGCAGAAGTAGGACCTGATCAAGTCATATATTTCAAGATAGTCTCATACAGGCACAGACCCCAGGAGGGTACACCATCTGAGTCCCAGAACATAGTATAAGCAAAACAAAAAGGTTTACAACCAACCTGAGAATATGAGACCTGGGCAGCAAAATTTGTCTCCTAACTGAGTAAACACAGTAGCTGCATTTTATAGCTCCAAATTCAAGAGGTCATTCCTGCCTGAAAAAGTACCGGTGTGTTCTTAATACCCATTGAATACCTCTGTAATCTGAGCCTCAGCCAGTCCAATAGGCAGGTCACAGAGGAAAAATATCTTCAAAACACACAGAAATTTGCATGCAGAAGGACAATGTGTCTAGAGAACCACAAAGGGCAGAAGAGGTACAAAGAATTTGCCTAATGCAACTGCAGCTGAACAATGACTGGGAATCTGCTTCTTACACAAAGTGAAATTGCACAAACCACAATTTCTCCTCCCTGGGAACGCAGAGAGCAGTGGAGCTCACCTCCTGCCTGCAGCCAAGTGAGCCATTTTCTGCAAGGAGACCATTACATTTAATCTAGCAGGGAGGTCTCCATTCAGGTCTCTACCAAATGCTGCCTCTCAGCTTAATGTTTAATCATTCAAGCTGCCCTCATGCCTTTATGAATATAATATGAAAGGGCTGGAAAAAGAACTGTTTGCCTCTAAGATTCATTGCCATCAGATAAAACGATGATATTTATGTGGTGTGTTACACTAAAGAAAATTACTCTACTGGGGCATAGCTCAGTGCTGGCAGAAACAGTGAAAGAGATGCTAAATTTCTGGAACTGTTGTGAAAGACTGAAGAAATTTCTTATTTCAGTATCATGATAAGCAATATGTGCATTGAAAATCTATCCTGTAAAAGACTATATACTGACATTCAATCAATAGGACCTTTTGTTTTGTGGGGTTTTTTCCCCAAGGGATTTTATTCAGGTCATGCCACAGAAATGAACAATGGGCATGTAAAATTTAAACTTTAAGTTGTTCAAAATCTGAGAAGACTGAGTGCATGTGGAGAAAAATGCAAAGGATCTTCCCCACTTAATCATGCTGGTTACATTTTTCTATAGTTCTGACTTAGGGATATACAGAAAACAAACAGTATTTATAGCATAAAAAATATTCAGTTGCCATCCTTTATGCTTTCAAATGGGAGATGTGAAAATGCCACAGGCTGAGATTTTTATTTATGTAAATATGTATTTTTATGTTTCAAGTGTTTGTCAGGCCAGAAGAGTACAAAAAATTGAATTTGACAGTTAATTTCTAATCACCTCCTTTATCATCCATTGCAGTGCAGTAATAAATCCTACCTCACCTCTCCCTTGGACTCTTTTTATTCTAATTACTGCGTTTCCATGGCTGATGTTTTCATACCTCAGCCTCCTTTTCTAGGCTCTAACTTGTGCTTCAGGATCCATCATCAGAGTTCCACTGTCTTGCAAAGCCTACAGACACCTAACATTTAGAAATATTACCTTAACAAAGGGAAAGGAATCTTTAATTGGATTTTTCTCAATGTATTTAGTACATTTAGTGATGTAGATCCTTTTATCATGTCATCTTCAGGCTTGATTCACACAAAAAAATGGTTAGCAACTAACAAAATAAGTTGATGAAACCTTTACAGGATCACTGTGTCCAGCAACACAGCCCCTGGGCCAAAAATTACTTGGGAACAAGGGCAGCAAAGCTGTAATGAGAGGGAATGGAAATTCTACTTTGCATAAAGAGGCCAGAAGAGCTTGACATATTTAGTGTAGCAAAACAAAAGCTGATACAGAATGTCATTGCTTTCTATAAATACACTAGGAGGTCAAACATCAAGGAAGGAAAAGATCTTTTGAAGATAAAGTACAGTGTTGGCACAAGAACAAATGGGCATAAACTGCCCATGAATATATTCTAACTGGAAGCTGAAAGACATTATGTAGCCAGTTGAGGAATCAGCGCTGGAGAGAGCAGACTTCCAATGCAAGTTTGGGGGCACGAGAGGGTTTGTAAGATGGAGTGAGAACAGCCGAGGAAAGGCATTGTGTGATGTGGCCTGGGGCTAGCGGGGGACTGGGCTCCAAGACACAGGGGGTCCCTCCCAGCCCTCTGTTCCTTTGTTTTAATTTTCCTCAAAGGTATTTGGAGATTCTGCATGGTGATGTCTCACAGCTGGTAAAGGATATGGCTCAGAGAAGAAAAAGAAATAAGCAACATGTTTTAGCTCACCAGATGTATGTTATTACTTTATTCCCAATTCACAGGAAATGAACAATCATTTAGTACTGACAGGTACATACTGGAACCTACTATCTTTCTTTTAAACCTTAAAATAATGTACTACAGAAGTTTAGCATTAACCTTAAAGCAGATTTCACATTTTTGCCAAGGTTACTGTGATATCTTGTGAAACCTATGGGGGAAAACAGAAGGAGGCAGCAGGCAGAAACGATATAAATTGCTGCCAGAATGGCTGAAATGTTAGCAAGGTTAAAAAAAACCTTATCATCCAAAACTCTTCTGCTCGCAGAGAAACCTCAGTGAAAGGTCTCTTGGGAGCTGCAGAAGGTTAGGTAGGTCTGATTTTCGTCAGGGTGTAACCCAAATTACCTTCTTAATAGACAATTAGACAAGACAAAAGTAATGGTAAAAGCAGCAAGTGTCTCACTGAATCAAACGACTACAGTTTGTTAACTGCATTAAGTGGAGTGGGTTACAGCTATATAAGGGTAGGTCATTTCAGGTCCAAGACAAGGTCAGTGTTGTTTACCAGGATGATTCAGTTTGACTTTTTACATAACTTTTTAGTGTTTGCCTCTGAAGAGGTGAAGGTCAGGTATGATAGCAACTGAAGAAAAACTCAGGCCAATACTTTCTAATGTTGCTAGAGAGTTCAGCATACCTTTCCTTAAAAACAGATAAGGCAGGGCATTCAAAGGCAGGGAAGTATCCAGCTCTATCAGCAGCCAGTTTGTCTAAAGGAGAAATCTGAATGGTGTCTGGGACCCAGCAGGCTGCTGCTCAGACTGTCACCATTCCCACTTTCTCCTTTTCCACCGAGCAAGTCAGTGTCAGAAGTGACACTGGAAAATCTTGGTTTTCCCAGACACCCCTTGAATAGGCAAGTCAGGATGACTTCTAAATACCAAATGGAAACAGAACCATTTGGGTTGAAAGGGTCTTCTGGATATCACTTTGCCCAATCTGCTCTTCAAAGCATGGTAAATCTGCCCAGCTGAGGTTGGAGTATCTCTAAGAACCACTGTCACAATCTCTCTGAGCAACCTGGCCATTGTTCAACTATTCTCACTGGGATTTTTTTTCTCCTATATATCCAACTGGATTTTCACATTCTTACATTTCTCTTGCCTGTTATCTTCCTGCTATACAGCTGCAGGAAGAGTCAGTCCCATCCTTCTCTACAACCATTCCCTAGGTAACTGAAAACAACAATAAGAGTTCTCCTGATCCTTCTCATCCCCAGGCTCAGCAAAGCCAGTTTTCTCAACTTCACTTTATTGCCTCTTGCTTCAGCCCCTTGAGCATCTGTTGGTCTTCTTCTGGACTCTACCATGTGTCAGTGTTTCTCATGTTCCAGGGCTTCCCATACTGGACACGTTATTTCATACAAAATCTCATGATTGTCAAGGGGAGGAGAATAGTCCCTTCCTTTGGCCCCTTGGTTTTTCCCTTCTGTCAGAGCTTAGCCAATCCTCCAACCCTTCCTGTTACAGCCTGGTTATGTAGAACCTTTGTTCCCAGAGGGCACACTACTGACATGTTTAGCCTGTTGTTCACCAGGACTGCCATCCCCTTTCCTGGTGAGCCAGCACGAGTCCAGCTGCTCTCCTGTGTTGGGTTTATTCATCCCAGGGGCAGCTTTTGTGCTTTCTTTTGTTGAACTGCAAGATTTTTCTCATGGCCCATTTCTCCAGCCTGTCAATGTCCTCCTGAATGGCAGCTCTGCCCTCCAGAATACTGATTGCTCTCCCCAGTTTGATATTATCTGCAAATCTGCTGAGAGTACATTATAGATTATTGTCCAAGACACTAAGGAGTGCATGAAACAGCATCAGCCCCACTGTTAAATCCAGTACTCAACTGGTTATCAGTTAGGCTGAACCACTGGTTAATTTTTTTTGAGCCTGAAGATTCAGTCAGTTTATCACAGATCTTTAAGTCCAGCTATCTAATCCATATCTCCCCAGTTTGGCTACAAGGATGCTCGAGGAAATAATCTCTGAAGTATTGCTTAAATCAAGGGAAGTGCCATCCATTGTGTTCCCCTCATGTACAGAGCCAGACATCTTATCACAGAAGGCAACCAGGCTAGAACAATTTAAATCCCTTTAAAAATATAATTTGGGTTTTAGTCTGAATTTCATATTTAAGTTCTGAAAATGCCACCTTTTCTGACATCCTTCCTCCAAAACTATATCTCACATCCAGAATATCACTAATATGATTGGGTTTCATTCTTGAGGCAGGATCAGTAACCCAGCACTTTCAAATCTCTTTCACCAAGAATCAGAAGCTCTCCTGAAAATCATCCAGATCTTTGCTCATGAATCTTTTCCAACATCTTTAAAAATAAGGCTAAGCAGAGGCCCCTGCCCTTCCTTTATTCATACATTTTAGGTGAGCCAGAATTAAAGGATAGAGATAGGAAACCTAACTTCACTTTTCACTTTCCATCTCTATATTTTTCCCCTGTGTGTACTTACATTTGTTTCACTAGAATCTATAAAGTCTATTTTCCTCTTTTTATGTTGCGCGAGGAAGGATATAAATGGACTAGCACCCTTCTTTTTGAGCTTATGCACATTCTCATTTTCTTTTCACTTTTTTTTTTTTTTTAATGCATATTCACGTGACTTTCAAGTAACATAAGTCTTGCAAGTAACGCAAGGCTGAACTACCTGCAGGTAATTTTTAGTACCCTCAGAGGAATTAAGTTAACTTCTACTCATCTCCAGTCTGAGTTGGTTCTTTTTGAAGTAGGTATTCATGTGGTGAACAGGAAGACTATGAGGGTTTTATTATAGTTGGCTTCCTTTACTGCATTAGCGTTTATATTTTCCCAGTAGAAATCCCCAAATTGAAAATATAGAGGTGTCAGCTAGCACCACTTTATTTAAGGTTGTGTCAACATTTCCTATAAACGTTGTTTTTCTATGGTTTATAACTAGACCATAAAAATGTGTTCAACGCAGAAACTTGGCATAAAAGAGTTCAGCCTGGGAGAGAATTTTCACAATTAAAAATTGAAAAGTCTACTCTGCTGGCTTTAACTAATATCCGTGTAATTAAATGGAAATTAGTTGATTTAAAGATGCATTTTTACAGCATAATTCAAAGCAAGCTTTTATTTAAAAGAGCAAATTCACCAAAGGATTATTTCATTAGCGTTATCTTGTTGCATTCAGTAATATTGAAAAAGTCAAAATTACTAAGGTATTTCACACTAGGAAATTGTGACTACCTCTGCAAGTGCTGGTTTGTATAAGCCTCTTTGCTACACATAAGGAAATATTTTTAATAGGGGGGCTAATAGTGCATAATATGACGTTTGCACAATATTTCCTATTATAAAATCACATTTTGACACATTGTCAAGTTTTAACCATTTGGGATGATATTTTATATTCCAGGTGTATGCCTAAGGCAGAATTTTTGGGAAAAAAATCGTCAAAACAGTTTAGCAGATTCCTGGAGCAAGAATTGAGAAAATATTTTGTTTTGTTCATATTACCAAAAAATGATAACAAACTTTTTATTCAAAAAGGCCCAGTTTCTCAGAAGTTTGTAGCAGTGACTCAAAATGCAGGAGTGGAGCAAAGTGGCCTTTTCTGTTGGGAAATGCCTGCTGCTGTTTTTATAGGAGTCTCTCATTTAGGTCCAGTTAGAAACTTTTGGAATAAAGCCTACTTTGCCCATGCTAAATAGAGACATTTTAATCTAGGAATTAATAGATCCATACCTCCTATCTTTAGGGCACACATGCAGCTTTCTCAGGGCTGCTGGAGTGGATGAAAGAAGATGCTGTTTGTCCACAGAGAGTGACTGCACATGTTCTGTCCACTCACATCTCCAGCCTGGCACAAAGCTGGTATGAACATCTTCTTCACCATGGGCTGAATATACTCCATCCAAAGTCAAAGAAAGTGGATTTCTTTAACTTTGGTCGCTCAAAGTAAAGGTCAGGGATGGGATGAAACATCCCTGACAGAGCTAAGGCAGTGTAAACAAGGAATTCTTTGGAGCAGCTGGAAAGAAGGCAAAAACTTGGCTAATGGAAAACAGCAAACACATGGTGGAACCAAGAAGTAGCAACTGGTTAGGAGTGGGAATTGACTGACCAAAGAGGGAGGGACATGACAGTGGTGGGGGTCTGGGCTCCTCGGGTAAGAAGACTAAGGCTGAGAGCCAGGATCTGGGACTGTGACTGATGTTGCGAGAGAACTGGGCAAGAAAAAAATATTCTTCCTCAAGGATATACGAGCTTGTATCTCCAGTGATCAGGCCAGGCCAGTTTTAGACGTACATCTGAATTTCAGAGGATGGGTTGTGAACTTTGAGTATGGAGCCAAGCACTGGTCCAGACACTAGCAAGTCCTGAATGGTGACTGGTAAATCCAAGAATTCATCTGGATGTTTTTCTCTTTTCCTAATACTTAAAAGATGCTACAACTACATTGTGTTACACTGTCAGTGTCATTTTTTACACATGCAGTTGATGTGACTGAAGTAAAGTTGTTCAGTCATCACTGGGGAAGAGCTGCTCCCCACAGCTGGGGAGAGGACAGCATGGACTTCTGAGGGGAAACAGCAGAGGAGCGCTCACAGGGCAGCCTCCTATAAAGTTCAAGGCAATGCTATGAATAGTCCTGGGGTCCCTCTTCCAGATGTAACCCAAAACTTGGTCTCCTAAATGACTTTCTTCTGAGCAAATAGCAGAACAATGGCAGAGTGAAAGATCTAAGAGAAACCTTCTTTGGTGTTGAGCTCCCTGAGTTGGAAATACTATATATACCAATTAAATACATCCAGGCTGTTTGAACTGCTGTGTTTTAGTAAGCAAGCAGTATATCACAGCAACACCTGAGGGTGCTGCTTTGATCACAGCCTGTCAGCATTTCCGCTGTGAACTTTGTTTATTAGAGGTAGGCTGCAAAAGATCTCTCTATGCTGAAATTTCAGTGCAAAGCCTGTCCCAGTCATCAGTTTAAGAGAATCAGGAGGATAGGAGCTCACGTAATAATGTCATACTCCTATGCGGGATTTTCTTTTTAAATCTGAGGCTTTTCTCCTTTTCTGGAAACTAAAGTTTCTGTATCATCTTCAAAGTGCATTAATCCTTACTGCATGCTGAGGAGGAAAATCAAACATCTGAATTATTAAGAGAGGTGCTTGAATGGCTGAAAAACTTCTCATCAAATTTTTATCCGTTCATTTTGTACAGTTTTCAGGACACAAACGAAGCATTCCTCATCCTGTCTTCCTGCCGGACTCTGAGATGGTTAAACCACATCTAACTGGAATAAAAGACGGGGTGGGGGAGAGAAGAGAAAGGAAGTGTCACATCCTCCGCTGTGAATAGCTAACACGCTCACAGCTATGCTGAGCCGAATGCTCAAATCCTTCATCTGCCTGCTTTGGAGCAGGCGCCTGGGATCGGGTGTCTCTGCTGCGCTCTCTGATCAGTGGGTCTCACTGCCGGGTCTCTCCCAGGCTCCCCTGCTGAAGCCGCTCTGCTTTGTATGAGCTGATTAAATATTCAGAGGATGGGAATGAAAAGGGCTCTGCGGCTTGGGGTGGGGGTGCTCATCCAGGAGGCCGGCTCCCGGTCCCCGTGCCAATGAATATTTAATCGCTTTGTACGAAGTGGAAGAGTTTCAAAAGGAATCCCTGAAAATCTGTAGCTTGGCAGCTCGGGTATTTAACCGAGAAGAGTCTTGGGTCAGAGCCCCTTTTCAGTATTGTGCGGGAGAAGGGATTTAGACGTAAAACCCTGAGAAATGCTTTGGCCGCTACAGCCTTCAGGACACAGCTTCAGGGCCGTGCTGTGAGAGCTGGCTTAGGCCGTCGGCTCGGAGGAAGGAGCGCTGTCCCCCCCACCCCAATTAGCCGTGTGTGCCCTGCCCAGCGTCGCGATCCCTCCCAGGCAGCGCGCACGGACCGCGGGACACCCGCGCTGCGCGGGCCGTGGCCGGGGCTGCACCTCATACAGATACCCCTGAGTCCCTCGGCGGCTTTTGCACTGGGGCTGTCGCTCAGCAGTGTCGTGTTTCACCTTCCCGGGAAACATTCAGCGATTTCCTTGGAGGGCGGTGAGGTTGTGTGCTTGCTGCAGGTGAGGCACTGCCAGCTGAGAGGACAGGCTCTGAGCGGGTCCTCCCGGATGGGGTTGGAGTTGTAGTGTTGGACAGCTTCTACTACTGTGTTCTTGGTCTGTGGCTGCCCTTGGGAAGAGAAGAGATTTTAGATAGCCGAGCATCTTCTACTGCTACAATATTCATGAGGGGGAAAAAAAAAAAGAAGTCTATTTTATGATCACAGCAACCTTCACTATGTATTTTTATAACTCTGTAGGAACAAGTGACTATGTTATTATAAACTGGTGTCAATTTGTATCTACACCTGTTTGTAACTAGAGATACATGTATACATCAAGTAACATACGCAAGTGTATACATGCATCTCTGCCGGTAAAATTCAGCGCTTTCACAGTCTGGAAGTGATCATGCCTGGCTATCAACGAAGCTGTCCTCCCCAGCGCCCTGCCAAACATTGCCATGGCTTATCGTATCACTTCAGCAATCAAACGACAAGTTCATTGTGGACGAAACCCCAGCCTGGATTCAGAGAAATATTTACAGATGTGCTTAACTTTCCATGAGTGAAAATCCACCCCTATTTGGTAATACTCTTGATTTCAGCAAGAGCCAGCTGCTGCTCCAGAGCTGACATCCCTGGCTGTGCTGGTCCTTCTCTGAAGCAGCCTGGGCACATCAGTATTACCTGGAGGTTATTGGGTTTTTATAGGAGCTTGATGAAAAGAGGACTAGCTGTTCTTTGTCGGGTTTTGTGCTGTGGGAGAGAAGCCGCAAGCACCGAATAAAGGACACCAGAGGAGTCCCTCCACCCTGCTGCTGGAGCCCACATTGGCCTGCCCTTCCTGCAGCACTAATCCTTCGGCCTGAGCTCCCCGGGAAACTGAGGCAAGCCCTGGCCGGAGCTGCGGGTGGGCTCCTGGGGTTACCAGGCTGCACGTGCTGAAGGACCGGTGCCTTCCCGCAGGGCCGCTGCTTCCCCCCGGGAAACGTGACGTGGGGAAGCAGCCTCATCTGCCTTCATCCCTCCTCTGCCGGGTCACGCTCCTAGCGTGAGAAACCTCCCCAGCTTTGCAGTGAAACCGGACCCCGCACGCCCGCTGAAGGTGACCAGATGTCGTGGTTTCGCCAGCAGCAGTGGCCCCCGGAGGGGAATCGCCCGGTGGCCAGAACGCCCCGCTCTGCCAGTCCCCCCGCGCAGATGGCCAACCTGGAAATCCCACCCAGCGCTGCCGCGTGGGAGATGCCGATCGGCCAAATCTGCTGCTGTCAGCAAAAGACAAAACCTCTCCCAAGCCCTGCGGCTGGCGATAAAAGGGAGCGGGCGCAGGAGCAGCCCTGCGGAGGCCCCTCGGGAACAATGGCAACCTTTTCGGGAGCCGGCGAGGCAAAGCTGGACAAAGGCTCACGCTGCCCCCAAACTCCAGCTGCTGCCGCAACACAAAACAGGGGGCTGCAAATTTGGTTCCTTTCATCTAAATCCTCTTAGGCGGTGCGAACGCGGGGAGCAGGCGAGCACCCTCGCGTGTCACACTCCCTCCCTCGGCCGTCAGGCACGCAGCCTCCAGCGCCGGGCGACGATTTGTTGTGGGTTTATTAGGCTTTGTAGGAACGGGGCTCTTTCCGTGACGGGAGGGAGCAGGGAAACAGGCAGCGGAGGGCCATGGAGAGTATTGACCAGAGAATTTGTGCCTGCCTTGCGCTGTTTTGCCTGGAAAAGGCTGAACTTTTCATGTTCTGAAAAGCCAGATGAACAGCACAAGTCATTAGTCACCCAGGTATTTACAGTGTTTTTCCTATTTCCTTTCTCCCATGGCCTCTGTGGTCAGCAGTATAAAATTCCTAGGCACTCCCACCTAAACACAAGTTTCCTGTTTATGCTCTCAGTGGCTTTTATGTTTAGCTGTTAAAACCCGTTGTCTAAAGAACCATAAAACAATATGAACAGAGACTGCAGGTGAGCAAGCAGGGGGGAAAAGCAAAGCCATGAGCAGGCTGCGCGGAGGCTGGTCTGTCCAGGGAAGCGGGGCTGGGGGAACAAAGGAACAAAGCTCAGCGGCAGCCAGGCTGCTGCTGCCCGAGCGCCGCCGGATGCGCCCGCGCTGCCGCCGCTCTGCCCGAGAGCTGCGCTGGCTGAGCTTCCTCATCTCAGATCAGCTGAAAACACCTGACATCAAAACTTAGGTGGGTCAGTGGGTAGTGAAAGTCTAACACAGTCATCAAGGTCTGAGTTTAACAACGTAGAGTTGTTTAATTTGAGTTATGACGCTTCTTTTGAGTATTTTCATTACAGTAGCATTGGACTCACGCTGCTCCTGTTTGGTCTGGCAGCACTTACATCATGTAAGTTCCTCCTTTAGTGTAATTAATGTCTGCTTCATCCTGAAAGTTAGGAGAAAAGTCGGAAGAGGGGAAGAGGGAAACTGCAGCTGACCATCAAACCCTACCCCAGGAGCCACTGCGAGTTCCTGCCCTGCCGCAAGCTTTCACACACCTTGGTCAGACGGCACAAATGTTTTGAAGTTATGTTGACATCAAGAAAATCCGATTTAAGACACTTTGTTGTGACCACATGAGGTCATAATTTCTGAAGACAGAAAATATGGTAATGGTCACACCATAGATTTAGATAACTCTACCCAGAGCCTTTAGGTAACTTTATACCCCTAGCTATATCTATATCACAAGGTAATTTTATACCTTGATCAACTCATTTTTATCACCCTCTCAAATATGCCAACTGTTCAAAATAACATTATCATTGGCTTTTATTACCATTGAAATAAAAATGAATAATTATAAAAATACAAAACAGACCTTAACCCACCATAAAATTTGTAATTAAAATTAACATGATTTCTGTGAAAGACCTCTATACACAACAGTGTGATTTAAGGGCCTTTGCCAGTACTGTCTTTGATAATTTTTTTTAGTTGATTTGGTTTAGCCAGACACTTACAGCTATTTAAACATAGTTTTGTGTATTTAATTATATCATACATTATGTCATTTTTTACTACAGACACCCTTGGCATTTAATGTATTTCATCCAGTAATTAGTAAAGAATAATTAAGTTTTTACTACTATAACTGCTTTTCATGATCCTATGTCTTCTAGAGCAAGATCAAGCAGGGGTAGCAAAGTTTATGTTTCAGATACTAAGATTTATTTGCTTTCAGGTTATACATCCGTAATTTTATAGTTTCTGTATACAAAGCAAGTACTGGGATGAAACAACATGTTACAGAATCTATGTGTTCCTTTATAGAGATTAACATGAGTGAATAATAGATCCACTGTGTTTGAAATCATAACATACACAGAGATGATTTTATGTGCATATATAATATATATAAATACTTGTGATCTATATATTGCAAAGGATTTTGGGTTTTTTGCTTAGTGAGACTAAAAAAGTTCTAACGTGTACAAAGACTTCATATGCAATGTATGTAGCATCATTTCAACAGCTCTGTATGTACTGGCAACTCTTATGAGCAATATGTCACTTCACAAACTTTTTTAAACACTCTTTTTTGAATACAGATGGTCTTATTTCCAAATATCATTAAAGTTTCTCTGTATGGTGCACACTGCAGCACTGGCCACCATTCCTTTGTCCATGTTGAAGGTCTGATGTTTTATTATTTTTCAGGCCCTTCAGCAGCCAAGCCACAGGAACAGTGTGCTGCCTGGAGTATGGCACAGACTGAACAAGTGTTTGTCCATAATTGGCTTCCAGAGCATGTTTTTGAGTGTGTGTTTCACTTAAAGGATCTTGGGTTCATCTGTTCCAGATCCACTCCACAAACAACAACAAAAAAAAGCACAGGAAGGAGGGACTGCTGGAAGACTGGCTTTTGAAGTTGGCTCCTGGCCCAAACTAAGACACTGGTGTGGATGAACTGGTGTTCAAGTTTGGATCTTACTGTCACAATTCCTTCAGATCCTCCATTTAACTAAGCAGGCTTCAGAGCAGTGTGAGAGATGAGATTCCCAAATCTCATCTAACAACTTCTCTGCAGCCCTGTTCAAGTGAGCCCCTTCCCTGGCTTCACTGCAGAAGTTTACATACCCTTACTTACCCTGGTTCCCAGCTGACATCACTCTCTCCCACTGCAGAGATGGGGAAAGGTATTTGAAAGCACCTCCTTTGCCTGGCTGTCAGTGGAAAATTAACTTAGTGTGCAACCAAGCTAATTTGTAGCTATGATGAAGCATTACAAGAAGAGACACATGGGACACACACACACACACACCACAAAAAGAGATGGGAAATCTTTGAAGAAGTCAACACAAAAGAAGTACTTTTATGTAGTCTTTATTCTGCAAATCACTTCGGTTTCATGCTCAACATCCCAGAGAGGCATCATCACCTGTTGTGTGTGTGTGTGTAGGCAGAAGGTAGACAGGGAGATGACTCACTGGTGCAGGAACACAAGAGGGGAAGCCAGAGCTTCATCTGTGGGAACCTTTGAAGGGAAAAGAAACTGTCTCTGCTGACAGAAGGTTACAAATCTTCATGCTTGTTGCAATGTGTGCATCCCACCACTAGCATCACTCTGAGAGCAGCCAAGGAAGCATGAAGAGAAAAATCTGCTTTAAGAAAAGCAATCTGAAACCTGTATTTAATTCTACAAGCAATAAGGCTTTTACCAGTGCTGAGGCAAAACCAGACCTGGCAGAATGTGATCTTTGCCTTGCTGCAGGTTCTCAGGTGAAAACAAGCAGAAGTTTCGAGGAGAGTACATTTTGTTTCCACTACAGGTTACAAGGCCTCTATGTAGCAGGTGAGGAGCTCCTTGTAGCCATTTTCCACCCATACCAGCGGCAATGTACAAGTGTGTAATTCACTCCTCAGTCTCTTAGGAAGTACGGGCTTCCCTTCCTCCTGTCACAGAAGTTCTAGTGCCAATAAAAATATAAACTAGGCATAACAAATCTGTTGTTCCTTTGTCAGGTCACTAACAGCTGTGTTCCTGAAAGCCAGAGAGCTCTCAGCAGCCCTGAGGGAGCCAGGCAGTCTCCAAGCTGGAAGTGCAAAGGGTGGATTTGGGCAGAGGAGGAAGAACTGGGTGGGCTTCCTTCTTGAGTGCTCAGTCAAGATGGGGACCCTGTTCCTCATGATGGTGCCTGTGGTGGCTCTAGCAGGCAGGGCTGTGTCTGCCAAGCTGCAGCTCCAGAGCTGGATTGTCCCAGGTGACTTGAGGTTGTCCTGCCAGTGTCCCACCTGGGTGACGGTGTCCCTGCTGTGGCCGTGCTCCCCTCCTGTGCCACCTGCATTTCTAGAAGCATCTTCTACCAGTCACTGCATTGCAAGGGGTTGTGCTGGTCCAAGCAGGCCAGGGAGAGGGAAAGCAGCATCTTCTCTCTAGCCTATATTCCCTGCCAGGGTAGAGGTTGCCCCAGGAGAGGTTTCTGTGGGAGAGAGGAAAGAGGTGAAGGGCAGCCCTTAAGGAGCAAACCAGCTCATGCTGAAGCCAAGACAGCCCTTGCAGCCATGGAGGGAAAGCCATTGCCCTCATGCCCAGGCACCTTTATAAAGAGAGCATTCCCCCACTTCCTCCTGCTGCTGCATGATAATCCACAGAAATACAAAAGGTTTCCTCTCTCTACTCTGGCTCATCACAGACCTCACAGCACCACAGCTGAAATTCAACTTTAAAAGACAAGTATTTTTTTCTGTACCACTGACACTCAAAACTGGAATACCAATATGGGTCTGGACACAAATCTGATCTTCCCTGGAAATGCTTGGGCTGGGCCCATTTTAAACTGCAAAAAAGTAAAATTACTAAATAAATGCGTGCTCCCTGCCTCATGTAGACATGCTACTCTTTCCTCCCTGAATTTCACACATCTCTGATTGAAGAGGAAACCAGAAGTTCCACTGTTTGTTGTGATTATGGCTGTTATATTTGCATTTTGACTCAACTGATATTATGGGTGGTCCAGCTCAGACACAAAGCTTGACTTGTTCTACCCTTGAGCTACAGCTGGGTGGGTCTTCTGTAATGAGACTTGAAGACAGGTGGACACAGATACAGATCACAGGCCAAGTTGGATTCAAATTTGCTGAGAGTCACAAGGATTTCAGCAGACATGGACCAGTTTCTCCTTCCAGGTGGGAGTCAGACTAAACTCTGGCTTCATCTATTTTTCTGGAAATCCCAAAACAAAGCACAGCTCAGCAGTTTGAGAGAAGTTTGGTTTCGTTCTTATGATTTTAATAGCAAAAAAAATCTATGCAAAGGAAAACTGCACAAAATAGCTTCAGGAACCCCTGAAGCTAGGACTGCTGAGATTAATTTACTGTCCCAGATTACTTTCCTAGTATAAGTACACAGTGATTTCTGCCGGTCAGCTCCCTTGAAGTCAGTAGGAGTTTTGTAACACGTTCCATTGCTGCAGTCACTTACCATTATCCATGGGTGGCTTCTCTGTTGGCAGATAAGCTGCATCCTGAGCCTGAGCCATCTGAGCCAGCTCCGTGCAGCTCGGCTGAGATGGGGCTCTGAGCTCAGCCCTGCACACCTCTGGGTGACCACTGGAGCTGGCTGGTTTGATCTGCTGTGAAGGCAGGAAAACTTTCCAAGGATTGGGAAAGGGGAAGGATGGTGACAGAAAGAAGTAACATGCTTCAAACAAATAGTTAAAATCCTTTGAAAAACAGTTAATGTGGAATGGGCCCGTTTAGAATTCGCTGTTCACTCTTCACTACTGGCTGAGTTTTTCTAAGTGGAAGGAAAAGATCTGTCAGTGCTTCCAAATCCCAAGGAACAGGGAAGGTATTGCAGAGTTGTACCTCCCTGTGGGCACCAGCCAGCCTCATCCTGCCTGGGGGAGAATGCTGCCTGCTCTCATGCCCACAGGCAGGCACCATCCCCCTCCTCCCCCCATTGCTGGGTGTTGGCAGACCTGACTCCACTCCTGCATGGTTACCTAATTTACACAAATTCAGGTCTGAGCTTTCACTTGCAGTTCAGACAGAACCCCCAGTGTAAAGAATTGATCCAACAGGGATGAACCTTGCTTAAATGAGCAATTTCTACTTTGTCTCTTTCTGATGGAGAGAGGAGAAAGAAAATGAAATGCAAAACCCATTTATTTACCAAGTCCTTGTTGATTCTGAACAGCCCTAATATGTACAGTTCTGTCTTTACAGAGGACACCACATACACTATATATACACATTTATTTACACACAGCCACAGGTTGCATGGCAAGTTATCTGTGGAATGGTGTCTTGGAGCTCTACCAAGTCAAAGAGGAATGTAGCTATGAAGATTGAGGGGAATTCAGAGAAGATGTTTTGTTAGCTCGTCCAAAGGAAAGAAGAATGCTAACATATACTTGGGGTGCTGTGAGCAGGGAAGGTTAAAAAATAGTAAGCACAGAGGAGAGAGGCACTCAACCCATGGAAAACATATTAAATAGTCCATTTATTCATCAGTCTTTATTTTCAGACAACAAAACTGGGTTTTGTGGAAGTCTCCACTCGTAGCATCAAGTCCTCTAAAAAAAACAGCGTAATATCTTCTTCCATCTGGAATCTTATATCACACAAGGTTTCCCAGGGGTGGATAACTGCTTTTAAAAATATCAAATCCTTTGAACCAGTCTGGAAATGATATGAATGCACGAAGTTCCCAGTGCTAGGACACCTTCTCTCATGCTGTATCCATTGAGCATGCAGAAACTCTCAATTGTTCCCCACTGAATTCAGAGCTGAAATGCCAGATTTGCAGAGGTCCATTTTAGGGCCTGTTCTGGCTGTTTCTGTCTCTCAGAGATGGACAGCTGCTGACACTGACTTTTCCTCAAACACAACAGTGTGGTAAGAGATGGGAAGTCCATTCCTGTTAGTTCAAAATAGGAGAAAGTGCCCCTAGCAGTGATCTGGAGCCACCTTTGGGTCCTCCAGGTGCCACTGAAAGGAGCTCTCTCTCCCAGCACTTGCAGTACCCTCAGAGCTGTCAGTCCAGAGCTGTGTGGGGCCAGAGGAAAGGTTGGGATGTGCCCAGCACTCAGGCATGCAGGTAGTCATGAGCCTTATGGGGCTCTCTTTGGTCAGGACTTCAGGTTTCATTCCACAAGTCTACAAGAAACTCCAGTAGAAATTCTGAAATTTCAGTGAGGAGCACATTGCTGCCCCAAAAATACCCTGGAGAACACAGAGCAGGTGACTTGTGGCCCTGTGATTGTTTCACCAGCAGGGCCTGGTGAAAAGCGCTGCTGAACCTCTTTGCTCTGCTGCTTTCTGTGCAGGGATATGGGGACACAAAATTCAGAGAAAAAGAGTGAGACAGAAGTTTCCCCAAATCACGACAGCAAACAGCATCCTCACAAAAGCACTCCAAATTCAGTGGTCACACAACAGAATGCTATAAATCCTGAGTAACCTCACTTGGCTGAGAGTGCATGACTGATGTCAGATTTTTTGAACAGAAGGACTTAAATCACCTCAAG
This sequence comes from Hylia prasina, assembly GCA_013397195.1. Taxonomy (NCBI): domain Eukaryota; kingdom Metazoa; phylum Chordata; class Aves; order Passeriformes; family Sylviidae; genus Hylia; species Hylia prasina. Next base: position 2,915,536 of record VYXD01005580.1, on the reverse strand, counting down.
ATGAAAACTGCATTAAGGATCAGAGAACAGACAGAATCCCTGTCCTCTCCTCCTGAGCAGATTTCTCCTTGATATATGGCTCCCAAAGTGTAAAGAGCAAGAAGCTGTCCAAATAAAAATCAGCTCAATGTGTGTGGGATGAGAGGTAGAAGAGTCTCAGACACAGATACTGCTGGAGATTTGGCCATGTCTCATATCAAGCAGAGTGAAAATTTCAGACATCAGCAGTTTGGTCTAAACCCACTCTTTTGCATGTGGGTTTTACAAACCCAAGCTTGTACAACAGATGTCACAAAATGTCCCCAGATGTATCTAAGCGACAATTCACGGGCAGCTCCTGCCTTCCTAAACATTTTAGGGATTTAATCCATAATCCAAGAGTTTGATCTCAGGCATGTAAATGTTTGAATTAAATGCTTGATTTGGACCTGGCTCCTCATCCTGTCTTATTTCTGCTTGGGTTTATTGGGAATACAAACCTTCAGAGTGTGGATGTGTCATCTATTTTGTTTCTGCTGACTGTCAAGTGAACATGTCCTGCTTGTAAAGATGATGAGGCTGATCCCCGCTGTGGCCAGCTGGATGTATCTCATAAGGGACTGCCTCCTGTTGAAGTAAATTGTTTTTATTCCTCCAACAGAAGCCAGGAGATTTCTGCAATTAATGGCCCACAATATTGGAATGCCTAAAATCTCACAGAAAACAGGTGGTCAGAGCACACTACACGTCGGGTCTGGGGAGTGGTGGCCTGCTGAATTAGCCTCCTCTGGTTATGCAGGACCCAGAAATTTGTACTGCAGGTAGGTTCATACTAGCTGACAGTGAAACAATTTGCTAGAACCCACAAAAGGAGAATAAAATAAAATAAAATAAAATAAAATAAAATAAAATAAAATAAAATAAAATAAAATAAAATAAAATAAAATAAAAATAAAATAAAAATAAAATAAAATAAAATAAAATAAAATAAAATAAAATAAAATAATCAGCTATTTTGTATGCATGGACCTGCTGCAAGGTGCTGTATCTGCATCCATGCCTCACAGAATGACGTGCACACTGGTAACTTGAAGAATGTTCTTTTGGGTATGGTAAATGACACCTATATCCAAGCAGTCGTGCACAAACCCTGTGTACCCAGAAATAGAAAATGCCATACTGAATACATCTTTTAGCTTTATTTCTGCCTGCACTGCTGCTGTTTTATCCCAGCCATGTAGTTATTTCACATACTAACAGGGATCAGCCCCCTTCAACCAAGGGTATGTGGAGAAGAGGGAAAAGACTGAAGCTCCAGCCTGGTTAGGTACTACTGATTCTCAAAATACTCATATTCACAGAGAGAACCTGCATGATCATCTCAGGGGGTGCCCATGTGCAGTAACCCAGCTGTTGAACACTGCCCAAAACCCATGGAGGTGTGTGGGGCAGGAGCAACTACACACAAAACCTACACATGAAAGGCACTGAAAGTGAAGAAAACTGCAGTGTGACTTTTGGGAGCCTGAAAAGGGAGCTAGTGTAGCTACTGTAGCACAGATTTACACCACAGCTCACTGTGCATTGAAAGCTATATAACCACCCATCAAATCCACAGAGAAGTCAATACATTCACATGTTCTCCTCTTCTATTTTTTTTTTCTGGATACAAAATGTACTTGGCCCCCAAGGGTAATGGCCTGGGGAAGAGGCAGAGGCTTAAACCCATGTACATGTCAACCTGCTCGTCACTCTGCTGCATGGTGGCCTCATTACCCATTAGAGGAGCTCAAAGAAAGTCTGAATGAGTACAAAGGATCCAGATGAGATTTTACTTACCACATATTTAAATAATTATTTCCATAGCAGCATGATTCACTTTTCATTCTTTGTAAAATCTGCCATGATGTAGTCCTATCCACTATCTGCTCCAAAAGCCATTGCATCCTCTTTTTAATGAGAATCAGATGCATCCTTGTAATTTGGAACAGCTTATCAAGTTCAGGCTTCTGCCACCCAGCTCTTAGAAATATGTCCTACATTCATATGAAAATTAGACTGAAATCAAAAACACCAAAGGAACCGGGCCCAGTCGTCCAGTGCTATGTTTGGAACATGTGCTTTTCAACCAAAAGCAGACAAACATAACCCTAACAGGTTTTGTTTGATGTTTAGTGGGAAGGTGCCTGCCAGATTCACCTGTTTCAATGTGTGCCCATACATTAAATAGCCCCACCACTTTCTAATCTGCCAGATCCCACCTCCTCTTTGTCCTCTTCTTTGATTTCTTTGGAATGAAGGCATCAGTCCTATGGACTGGGGTCCTGGAAGCCCAGAAACATCTGAAAACAAGTAAGCCTTTCCTATCTGCTATTTTGCATCTAAATTCCCCTTCTGCATTGAAGACCCACTGTGAATACAGACATATGTTTTTAAAGGGACACAGTGTTGTCTTGCTGATCACAATGTAATTAGAAAGCTATTTGGCACATACAGGAACTTCTGTACTAATTTGGCACTATCCCATCCTGCTACTGGCAGCATTGGTTTTGCTCCCTGTTGGCGACACTCCTAGATGTCTTACAGCTCCTGGAAACATCAGCCATGCCTATTCAAGGAATAAGCTGGCAGGATGCTGACACCTTGTGCAGTACATCCAGCAGCAGTGTGGCGTGTGATGTTGGCTCATTATCAGACTCCACCACTGGATCTTCTGATGGGGTATGGCATTATAGAGACAGGTGCATGGTTTGTATTATGAAAGCCAGCATGGCATTTCCCATTAACTCAGCTTCAATTACAAGGTTTTATTTGTTATGCTTCCAAGTGGGGTCCTATGTCAGTTCCTCATTATCTTTTTTTCCTGAAGAACTTGAAGGAGAAAGTGTTTCCCCCTTTGGTCTCACTTGCTTTAATAGGAAAGGACACATCCAGCTCCTGAGTTATGACGCTTCAGGTTTCAGAGGTTTCAGATATCCTTGTCGATGATCCATGGGAATATGGGTCTCCCTAATCTAGAGCACTGTCTCCAGCAATCTCTTGTCGCTTTCATCAGTAATGAGAAAACACATATTGCTCGTTCCTGTGTGGCAAGTCTGGAAGAAAAGAGCTCATAACCTTTACAAAAGAATATTTTTATCATGATTACTTGGACAATGACTACTTTCTTTTTGCTGTTTGGATATTTTAGCTGTTCCACTAAATCAGGACTCCATGCCCTCCAAGTCAACACACAGGCAAAACATGAAATAATCCAGTGTGGTGAAGCCTTTACCTGATCTACTACAGGACTGAGCTGTCCTCCTTGGTGCTATTGATCTTCATTCTCAGCAGTTCTTTGAAATCCAGCCTCCCTTGTCATTTCCAGGGTTACTTGAGCTTCCTTCAGAGGCTTTTCACTGCCTTGTTCAGAGTATTTTTGAAGAGGGAAATGTGAAGCTGCTTTCTCTTTCCTAGCCCTTCCCTCTGTTTTCTCAGTCTCTCCTTGGCGTCAGTGGCTACTTGTGCCTCCTCACACTTGTTGGAGCACTCCATGCAGGTCCTATCAGCTCCAGAAGCCATTCTCAGTTTTGCTGACACCCAGCCACTCACATATCCTGACCTATCAAAAAAGTGAAAATTTTGTTGGCTTTTTCATTGGGTTCTTTTTGCTTTTTTGAAATGTTGAGAGTCAGATTTTCAATTTTGTTAATACAGTATGAAAAAATTCACTTCTTTTAATGAAAACTTTGATTTTCACACAGTATTACAGCCAGTGAGAAAGGACACAGCAGACAACTCTGGGACGAGGTTCATGATAAATGAGGAGGGTCACAGAGCAGAGAATACCTGCTACTGCCCCTCTGGCTTCAACCCACTATGCCAGGCCAAGGAAAAAACATTTTGGGTCTTAACATCATTTGCAGCCACTGTAACTATTGCAATGCAAACATCACTTTTATAAAAGGCTGGTGCTTTTCTAATCCTGCAGAATACATTAAAAACTTTCTTCAGTGAATTCTACAAGTTTACTCTACCCTACTTATTCATGGCTCTCTTTGTCACCTTTAAAAACGTCATCTTGTAAATGCAAGCTTCCCCTTTTCCTTGTTTTCTGGGACAGGCAGAACAAGAGCGTCTGGCTGGCAAGAATGTTGATCCCCTATGCTCATGAAAATGTGGGAAGAATTAGGTCCTCCCTGCAGATTTGACTGCGTTCTCCAGAAACTAAGCTTTCATTTAAAAACCTAATGAAGTGTTTAGCCTTTCTGCTAGCAAAGATAACCATGCTTCAGTTTGCATTTTGCAGGGGTTATCTTGTGTCAAAGCCAGAGAAACTGCAACTGAACCAGGGTTACAGGCTTCCTCTCTTTATCTTAAATGGGAACTAGGTGTAAAGCAATATGTCAGGGATGTTGGTGCCCACAGACGTGGAGACAGAGAAAAAGTTTGTTGAAGAGAGGCTGAGGGGTTGATCCAGTCTGGATGGGGGGGGGGTCACATGGGATTCTGCCATTTCCTGTCTCCTCTCCATTCCTTATTGCTCTCCTGCAGTTTCATCCCCCAGCCCTTCCTTTCGTGGTCCCTTCATGAGTCCTGAAAAAAAACTGTTTCAGTTTTCCATATGGGTTTATGCGCCCAGGCCATAAGCATGACAATAATTAGTAAGATGAGAGGCAAGATGGGCCATGATCCTTGTTGGAAGTGACAGAGGGAGTGACAAATTTTGGTGGAAGTACTTGGAAATATCCTGAAAAAGAGCAGCAGGCCCAATGCTGATGAGGAGTCTGTGTGCTCGTACACCCCTTATGCCAATCCAAACCTTCCCATTCTCTCAACTTTTGGTACATTGCCAGAAGGACTGGCTGGCTCCTAGACACAAGTGACCAACTTCATCATGCTCAGCCCTTCTTCTCACTTGGGAACCATGAATAATTCACGGATTCTTTTAGCAGGTTCACATTGTACATGTGGCATCTCCAGTCACACACAGTAATGAGGCTGATGAGCCACCCCTCTGAGTGCACATGTGGCTACACCTGCAGCCACATCTGCACACCAGGGTAGGTACATTCTTTTTCTCTTCTTAATGCATCCCCTCACAGCAGCATCTCTGGCACTTTTTTTTTGCTTCTACTGCTTAGTATCTTCACTGAGCTGTTCACAATAATGCTCAGGTCTTTTCTCCAGAGATTACGGTTAATTCAGAAGCCATCAGCGTGTCAGAGTAGTTTAAATTATTGCTTTCAAATGCATTACCTTTTAGTTCAAGTTCATCTGCCATCATGTTAGGAGAACCACTGGTGGTATTAGAGTTGTCTGGTGTTTCAAACAATCCTTTGCAGCTTCTCCTTTCTGATCAAGCTTTTATCAGCTGCGTATTCTGACATTTCATTGTTCATCAAATTCTTAGTGTTATTAGGAGATGCAGTACTTAGCAAATCCACTGAAACTATGATCATAGTCTTAAGACATCTGTCTTAAGGCATATAAAACCTATAAAAAATTTAATGGATACATTCCTTATCTCAAAGTCCATATTTATCTGCTGTCTGTTGTAAATAGATCCTCATAGAAACTGAAGGAAATCAGTGTAATGTATGTACAACATAGTCACCTGCACATGGATAGATAAAAAATAGTCCTTATAGACATCCTTAGGGTCCTTCACTCTTAATATTTTCAGCCTCAGGCTTCAGACTCTTATTTCCACTGCCAGCTTGTCTCTTCAGCAGTTGTTAATCCAGGACAAGATTTTACTTCACTTTCTTGTTACCAGACTTCTTTCATATTCTCACAGGCAGAATCCTATCGGAAGCTTTTCAACACTCTAAATAAATTATATCCATCATCTTGCTTTAATGTACTGGGTTTTTTTAACTCAGAGAATTCTATGAGTTTAGGAGAACCATCATTTACTTCTCTGTGTGTGTCATGCTAGTATGTTCTTACCAAATTATAAAGATTCTTGTGCTTTATTAGTCTAATTATTTTCTCAATTTTCTACACACAAGTAGTAGATTCAAAAGTAGAAGTATTAGATTCAAAAATTATCCTTAGCTCAGTTTTTACATGTGGGCTCCATGTTGAGCACTTCTGCCTGTGTTGGTGCCTCAGTTTCTGCTGTATGTGTGGGGAAATTGTCAAAGCTTTTAATCACAATCTACCTTCAGATATTACAGTAACCTTAGTAGCTCTTAGAATTGACTGCAGTGGAGAAAGCAGCATACCTTGAAATGAGAGCTTTCAGCATTTTTTTTAGAGATTGTTTTCAGATAACTATCTTACTACAAACTTCCTCCACAGTTTTAACAAATCTTGTTATAATAATTCACTGGGTGTTACGCATAAGCTGCTGTGACACAGTTGTTTCCATGAATGGTTTTATTGGGAATATTACCACAAACTGAGGAAAACAAAAGCACTGTGGGAACTTTAACTCTACCAGCTAGACTACTGTACTTAGCTATGAGGACTATTATTAACCCAGTTACAGAAGCATTTACTTGAATAATGAATGAGATATTACTGCATGCTGTAGGCTGTGAGATTTAAAAAGAAAAGCTGAAATTGTTCACACAGAACAGTGGAGGACAAACAAGGAAAAAAGGAAGAATTTTGTCAAATATTTAATTTTTCTTTTAGGATAGTTTTGGAAAGGTATTGGTTGACATCTGAGGAGAGCAATCTTCTTCCCAAAGACTAAGATGAAAATGAGTCCATATGTGAAACTGCACCTTTGAGAGCGTGGAAGGTAAATTAGCCTTCAGACACAAAGCTCCTTATTTTTTCTTCCCTGCAGAAATTGACACTTTTCTCCCTCCCTCACTTAAGCCCACACAGCTCAAGGCAATTTTTTATCAAGCTGCCAGGAACCGCAGGATTGGGCAGTGCCAAGGCACTTGCTGGGCAGACCTGACCCCCACCAGGCTTGAGCTCCTGCTGCCTAGAAAGGTGCCCAGGTGCACCAGAGTGTCCCAGCTGGATGGAGAAAGTGGCACAGAGGACACAGAGTTCTTACAGAGCCAGTGTGAGGAGGGACCTCCATCCCTCTGGTCACACACCTCTCTGAGGCCTCAGCCATTGGTGCTTCCAAGCACAAAGCTGAGTCCCCTTGAGTACTTTGTGGCCACCTCTCTGGACATTTCTGCAAGGTCTGGTCCTTTCAGAAGGGAAAAGGATTTACAGTTGGGTCTTCCATGGCCCAGGCAAAGGACAAGGTGAGTAGAAGATGAAGGAGGATGAAATGACACCTCCCCTTCTGGCTCCCTCCTTGCTTCCTTCTCCCTACCTTCTTGTGAAAGGAAACTATTTGAGCGCCTCGAGCTGAACTCACAAATAATTTCAGGACTTTCAAACCACGTTTCCGTGTAAATTTATTCTTCCTCCAAGGATTTCACCAGGTTCTCCCTCATTCCTGGTTTTATTTTCTGACTGGTTATGATGTATTGAGAGGCCAGCAGTAAGTCGATTGCTAACACTGTTCAGCCTTCTGTTTATTGTAAACAACTTTCTTCCTCTGCCCATGAACTGTCTTAAGATGTTTCAAGCTCCTTGCAATCCTGTTTGCACCCTGCCTGCCTTTACTTTTTTTACATCTCTCCAATCAACTCCAAAAGTGTTATTAATACACTTTCTAATCACCTGTTTTTCTAGAATAGTATTTTGATTTAACACAACTGTTAAATTTTTCCCAGGTGAAAATTAACCATTTATATGTTATTTTTCGCTAGGTGAAATTCACATATGCCAGTTTTGTGCTGATCAGCTAGGAAAAAGGTTTTCCAAACTTTAGGGGCATATGTAATTTATCCTTTCCCTATCCACATGGTAATAAAAAATCCTGTTTATTTCCTCATAAATTCACTGAATCCCTTGAAGGCAGGCTGTTGGCAAAACACTGGAAAAAAACTTATTTTTTAAAAAAATTTTTTTAAATTATTATTTTCTTGACAGCTACTTTCACTGCAAATGTTTCATATTTACAATAATTTCATATTTACTGCATTTTTAATATTAGGCTGTTTATATTTCTTTTTGTGGTTGCATGGAGGAGGGATTTTAATTTTCTGGAAGATACCTGGATGGCTCCAACCACCTGTTCAGTCTTTCTGCTTGGCCATCTGGCAGAGGGAGCTGCAGGGACCCAACCTCAGCCTGTGTGTTCCTACTCTGACAAACAGGGTGCCTGCTCCTCTCACAGTGGGACCCACCCTGCCATGTCCCAGGGCCAACTGCAGCTTCATATTTGCACTCTCAGGGCTCAATCCTGTGAGGAAGCTGAGGTGAGGATTCACCAGCACAGGATCAGATGAGATGTGCATAGAGAGCTGAGGAGCTGCATTTCACATCACTGACAATCATCCCATTGCTTTCAAACCTCTGGCTTTAATAGACATGTCTATTGGCTTTGCCTCCCAAGGTTCTTTCCTCCTGTCTCCATTCATCTTGCCATTCATGAAAGAGTCCAGGGTTTGTACAGGGACACAAAAGTCATTTGAGCAAGACTAGATTAATTTCTATATTGCAGTCATTCCAAGAAACAACATAGCTAATACTATATCTGAGAGTAAAGCATATTTGGACTGCTTTCATACTTTAATTAAAAGTATATTCCACAACACCAAACAACCTAGATATATGTTAATAATAGTTTTGTTGCTTACTGGAAGATTAAGATTTCACAATTCTCACAGAAGCACAGCATTCTATGTAAATTCCTCTTAAACCTCGACAACAGTACTGCAGAACTGATAATTTATTTATTTTAAAAATGTCAGCAGGGTATGGCCACTGAGATGAAACATCTCATTTTCAAGAACATCTTCAGGGATGATGGCAAATTACAGGCACTCACAGCGACGCATGTGGTATTAAAGAATACAGTGTATGATCAAATATGACAAGTAGAGGACTGTTGGAGTTTTTTTTATAAGCAGAACAATAAATTTGCCTAAAAGGTAGATAAATTGTGATAGAATGTAACATTCTGTACTATGGTGTTCTGGTTCAATGGCTCTGAATAACTAAGTAATTTAGTTTAATTTTTATTTCAGAAATCTAAACCTTCTCATCTTCACAGCTCTCAGTCTGTGTTAGTTATCAAACATGGTCTGGTATTGCCCAAGACAGAGAAATAATAACCTAATTACCTAATAAACAGCAGTTTTATACAACTAGATTTTTTCATTTTTCCCTCTCAGGGAAACTATCATAGAATTTCTTACTGCTATTTTATATAAGATACTGCTGTGGGGTTTATATTTTCTTTCTTACATAAAGTTCCTTTTTTTTCAAGAATTTTATAATTTGTTCAGATTTTTTTTTTTTTTATGTCAGACTTTCTACTGTGTTACAAAAATTATGCAGTGATCAAAACACCCATGATACACATGAAGTTTCATTTGCTGAAATAAAACCACAGACGGCTTAATAAAAAAAAATCCACATTCCATCAGAGCAGCAATGGTCTGGAAATTGCCCTATGAGTAAATATGCATCCAAAGACCACGGAAGATATAGAAATATTTTAAGGGCTCAGTGTAACATTTTCTTGCTTAAGTATATAATGCTGTACTTTTTTATTTCTTTTTGCAATACTGTTTCTGTAGAAAGATGCCTTAAAAAAAAATCACATAAGAAAGTTCTCAGTGCTGCACAACTCCCAGATAGAGACACTCTCACATGTTTTAAGGGCTTCAGGGTCAGACACTCACCTGGTGTAGCCCAGGATGGCCCTGCTGACTGCAGTGACAGCTCATATCAGGTGGAACTTCAGCTTTCATGATTTCCATGACGTCTCTGTAGTGTACAGTGGATTACAGATTTAAAGGCTTGTAGTTTTGTTGATTACACAAATGTTTCCAAAAAACCTGGTGTTGAAACAAAGTGTGTTTCTCTACAGAGCAGATGTTTCTCCATGTTTAGACACTGCAGTGACTACTGCATGGGGGAAAAAAAGTATCTTTCTAAAGTCTCATCTGCCTGAGAGTCTCTAAGCCTCATGCTCAGGGCCTGGGCATAGCCTGCCCTGCTTCCAGCACATGGACTTTCCCTGGGCTCATACAGGGGCAGCCCTTCTGTGGGTGTGCAGGAGCAGAGGACACGAGCTGGGACCAGCAGCGCAGGAGGGGGACTCACGGCTCAGCCCTCCCTGTACACCACAACACCTGAGAACACACACAAAGCTGTGCTTACACCCACGGACACAGCCAGTGGTTCTTCAGAAGCTCCTGAGTGCTCAGCTGTCAGTCCTTCAATGAGAAACAATTTTTATTTCTGAGGTGACCAGGGCTGCTCTGAGGGAATGGCAGGCACTGGCTGCAGAGTGCCCGGTGCCAGCGGGTCCCAGCCCGGTCCCTTTGCAGCAGCTCAGCCACCTCCTGCCTCTTTGCCACCCAGGCAGACCAAAACTCCTGAGCTCTAGTCATCCCAGCCCTCAGCTGTGGCATAAATGACTCAAATGCTGGAACAGAAATCCTGGAAAGGATAGGATTCTGCACTCTACTGGGATACTTTGTGCTGTTTTACTGGGAAAAAGGTCTCTTCAGTATTCCCCAGGACTCTCTTCAGTAGGGGAGTTATTTAGTACTAAAACTTGCTTCTTTACCATCTCCACTCCCTATCCCAAAACAGGAGCAATGATTACTTGAGAATGTATCTGTAATCCCTCCAGTGTTCTGCCCCTGCCACGGACCTTGGGACATTCAGAGTAGCAGTAAGAAAGTCTCTGATGATTATTTTTACATCCTTACGAATGGCACCAGTCCATTATTTTCCTCTTCATCCTGTGCTACACTGGTTGTATCTTGGCCACTTACGAACTTTGGCCTGCAGCCTCTGGAATGCTGGTTCACCATGAACTCCTGCTGTTTTCTCTGTCAGGAAGCTTGAGATGATCATGTCCAATAGTCCTCACAGACACTGTAGGTTAAAAACCTGTTTCATGAGTATTTTGTGTTTCATGGCCATCTCATTGCAAGGTGAATCTTGCTCCCAGTTCTCCTTTCTGTCATGTGCAAACACAGTGCACCAATGGCTGAGAAAGCCTTTGGCTAGAGCTTCTACCTTAATTTCAAAGCAGAGGACTGACTGGGATAGTGTGTGTGCACCTGGGAACATGACAGGATCACAGTATGGGCTGTTTCCTCCAGCAGCCACCTGCAGCAATTGCTTCCTTCTCCAGCCATAGCCCACAATCCTCAAGCTGCAGCTTGAAACATCAGCAGAGAAATTTGGGTACTCAGCAGAGCTGAACCACACACCACTGTCTGTTACAGCTGCATTCCATGTCCTCCTGAATTCCAGTGAGCTGGGGTTTAAGGCTGTCCTGAATATGCAGGTGAAGAAAATACACTCAGGACTAACGTGTCAAAAGTTGGATGAGAAATCTATATCCCAAACAGGATAAAATGCAAGAAGACAGATTTCTACTCCAGACTAGGCTAGACAGAGAGACGTAAGAAAGAGAATAAATCTGTACAAATATTGGAAAGAGGACCAATATGAAAAAAAGAGAGAAGCAGAGGTATTCTTAGTACTGCCAAAGGAAAATTGAGATTTACCTCACAAAGCTTGAGGCAAAAGAGCAAGAGCTCTTCAGCAGTGTAAAACGTAAGGAAATAGAAGAGATGGATCTATGGATCCAGACTTTGCCTCAGTTTCCCACAGGGGTGATAAGTTTAATCATGAGAGGAAAAGACAGACGATGGTAAAAAGAGCTGGAAATCACGGTGGAAACAAAATTCAAGGAGTTGAATGCACTTGGTTCAGAGAAATGGTATGATCTCATCCATGCGTTCTGAAAATACTGGCACAAAAAATGGCAAGATGGGTGCTTCAGAAGGAAAACAAAGTACTCAGATTAATTCTAGACTCATTAGCCTGTCTCAGCAGTATTCATGGTTTAAAACAGATTCTGAAGAAAACCGTAATTTAAAAAGCGATAAAATGCAACAGGAGTGATTTTAAGGTAGCTTCTGCCAGATTGCCTTAGATAAAACATTAAATCTATCTAATAAAGAAAATATTCCATACAAAGTCTCTGGGCTTTAGTAGGATATTTTACTATAGGTCATATGGAAATCCTTTATTTAAACTGGAAATCTGGGGTCAGTTGGGAAAGTGAAAGGTGAGTAAGAAGCTGGCTTAGAGATTGGAGTGCGGAGGAAAAGGAGACAATGAGTAATCCTGCAAGAAATATAGGGCTGGAGGGAGGTTACTAGGAGAGACTCCAAAGTCTTAATATTTTGATAATGACCTTGTCAAAGCCATTAGAACTGCGCAGATGAATTAGATGGTGACCTAATGTTAAGGAACATCATGAATACAGAAGAATAGCAGAATACCATACAAAAGACAAATTATATGGCCCTCGAGGCTAGAGTACAGGGAAGGGATGAAATCCTACAGTACCAAAAATGAGCTCATGCTCTTGGGAGCAAAAGATCTTCATACAGAACCAGTCCTAGCTTCCAACTATGGAATTTGGTCAGTCATGCCAGCATAACAAAAGTGTTATCTCTCATTGATTGGCATGATAAGTAGTCTCCAAAACATCCTTAAATTATGGAACAAAATTGTATGGGCAAAGCAAGAGGAGGTGACATTTTACACTCTGCTCCAGGGTGAATGGGTGCCCCATCAGCATCATCTTCATAAAATTCTTCTGTGAATGACAGGCTCACACACAGGTAAGTGTGGGACAGCCACTGGAGCTCCCTGTGCTGGCCACTGGCTCCTGACCCCTGAGGAAGAGCAGCCTGTCCCATCCTCTGGCTGAGCCCCAGGCAGCCTCCGTGCACAGGAGACTCGAGGATGTCCCTCCCGGCTGCAGGGTCTGTCTCACCACAAGTTTCTTGACAGTCCTGATCAGGAACAGAGGGTTTGGAGCAGCCTCAGAAACAACAGATGGTCAGTCTCAAGGGACTGGTTTTGGAAGAGAGCACTCCCAAATCCCTCAGTAAGAAATAGCAGGAGCTATTTTTTTTCCTTAATGTGGACGTGGCAACCTCCATTGCTTGGCACCTTTTTTTGGTCAGTTTTCATATGCCATGGAGGGCATGGGCACAGATGACTTTTTGCAGAGCAGTTTCTCTTGAGGCCCTGTGAAGCCTCAAGGAGAAACATTAGCCAGAAAAATTAAGCAGAAGCTGACTCTAAATTTGTTCCCTTGCCATATTGCTCTGCCACCACAGACACAAGCACTTGAATTCAGATCTAAGCATAAATGCTTGCAAATTCACAAATGCATTTCCCTGAGCTAGAGGTATTTTGCATAAACTGAATGGAGGCAGTTTGGATTGACTTGGCTATAGATCCAGTACAAACCCAGAATTTGGGTGTTCTCACACAACAGAGGAAAAGGAGCCTTCTTTTAGCTTGCTGAATAACTACTAAATAGTATTTTCAATAATCTTTACAGGGCGTCTGTAATTATGAAATCTGACTCTATAAGCAGTGCATAAAGATCTCTGAAGGTTTGAAATGGTAAATATTCTAAATATTAAGTTCTAGCAAGGTGTGCAGATGGCCAGTTCTGTGTGTGAATAAGCTATGAAGGTATTTATAAAAAGGCAGAAAATAACCTACCCAAAAATCTCTCAGATCAGAGAAATAAATTTAGTGGTTATTTTTCAGCTTTGAAGCAGCATAGCATCAGCTATGATGCTACCAGCATCATAGGTCTATCCAATTTCCACATGTTAAGACCTCAAAATTACAGTCAAATATGACTTTAGAGTCATTACTGCTGCAATATAAGGAATTGTCTATAAAAAATGCAGAGAAAGAGTTTGCCTGAAAAACAGGAATTCTGATGACATGGTATCAGCAGGAGCTTGGTAAAGATCCCAAACACATCTATAATACATGGGCTGAAATCATGGTTTAAATTTATTGTTCAATTACAGCTTCAGGCTCTTGGAGTTCACTGCTGCCAAGAAATATATATGACATTAAATTATGGAATATTTTCTTAAATATTTTAATACATTTGAGTACTTGTAACATTTTATTTAAGCATATTATTCAGAGAACAGAAAACATTGCTCTTTCCTAATTAAAGTGTGAGTCAGCAAGACCAATAAAGTGCTTACTCCAGTGTTGGAGAAAACTCTGAAGAGGGAGAAAAATCCTATTAGAAAGTCCCCTATTATCCTGGTGGTGCCTACCTGAGTGACATCTCAATGTATTTTTGCTGAGTTAAGCCTTACAAGGCCCATCCACTTATGGCACACGATTTCATTTCACCATTAATTTATTTGATTTGTCAAGAGATTAATAGGCATGTGAGATGTTAGTTAAAATTTCCTAGCACCCTGTGAGGCTCTATCAGACAGAGGAAGGCTATTATTAGCAGGAGTGCAGATGTTATCTGAAGAGTGCAGGGTCACAAAATGTGAGGTGGGACTGGTCACCTTAGGTGGGAAGGGCCCTGCAGACACTGGGCAGCACCTTCCCACTGCTCTGGACAGTGATCCCAGCAGCAAAACTACCAAAAAAGATCCAGATAAAGGATGGTATCTTAATTTCCAAAGAGTATTCTGAGTTTGAGGTGGTTTACACCTCAGGGTTTGAGGTATTTTACTTCTTGTAATATCTGCAACACACTCTCAATCTTGTAGCTCTGTGGAAGAGTTACCAGACCAAAAGTTTGGTCTCTCACTTCTAGGGTTGGACCCACACCTGAAGAGCACAGCAGCTGAGGGCTTGGCCAGCTATCCCTGAATGAGGCAGGTCTGTTCCTTGGTGCACTCATGATCTGTCATCCAGAGCACTGGGATCCCATTTTCTTTCACCTTTTCTGTTCTTTATAAACCACAGCACACAAAGAATGAATCCAGCCCTCACCTCTGCATGGGTTTAGGCTTTCAACAGGCTCTGTAGCTAAATGTGAGAGGTAGGAAGAGCCCTTGGTCCTGTGACTCAGATGGAGCTCTGTGGAGCAGCAAAGGCAGTGCAGAGGATTACAAAAAGAGTTTCACCTTTACTCTATCTCTTCTAATTGCTGAATGGATCAATCATTAAAGCAGCTAGCATGACTTTTCAAATGGTTTCCAATGATTTGTGAGCATCGAACTTTCTCCACTTTCTCAAGAACCATTAAAGAGTCTTTCTCTGATCTGAAGTCTGTCAAGTAGGAATGCAGTATATTTAAACTGGTATTACCCTCTCAGCTGCAAATTTTTAATAAAATTTCTAAATGGCAATATTACTGTCATTAGTAATGAAGTAGATACAATTATTGCTAAGTGAACATTTGATACATATTAATAGCGTCTCATTCAAAAATGCAGGAAAATTGCATTAGTTCCAGAATGTATCCTGCAGGGAACAGTCTTTCACTGCCATGAGGCCAGATTCCCATGTTGTTCAAACCCATACAGTTAAAAGAATAATTCTAATAACTTCTGGTAGGTTTGAGAGAAAAATATTTTCAACAGCCTTCCACAAATCAAGGGTGTGATCCCTTGTGAGTGAGGTGTAAATCCATAAAGGAGTTTGGCCACTGTAATACTCTTCTACTCCACAGCCTCCCTGATACTCCCTGTCTCACTAAGTTTGTCAGCTGGGAACACTTCAAAACAGGAGATGAGTATCAGAACCCCTTCCAGCAATGGCAGCATCTGAAGTCACATTTCTCACTCCTGGAGGGTCCTCCCACCACTAAAAACCGGGTAAAACCAGCTGTCAAGGGGCAACATGACCACCTGGTTCTCAAGCACTGCACAGGTGGGTGCTGAGCCTCTGGAGAAGGCTCCCACCTCTGGGCCATGCCTGGGCAGAGGCTGGTGACATGGAGCTCTGAGCCAGCTCTAATGGCACCTCTGCTCTTTCCTTTTGCCTTGGTTTAGGTATCTCCCTCAGAAGCCAAAATGTAACCCTTCTATACTCTCTCTAGGCTGCAAGGAGGCTGGATTTAACTCCTTCTACATCCTGTTCCTAGTCCCAATCATCTTATTTTAATTTAGATCAATTAAAATGGCTTTTTTTGGGTGGCACTATAATGCATCACTGAGCCCAATAGCTTTTCACATGCACCAGTGTCTCATCTGTGGTGTAAGAACTGAACTCAGCTCCTCTACCTACTTTCACAGATTGTTTAAACCAGAGCTGTGCTCTTTAGTTGCAGTTACCTGTCCCTGTTAATGCAGTAAGTGTCTGGTTGGTGCTCAAGATCATTAGCCCCTGTGCACAAACGCACCTCATATTGGCTTCAGGCAACAGTCTCTCCACTGTGAGGGTCAAATACAGAGATGGTGATGCTCTTCTCCACTGCCATACTTCCAGGAGACTTTCTGAAGTGAAGCATTGCTACTGCACAGATCTCCTGGAAACAGCTGTCTGCTGAAGTTTGCTGTGTCTTCAAATATTTAATGAAATCCTCATAGAAGCTGTGGCTGAAATTAAAGCTGAGAGAAGAGTCTGGTAGGATTTGAAAAGCCCAATTCAGTGAGAGTCATGAGAGTCTCTTGAAGCAAAGCTCTCTGAAGTGGTACAGTCATTGCTCTGGATGAACATATGTTTGCCTTGTCCCTGTAGGAGTGGAGCACATTCCCCACCAACACACAGTCTCGTTGTTCTAAAGAGGGATTTTCTGAACATCAGCAGCTTGTCCAAATGCTAATCCTGAAATTATTGAAGCAATTCTCTAAAGACTATTATTTTTCCAATACATATTAGGGTGTTATTCTGAACACTGTTTTTCTTTTCATCTGTCCACAAAACCTGCAAGAGATTTTCCTATTTAGGATGTGAGTCTGCACCTTTGAATTTAGCAGTAATGTTAGTATTGAAATAATATAAATCCAGATTTTTTTTAATGTCATACATAAAATAGGACTTTTCCAACAGCCAGAACTTATAAACATCATGTATTTTCCCCTTTTTAAGGGGAGTAGCATAAGAGTGTTTCCAGAAAAGAAATATTCCCTGTTCTCTTTCCATTTCTCTCTTGTGCACACACATTTATAGTGAATGTCAAGAAAATTACAGCATAAATTACCATAACTGAGAGTTTAGAAATTCCCCAGAACTATAAAATGTTGGACTGAAAACAGCCAAAAAGAGCTTCTGACTTGCTTAGTACTGACCATGAGCACTACAGTGGAAGAAAATGGACATGCAGCTTGCAGTAAGAGACTGGCAGTCTCTCCAGGGAACTCTCACTCTGTGACTGAAAACATCTGAGATGACACATATCCTCAAAGCCATTTGGGCTGAAATGTGGATCTCCTCCTCCTAGTACCAGATTTGTGGATTTCTGCACATTGAGAGCAGCAGTGTTAGTCCTACCAGCCATCACACTTCACCCTTCCCCTTCTAGACAATTCCATTGGTATAATGCCATATCTTCTATCTGAAGATCAGTTTCATTTCACAGTTAAAGCCTCCAGTGTAATGTTTGCAGAGGTCTGACCATCCAGGATTTACCTGGAATGTGTGACTTCAGGCAGAAGAGCCAATGGTAAATGTTGTGGGTAAGCAGGAAGATCCAGACATCAAGGCCCTCAGCATGACAGCATTGCAGCCTTTATGCCATGGTTCCCACCACATCCTGTGTCTCCTCTTTGCACTATGTCTTGCTTCCATTACATCTCTGTTTCCATCTTCAAACATCAACATTGCATGGGTGTGGTGTGGTTTTAAACTGCCCTTCGTTTTCATGCAGGGAATAACAACACATTTCTCCATAATGTATTTTCTTAAAATTTTTATCTAAGACCAACATATTTATGTTACAGATATCAGATCTGAGTTTTTCAGAATCAACATCAGCAGAATGTGTCAGAATAAGGCAGTGGATATCTTGGCATACTTGTATTCCTTTCCCCATCCATGCAGGAAAGGAGTGGATTCAAGCCACAGTGGCTCTAATTTACAAGTGGCTTTCAGAGTTTCTGTTTCACATGTAAAGCAATTAACTCCCTTAATCCTGAATATTTTTCTGCAATCTTACAAATGCTAATAATTATTTGGAAATTAGAGCAGCAGCATCAAAATTTTGTGGGAAAATTTTGTTCAGGATTTACTTACTTCTTCAGGAATATATGTGAGGAAATATGTGTGGTTGCTTTCCCATAGAACTCACAAGAAGGATGCTACTTAACACCCCAAATGTTAAAAAACTAAAAGTCTCTTCTAGAAGTGAATCTGCAGAGAGTAAAGTGACCCACGATGATTCATAATTTTCTGGGAATAAGCAACCCAAGACTGTGTCATCAGAATGGGCAAATACCATAAGCACAGCAGTTTTGCTAGCAGCCACCTGAGGTTAAATAACTTGCTTGAACATCATCCAGACATCCTGTCATGGCTGTGAGGTCACCATGGCAAACGATAGATGATAATGTGTGAGTTCAAGGACATAGTTTTATATTCTTTGTTCCTGGGTCAAAAATATTTCTGTCCTTTATTGATCTTATTAACCCAACACAAAATAGGGAAATAGCCAATACAATGTATTTCTCAGAAGAAATGAGAAAAAAGTGTGGAGCTTTCATGCTCTTTCTTAACTGAGCAGTTCAAAGACCTCTGCAGATTTTCCTTTGAATTTACTGATTTTGTCCTTTGAGCTTTTTGCAGGTGGAAATTTTCCTGGGAAAAAAACAAGCTCCGAAAGAGAAGTAACCGCATTGTTGCAACAGCTGAAACCTTGGAACCCTCCACAAACATTTTCACAGGCCGAAGGAGTAGCCAGGCAATAGGCATTTTCAAATTGTTGCTATCTACCTTAAATCATCCAGAACAGCCCTGTGTATTTCCAGTTTTTGGCCCGAGGTGTAGGTTTCTTGGGCCTCCTGGAATAACTCCAAATCCCGACCGAGATGACGGTGCCAAGGCCTTAAGTGCTGCAGCCCTGCTTCCATCTCTGTGCAGAGCCAGGGAAGAAAAGAGATCTGGGTCCTGCCAAGCAGACCACAAACGACTCGCTGAGCCCATTGTTGCTTTGTTTCCCTTTAAATAGGGGTTCTCTTCTTTTCCTGGCCATGTTTTTTACCGGTATGTGATGCTGACTTGTTCCCAAATGTGAAAGGAGACCCGGGTGGGCTGTGAAACTGCGGGAGCCAGAGGCTTTTCTGGTGAAAAGAAAATCCCATGCTTCCTTTCCCAGCCCTGATGGAGCTGGCGGCCGTCTCCAGTAGCAGGTAGATCACCATCCTCCTGGGAGCACACCCCACACCCGCAGTGTGCCAGGTTAGGCCAGTCCCAGGATTCCAGCTTGTTAGTGACCCCAGCGCCAGAAGCAGAAAAGGCTCCCTTGTGATGCACATCCCTCCTGATCCATGCCTCATCCTGTTTGCTCCACTCCTTGGAGTGCAACAATGGCATGGGCTCTGCCGGGCTGGAGGCAGCCAAAGAGAGAGAAAGCATCAGGGGCAGTAAATAAGTGCATGTTGAAAGTTAATGCCATCAGTCAAAAGCCTCAGAGATGGAACATTATCAATCTTGGAAAGTTATTATGCAGAAGCAAGCTGCTGAGTGCATAAATATTTTATAGATCTTAAACTATTGAACAGTTATTGGAACTGGGATTTAATCTCTTTCAGCCTGACTTGACAAAATAACAAAAAAGAGGGTCATAGTGAGAAAACATGCTATGAACTGGTATGATGAAACTTTGGAGTCTATCCAGAGAGTCCATTCTTCTCCCACACTGGTAATTGTTGTAATTCACTGACTTTAATGAAGTTACTTTTTATTCACACCCAAAATAAGTTGGAAAAAATATAGTGCAAAGCTCTTGATTAATCTTGGAAGGTCTGCAGTATTTGAACCTCATCATCTGTGTTGCAAGGTCATCTTCTGTGTGGTAAATATTCCTAGTGCCCTTCAACAGCAGATGTAGACTTTATTTTGTCATAAAACCAAAGGAGCAGACTTGATATATGAGGGCCTTTGGATATCCGTTAAAGTTCTTCCCACAAATACTTAGGAAACTTCCCAAAGTTTTCCTGAAGGGTTGCTTTATACTGTGACTATAACCCTTTACATCTCCATAATGGCTTCATTTGCTGTGTAAATTTTAAGAAGCATTGGGAAACGCCCCAGTGTGGCTTTCCAAATGATAAGACAGAGCTTCTCCCAGCTGCACATAAAACCTCATGCATTTTCTCACCTCCACAAACAAGGATGAACCCACTAAACTGCAAACTGGGCTTTGCAGACCCTTTAGTTTGTTTCCTGCAAACCCTTTACTTTTGTCTGTTTCCTGCATAGCATGGAAAGAACTCTGCTGATGGACTCTGGACAATTAAAATTTCCACAGGTGGCCCACAGCAGCTGCCTGCAGTGGAGGGTTCCTGCCCAAGGGCTTGTCATGATGGGATCAGGGCCCTGGTGCTCTGAGGCTACGTGGCAGGTGGAAAGTGGAGCTGTCTCAAATGGAAACACAACATCCACTGCTTTCCAACAAGTGGGCACAGTTTGCCCTGCCTGGAGAATGTCCCTGGAAAAGTCTCTCCTCCTTTCTGGGAAGGGAAGAACAAACCCTGCCAGGCCCTGCCATCATTACCTCTGACTCTTCTCTGCCATGACTGAGCCCTCCACATGCTCATAGCACAGAAAATGGCCTGCCCTTCAGCACAGCCTGACAAATGTCTGCTCTTTCTTTTCCATTTTTTGGGGGGTTTATTTAGTTTTGGTTGGGTTTTTTCCCCAAATCTGTGTGTGTGTAAGACAGGAGGATCTGCTTTCCTGGAGTCACTCTATAAATTAATTGACTGGCTTTGATCCTGGGGCAGAAAGGCAAACCTCTCTGCTAATCTATTAGAAAAGGGTCTCATTCAGGTTAAAGGGAGGCTGGTTTCTAGCTCCTCTTTCTACTGAATATTGCCACAGGCTTTCTAATGCAAAACCCTGCAACAGATTTTTTGCAGTAAAGGTCAAAAATACAATTTTTTAGGAAAAGTGTCCCTTTCTGTTACTTTTAAGGTTTATCAGCTCTGGTCATACTGACAAGAGGTGCCCATGGAGCACTTGTACCAGCACAGACTGGAGAAATATTGGTCATGATTAGACAGTGACTGCATGATAGCAGTGTAGCTTAGACCCTATTAAATTAAATTAGACTTCCCAATAAATTAAATTACCCTCCTCTTTATTTCTTGGGCTCACCATGACACAAAGAAAATGAATTGTTGTGATTTACATGCTGCTTTGGCTTGTACCATCTTTCAGCCGCTCGACATGCAAGACACACACATTTAAACCCATGTAAAATAAAGTAAATGAAGGTGAATTGAAGGAAACACATAAGTATGCAAGATTTGGTGACTTGTGTGGGAATTTATCCCACCAGTCTCAGTCCTGGCAAGGAGGGAAGCCGTGGTTGCTACAGCAGGATTCTCCATGCCTGCCCTCCCCTGCAAACCTAACTCTATTTCCACTTCTGGGTTTCTTTGATTTCTCTGAGGGATGTGGAATGTTTTTTATGGATTCCATCTCCCTTCATCATCATCCTCTCTTACTCCTACCCCTAATGCAACCATGGAACAACATTCCTTTTGTCACCTCCAAAGAAAAACTTGTAACATTTTATTCACTCATCAGCAATTTTTGGTGCTTGCTTCCCTCCTCTATATCAGTGAAGCTGGTAAAAGAAAGAAACGACTTAATTTTTACTTTCTGCCTGCTCAATATAACTCTCCTTCTTTTATGCAACCACACAGCATATTATTAAGAAATATTTACTGCATTTAAGCAACAGTTTCCAAGAGCAGCTGGTATAGAATCATTCTGTTAAATTTTAGGCTGTGTTTTATTTTTAAAGTTACTTCTTCACAATGTAAATTCTGACTCTGGAAATTTCCTTCCGATGTTTAATCAGCCCCTGGGAAACACACTTGCAGCAGCTGTTCTTTTGAAGCTGGCACACCAGACCAAGCTCCATGTTAGATAAAGAATGTTTCTCATATCTCCATTCAGAATAGTCAACATTTAAAGGCTCAGCTAGATATCTTCCAGCTTCAGCAGTGCTGGTGAAAGTACAGTCAGCCTGTGCCTCCAGCTTGTGTACTTTCAGACTTCCAGGACTTTACAGAGCTTTAGGGGTTCAGTACTCTATCATACACCCTTTGTGAATTTGCCTCCACCCTGGCAAGATAATTGCCTGGATTTTGCATTTTCTCTGATTTTTCCTCACATCCTTTCTTTCTTCACTTCTATGCTCAGAGACACCTGCTTGCTAATGTCTACATATTAGAGGGGAACATCTTATTTCCTCCATTCTGCCTTGAATATATTCAGAAACTGTTCTACATGATGCTGAAGTTCTCAAAAGCCTCAGACTCGGGCTACAAGAAATACTACATTGCTGAAATTTAACTGTATCTGAGAATCCTGCTGAATTAAGCTCAATATCAGTGGTGTTGGAGGGAGCTCAGTCTTCTTCAGAACAAGTCCCTGCCTGTGTAGGGCACTTCTGGAAAGGTGCTACAGTTCTGTTCCAGGGAGATGAAGGTACTGGTTGCATCACAGGACCCTTTCTATTATAAATCCTCTAAATCACTGATTTTTCATAAGAAAATATTAATAAGATACAAAAGATACATCAATATGCTAGCACAAGCTAGAAGTGCTTTGTTTCCTTATTGTGCTACACTCTTTCATTGTAAAATAAATGTTGTAATTTTATACAACATGTTGATTTACCATTTCTGCATGTAATATAGATTTTTTTCACATAAAGGTGACATTCAGTATTATTGATTTCTTACTCTTATATATACTGTCATGTCAGTGTGTCTTTATCAGTGTGGGCCAACACTGTTGGTCGTCAATGCAGCAATATGAGTAAAAAGTTTGCATTTTAGAAGTGCAGAGTGTAAAATGCCTCTCCTGGGATTCACCTGGATGGAGATGTCCAGCAGAACAAGAACCAGGGAAGTTTTAATACTCTCCAGACTCAGAGCTGAGAGAGTTTCAAGACAGGTGGATGTAATAGACTACAGATGCCATGAGATGTTAACTCTTGTCTTAGGCTGTTTGGCTGGGGAGCTGCAAGGCCTGCACTGCCTTGCTCATGCATGGTGCTGTAGATAACAACAGCCCTGGCTCCTGAATGCACAGAGCAGAACCAGAGCCCCTCTGTGCCTCCTCTACTGAGGAAGATAACAGCCATGGCTGGTGAGAGATGTCAGAGGCAGCAGAGGATGCCACAGAGATGATAAAAGTGGGGGTCATGACAGCCAGACACCAAAGCCTTTGAGTGCATGGCAGGAGTTGTGAGGATGCTCCTGGCTGTCCTGTGTGCTGGGGTGTGATCCCTATGCCTTCCCTGTCCTCAGCCCTGGACTCAGCTCAGCAGGAGTTATGCCATATAACATCTGCTTTTATTGTGACGTCAAAGAGATAGTGAAAAAAGTAAAATAGCTACACCCCACAATACATTATAGCCAGGTTAAAATGGCCAGTGAAAGACTTTGTTTTTAACCACGCAAGTTTGTAGAAGTTTGAGTAATAATGTGTCAGCCTCAGGCCAAGAGTTTGATAGGAGGGGAGAGGATTGCAGGGCATAAAATGAGCAATCATGCACAGGTGGACAATGCAAATGATAAGATCTCAGAGAAAAGTGAGAAAAGTGAGAGAAAAGTGGATGATCTCAGAATTAAAACATAAATTGGAGCACTGACATCTGGGAAATAAAGACCCTCATGAATATGAAGTGGCAAATATGGAACAGTTTTCCCCATATCTTAAGAAACAATATACATGGCCTGATGATACCATGCTTTTCAAGGCTTCTGGCTTGGGCAAGGATGCAAAAAAGCAAGCCCATGCATGTAGTTCATGAAGGCTCTTTAAAAAGCTTCACTGTAACTACAGCATGTGTTTTAAATGGTCTCTAGTCCCCAGTAATCTATTTTCTGGTTTCCTTCCAGGCCTCTTCATTGCTATCTCCACTTGCTGCAGAAATCGAGTACTTGTGTACGTGGGAGGTGTGGTGTAGCACGGATTTATCACGCCAAACAGAGCACTCCTTATTGGAGGCACACTGCTAATACCTCTGAAAGGCTACAGGGCCTGTTGGAAGGGACTTAAATCATCTGCTGCTATTTATTTCAGCTCAAAGTTATGCATGCAAAATAGTCATAAAAAGGGTGGCTCGATGAATCTTTCCTGCCCTGAACTTGCACTGCACCTTCCAGCTGACCTGCTCTGGCTCAGACACATGGAACATGAGCTCTCCCATCCTTGTCCTCCTCCCTCCTCCTCTTCTTAGGGGAGAAAGAATGACAAAGGGAAGATCTCAGCTGCAAACCTGCTGTCAGTATCCTTTGAGATGTGCAATCCCCTGGCAGGGGCCCAGTGGCAGCAGTGCCTGCCTGTCCCTTGCCTGCTCCTTGGCTCAGACTTCCCATGCAGGGACACCAACCCCAGTGCTGGGATCCCTCTGGCAGCCCCCAGCTGGGGCCCTGAGCAGCAGCATTGCTGCAGCCTTGGGATCCTGAGCTGAGCTTGAGGGGTTTGATGTTCTCACCTCACACCACTGCCCAAAACAGTTGTTACATCTCAGCCCAGATGCTTCGTTTCAGAAGCAAATGCTGTGATGCCTGTATACATTTGCTTTCTCAGCTTGTCAAGCACTTAAGTGCCTTTCATCTTGAAGTATCCTAAATGATAATATGCACTTATATAGCTTAAGCTCCTCTAATGAATGAGGTTCTTCATAAACACTTGGTAATTACATCTCACAACAGCCCGATGAGCTGGGAACAACTTTTTACAGTGGTGCAGAGGGATGAGCTGAGGCTGTGAGGAGACAGGCAGGGTTCAGGCTGTCAGCTCAACTCAAAGCTCAGTGGCCATGGGGTGCTGGGAGCTGTGTCTGCACTGAGAACAGTTGCCCTTGTGTCCACGAGGAAAGAGCACAAAACCCAGACTTTTCCCCAGAAATTACTTTCCATATGAATGAGGAAAATGAAAACTGAATGGTTTCTGTTTCCTCAGTGCCTGCCCTCTACCTCTGCTCAGAGCTTGTGGTGACCTAGCCCAGCCCCTTGCCCCACCTGTTGGTGGTGGGACAGGGACCCCTGGCACTGATGACAAAGTCCAGCTGGACTTGGTCATCACAGCCTCCTGGGAAATTCATGCCTATCTTGGCTAGGAAGTGACAAGAGGTTTCTAAGCAAGAATCAATTGGCTTCAGACATGTTCCTGAAGTCCCTGACAAAGAGGAATGTTCATGTAGTCAAATGAGCATTTCCCATCAGAAAACATTCCAGCCAAATGAAAAAGAAAGCACTAAACAGGTCTGACCACAGACTTCTCCTGCTCTGGCTCTTTTTTTTTACCTTTCTCAGCATTGCTGTCATCTGTCACTGGCAGCTCTACTATGGGAATTTCCTTTCTCTCCAACTATTTTGTAGCACTCTCAGCACTGAGACAATCAGGAATTGTACATATCACAATTCTAGCTTTCAGCTAAAGGAAAGGACCTCCTCTGCAAGGTCTGTCATTGTGTGGTCTTCCACAGTGGCTCCTCCAAAGATATAATGAAATCTGCTTGCTTGAGTCAAAGAAATTAGCACTGCTCAGACACATGCAGCTGCTACTTTTCCTCTAGTGAGTTCTTATACAACTTCCAGATACTGAACTACCCTGTGTGTGATCTTCCTATCTTTTTGCTGCTGCCACTTGTTTTTTACTAACCCGTAGGATTCAGGTATCCTGCTGAGGTATTACACAGTAATGCTGTTGCCTTCTTCCCATCATGCCCATGAAAACATAAGCCTACCCATTTCCCACTTTTCTGAGCCCTGAATTTACCCACTCCAGCAGTACAGGCGTGTGTGTTTTGCCTTGCCTATGCAGTAAAACTAAGACTGCAATAAAGTATTATAGGAAAAAAAAAGTCTGTCCCTGTGCTTTTTTCCAGCTCTGTTGTGGGTTTTCTGGTGCTGCCAAGGTGTGTTTTTGGTGACTTGTCCTGCCTGCCCACCCTGTGGGGGTGGTCTCCCCTTGCTCTGTGATTGTTCCTTGCTGCATCTTTCAGTTCAGTTTGTGCTTTTTTTCTCATGCCAGCTCCCCCCTCCATTTACTTCCCTCTGTGCTGAGGCTTTTCCTGCCCTCTCAGCCCCACTCCCCATTTCTGTTCAGCTTAGCAAGCCCTGGGCCTGCCTCAGTCCCCAGCAGGAAGGGACAGCAGCCCTGTCCCCTCGACACACACTCAACAGCAAAGTCACACTAATGCTTTCCTTTGCTTCCTTTCTCTCCCCTCCCTCTCTCTTGAGGTGAGAGCTGTCTTTCCTTACACCAGAGAGTGTGAGCAGAGAGAAACCAGACTCAAGGCAAAATTCCCATTAACTTCAGTGGGGGCAGGATTTCACCTCAAGTGTTTCATGTCCTGGGCACTGGACAACAACATGAAAGGACTCCACACTTGTAAAACCTGAGACGCCGCAGCCATTCAAGCCAAGCAAATGCAGATGCAGTTCCTGGTGCCCCCTCCAATCCCCTCTCCACAGCCACACTTCTCCTCCAAGACCTTTAAAGATCATTAATCTCTCCTCTTAGCTGTTCATTGTTGCCATGTTGGCAGCCATTGGTGAGGGAGGAGTTTCCCCTGCACAGCCTGGGCTCTGACTTGCTGCTGCTGTCCAATACCCAGGGCCTTGCTGTCTTTCAAGTGTGCCCCCCTTCAGTCCAGCCCTCCCCATCTTGTTTGCGTTATTGCTACTGATGAGGTTTTTCAAGCCTCTTTGGCCACCTCAGTCATTCAGGCTCCTCTGGCTTCCTGGGACATCCATTTCCTCACTACTCCCGTGTCAAATCAGTGAATTCCTGAAATGTTGCCCTGTCTGCCTTGCTCTCCAGTTGCCTTCTGGTGATTTTTCTTTGGTTTTACCTCCACTGCTGCCCTGAGTACCAGCAGGCTCCCACCAGCACCCGTGTGTCCCTGCAGATCACAGCAGTGCCTCGTGCCCCACGGCTGGTCTGCACTGTCCCCTGTCCTACAGTGGCTTTACCCTCAGCTCCCTTTATTGCTGCAAGTCCCTGGTCTATCCCAGCACTGTGATGCCTGTGGCTGCTGACAGCCTGTCTGTCAGCTTACCCTGGGGTCTCGATTTTGCTACTCATTGGTCTCTTGCTGAGCCAGTGTTTTGTCCCTGGGAGGATTGCTGCAGGAGCATGGTATTTCCAAGTAGACATCTCTTCTTGTCTGTGCAGTTTTTGCTCCTGGCTCTTTACTGTCATTCCTGCCTTTCACTTGTTTTGTAGGTACCCAGGGGAAGAGGTCTTGTACTCAGATTCCCCTGGTACTGAATTATTTGAATTTTGCTGCAGTGAATTACAACCTACTGAGAAATGTACCTTGCATTTCATGATCTCTGTTTTTGCTTGAATGCCTTCCACACAGCCCATTTTTTAGAAAGAGAAGTAACAATTTAACATGGCCATGTAGTTAGTGCCTTTAAAATTGAATAAATCAGTTCTGACTCTGTTTTGGACGTAGCATTTTCCTGACCTAATCATTCAATGGTCACACTATTTGATGTACATCGGCTGAGCATCCTATTCTGGCTGCCAGAGATACGGGCTTGCCTGAGTATTCATCTCCTGGTGCCAGTCTGCTGGGACTACTGCTCTGCCTATTGCCACGGTCACAGATGGTCTCTCACCAAGCAGCAACAGGGAGTTTCCTTGGCACTATTCCTTCTACAAGTGACCATGAGCTGCTCTGCTCTCCACAGCACCTGGCGCTCTTCAGTACTTTGTTAGATGCCTGGACATTTCCAACATGGTTTCATCATGTGTTAAATGCCATTTATTTTCCTCAGAGAAATGTAGCTTGGGAGTTGTTCTGAGGACAGTACTTTGTTTTCCACGTAGTTGCTTAATGTAATTACATATGTCATTAGGACCTCTCTGGGATACTAGCACTGATCAAAACCTCTAAGTTGAATTAATGGACCTAAAGAAAATAGAGAAGAGAAACTCTTCTCCTGGTCATGCTCTACCCAACAGTATGCTGGGACTCTGTCACCGAATGCCCAGGGCTCCTGAAATTTGCTGTGCTTTGTTCACATGGGTCCTTCTGCGGCAGCAGGCTGGAGCTCTGGTTGTCCCACCGAGACTGAGGCCCTCAAGGTCTCCCCATTCCTGTCCCTGGACTTTCCAGAGGAAAGACAGCTGCCTGTCTGACAAATGGTCAGATTTCTTCTTTTGTTTGGGGCTCGTTGATCAGTGTCCTTCAGAAACCAGCAGACATCAGATGCAGAGGGTTAGCATCAGGCTCATTTTGCCCTAGTGTTCTCCTCCTGGCCATTGTGCTGAGGTTGCAGAATGCAGACACACATTCCTACAGACTTCCTCTGTCACAGAGCTCTGTCTGCAATACCCCCAAGATGCTGGTGCTGCAGCACCTCTCTGGCTGGCCAGATGCCCAGGGGCATTTCTGCCAAGCTTTACTTGCCAGGAGCTGTGTCGGCACTGATAGGCAGCTGAATGGCTCATCCATCTCAGTGAGCACATTACTGCACCACAAGAGGTGCACACCGTTCCTACACTATCAGGATAATAATATTATTTAGTCATTCTTTTCAACATTCCATTTACCTGCCTTCAGTGGCAGATGCTGTGGTTACCTGAGAGTTTTCTCCCTGCCACAGGCAGACCCTGTGCTGGCACTGGAGGATGAAGGATGCCTGTTTCTGCAGACCTACCTGTCCTTTAGCACTGTCTTGCAAAAACAGATGATCTGCACCTTGGCACTTGTAGGTGCACTCTGTGGAGCAGGGCAGGGAGACCATTTCGACCTTCAGCCACATCTTGGGCTCTCAGAGGCTGTGATCCCCAGGGCCTTCCTCCCAGGAGGATTGTTTATATACTGCCCAGAGTTCCACCCATCCTCTCTTCTCCAGCAGAAGCTGTGGCTGATCCTGGTGACAGCAGCTCTGTCTTTAGCTGTCTCAAGAGCCACCTTGATTGCCTTACTGGTCACAGAATGGATTTGTGACCCAGCTCTTGGTGGCTTTTCTCCACCTGATCCAGCTCTCCTGCAGTGCTCCATTCACCTGGTTGCGCCCACAACCTCAACAGGGTTTTTTTCCAGACATTTCAGAAGAGGATTTTCTCTGGTGTCCCATACCTTTTCTCCCCTTCTGTCCATCTTTCCCCAGGACAGTTTTGTGGCCCTCACTATTTCGAGGCATTTGACTCTGATTTAGAACTGTTTCTTGCACTGATCATTGCAGCGAGCTGGAAGAATATATCTCACAAATGATCTTGTCATTAACCAGGGAATATTTAATTCTCCAAATTCATAGGTGATGCCAGATTTCTCATCTGTGTAGTATAACTCTCAGTTTTCCTCTTGGGCATTCTCATCTGCCTGGAACAGGCCATTTGTCTGTGTTATCCACTTGTTCTGTAGTTTGGCTATTATTCCTTGCTGAAGTCTCACTCACTCCTTGTTACTTCCTGTGTCTGTTGAGAGCAAGAGTAAGAAAGTAAATAAAAAAGCTTTAGCTTCATTTTTGTGTTTCCATGGCTATGGCCATGGCTCTGTAAAGCATTCAGATTTTGCCCCCACTTTCCCCATACTCAGAGTATCTTTCCTGACTCTCTACCTTCTTAATCTACTCTTGGAGTCTATTTGTTAAATCCTACAACCTACTAAGAGTATGTCTCAAGTGCTGGGGCCAAAGCTGGGAAAATAAAGGCAGTGATATACAAAGTTGTTGCACCTGTGGCAAACACTGAGCCATGTGCAGAGAGATTGACCTTTTACTGCCTTCTCCAAAATATTCTGCCTTGCAGGCTGTTTTCCTCCCCCAGCTTCCAAGCAGGTTCATATATCCAATGTCTAGCTCAAGACCTCCTACCAGCATGACCTCCTACCTTGAAATCATTCATTTTATTAAAACATTCCTCCAAGGTAGTCTGGGTCTGTTTCACAAACAGGGAACCACAAGTTCCAGAATTTCAACTCTTTACTCAGGGGGAGAAATAAAAAAAAATAAAAAATAATCTTTATTTGGATGAGAACAAGCAACAAGAAAGAGGGGAAGAATTTTTTACTCCTATATGATAGAAGGAGAGAAAGCTTTGGATGTTCAGATAACATGGCAGATTAGAAAGTCAGACATTTCTGATTTCTAATATAAAACAAGGATAACAACATTTCCTTAGGCAGAGGGTGGGGGATGTTAGAGGGTGGAACGATGGTAGGAAGGGAATGCTGGGACATTAAAAAATTGGACTTTGTAAATATTTCATAGAGTAAAAGCTACTTCCATTAGGTTTCTCTGTGTACTTCATCTAGGCAACACAGGTGCTTGCAGATCCCACTCCAGATGTATTGCATGTCTTGTGTTAGGGCAGAACCTGGCTGTTATCTTGAGCTAACAGAGTTCTGTCTGTCTTCTGTAATGAGGAGAAACCACAACTTCTTAGAAGCATATTTTGAAGAAGTAAATAAACAAGGAAGAAACAAATTGTGACCTCAAAGGGAGTTCTAAAGTCTCAGCGAACAAGAAGGCTGAATGTCAAGTTTCTTTAATTTTTATTATGCATTTTTCTAAGTAGCAAGAAAAAAAAATACAAATTTAAAATAAAAACTATCAACAACATAAAGAAAAAAATGTGCTTGAGACTGCAGGATTTATGTCAACATCTGGACTTGGGGCTTGAAAACTAGGTGGCTGAGGTCATTCCACTATAAACCCAGGTTATGAACAGTATACACAGCCTGTGAACAAGTGCAAAACCTGGAGTCACATAAACAGTGTATTTCATTCCTGAACATTGAAATAACCAAAAGGGCAGAGCCAAAGGGTTCCTTCCAGCATATGCACTTTAACTATATGTGGAGGGCCTGTGTGACACAGAAACAGCAACACTGGGAACACAGAAAACGAGACTGAGCAATATTTACATTACTCTCTTTTTTTTTTTAAGGGGTGAAGGGTTAAATATGTTTAACGATAAGCTGTTGTGGTCAGGGATATGGGCTCCATCACCTTTCCAAAGCTGTCTGAACAATTAAAACTAATAAAATGTTTTCTTAGAAACAAATTATTACTGTAATCTGAAGCCATTTCTCCAAATAAATATATTTACTTGTTAAAGCAAGTAAGAACACCCTGCTTTATAGTCAAAACTGAAATAAAAAATTGAATGGACTGTTCCTTCAAATCTTTGGCACCCTTCTCTCCCATGCACCTTCTTGTCCTGGCCAGGAAGTCAGAGCTACCCAGCAGTGCACAGGGATTAATTGTGACAGCTGTGTTACACCTATGACTCTATTAGCAAACCTGCTCTGATCTCAACATGAAAATGGAGAGCTGTTCCTGCACCCATATGTTGGCCTCATGCTTTTTGGTTGAAATTAGCAATCACAGAATGCTTAAGGGCAGCTCTACAAGCCCAAAATTCTTCGCTGTCTCAAAACCCAAAGCCCATATCTCTCAAACCCTGTGGTGTCTCAGACAGCTGGGTCTGAACACACCAGTGTTGCTCTGCAACAGCTGAAGGGACAAGCAGCCTGCAAAAGCTCTTAGGAGAGAAACAGCAAGAGGACCAGGAATCTATGTGCAGTGTGGCACTCACTGCCTCAGCCCTCGGAGCTCCTGCTCTCATTTCAGAGAGGACACGGCACAACTGCAGAGAGTAGCGGATGTGTGACGTGGATCAGAGGTCTGGAAAAGCATTTGTAGAGGGAACCTGCTGTGGCTAAGATTTTCAATTTCAGAAGTAAAATTATTCCTTTTTTATATGGCTGTAATGCAAATCTGTGAAATTATGAATGGTTTGTGGGGGGGAAAATGGAGAAAATTAGATGCTCTTTGTCACAACAGAATTAGAGGCTGCCAAAGTGCTTATCCAAGAGTAAGTTTAAAACAATCAAACATCAGCCCTTTTTCTTACAGTTTTTAATTACTCTCTGAAATCTGTTGTCATAGGACAGGCTGAAATAATAGCTGAGTGAAAAAATAAATTGACTTGTTATTTGAAAATGAACACTGTCATAACTGATATGTATATCTATGCATGACGAGCCCAGTGCTTCAAAGTGAACTACTTATTGCAAAATTCCTTAAAACACTGTTATAAAACGGAATCTCATTCTGTAGTTTCCCCTTTCTCCATGGAGGTCTAACATGGCCTAAAAAACACTAGGGACAGGAACAGGGGCTGAAGGGGCTGGGTCTCATCCAATTTCCTAGTTTCTGTATTCTTAAGAGAGTCATGGGCAGGTGGCCAGGCAGTGTTCAACCATGTCAGCATCTTTATTTTGGAAATGTGAGTATATGTAATACAGTCATTGATAGCTTGGAGCTGCGAGGAAGGAGGGTAGAGGAAATTCACACCAGCAGACCTGATTCCTGGGGACTTGGACACTGTCCTTCATGAGGGATTTGTATTCAAACTCAATTTAATTCACTGGGCTGAAGATGAATGAACAGTGATGATGGTATCCTTTTGGGAGATACTTATGACTTTCACTTACCTGATGACACTAAAGTTTTCAAAGAAGATGCCAATGATTTGCATGAATCACAGCACAAAATGTTTAGGTTTGTTCCCCCAAAAATTCCCACAAAGCAGTATTGATCTAAGATTGCCTTTAAAATAAAAACCTGACCACTCAGACTTAGAAGTTCTTTGTCAACCTTGGGAATAATAATTAGAAGTTCTTTTCCCTTCTTTGACCCATGTTTGTTTAGTTGCATAAAATAACTTTGAAACAGTGTTTTCTGTCAGGTTGGACCACAGCTCAGATAGCAGCAGTTCTGTGACAAATAAACCTCTCAGGAATCATGGACCAGAAAGCAAATGATAGATCATAAATAGGCAATGGATAAAAGAGTGTTACCAAATTGTGATAACTTTCAATCCTGGTAGCAGCACACAGTAGACAAACCAATATGATTTCATGCTAGTCTGGGCCTGCAGATTTTACAGAGGGGGTCAACCTCTGCAAGGTAACTTAATCTAATTTACATACACCGCTGCTAACTAGGGCCAAAGACAAAGCAGAAGAATGGAAAGTCTCAGAGAACTTTTAAGTAAAGAGAAAACCTTTCACATGTTAGAGAATGGTAGCAATCAAAATCTGTTCTTAACTGATGGCTGTGCTAATTCCGTGTCATTCACAAATTGGACCAGCAGAGCCCAGATGGCTTTGCTTTGGGTGTCTGGACAAAACCAAGGACTTATGATGTCACAAAAGCCACAGGACTTTATCCTGATTACACTAGTTCTTCAGGCCAGGGCTGATGTCCTAACTGTGGGACAAGGAGGAAAAAGCTGGACCCCTCTGCAGTTTCTTGATGGATGGGCAGAAAAACCTGTCCTTCAGCATGCTCACTTCAGCTCAGTTGTACATGGCCCCTAAGTCCAGCAGGAGAAAAGCCTTGGGCAGAAAAATAAACACTGTTCAGTTCATTTTCTTGAAAATGTCAATCTGTTTTGTGATCTCATACATTCATAGAAAAATCTCTGCTATTTTCTTGCATATAATTTGTCACTTGAGATCTGTATTTTCATTTTTGAATCTTGCCAGCCATTTCAAGAATTTTAGCACTGAGAAAAACATCTTATCTCCATAACATCACAACAAAGGAGTTACCTCTTCCAATTTCAGACTCAGTCTAACAATTTATCACAGCAAATATTTCATAAGATTTCTGAACAATTTATTTTTGCTGTCATGAAAATATTTTCTTATTTACAGGTTCAACATTTCTGCTAATGTTGCATTTCAGACACTACCTGCATGGTGGATGCTCTTGCTATCTCTTTCCTTCATGGGTAGAAACTGGTGACAATAGCAACTTTAGCTATTGGTGCTTTTTCAAAAAAGGTACTTGTATAGAAAAAAAAAAAAAGCCCTGTTTTTCCAGTGTAACCATGAACACGCTCGCTTAATGTGTGTTTCTACCATGCTCATAAAATGTATATGCATTCCCTGGCCAGAAAAAGCCCTAATGGAATAAACTCTTCAGAAGGAAGGAGGTATATTACTGTAACTCTGTTGAGTTCTGTAAATATGCAATGCACAATTTTGGCTCAATTTTTAAAATTTGAATCATATTTTAATTTTGCCTATTTTTCTCCCATAATCCTTGTTATGGAAGCTTGCATATTTTAATATTAAGATTTATTTCCTTCCCATTTCTTAATATTCCCCAGAGACAGCAAAACAGCTTGACTACCATTAAACATATTTAACATTGGAGCCCAAATATTTGATTGAATTGGTTGTTTCAGTGACTTAATCACCTAATTGCTGAGGGTTTATTTCTGTGATAGAAATTGCCAGTGAGTTTGGAAGATCAGTTTCATTGCTGGAGACTGGAAATAATCTCCTTCCAAATGACATAAATAGTTGAACAATTCAGGCAAAATATGCCCTGAATGTACATCCAATGCAAACTTTGGCTTAAGCAAGTAGGAACATGATGTCTGTTTTTCTTTAAATTCATTTTTACTGAATACTAGGTGTCTATTTGAGTTATATTTTAAGATTATGACATTATTAAAATTATACTTTTGTGTGCATATGCTCAAAGCTGCATTTATGATTTTTTCCCTGAGTGTAGTCTTATATTGCTTAGATTAAGGATAATGTTGCAAACTGCTCATTTTTAAACAGATGCAATCAATATCACAATCTTCCAACATCTGCAGTGCAGAAACAGAGAGAACCTGGAGGGTTGAGGGTTTCCAAAAGGAAATATCATGAGATGAAAGTGAATTAATATTTGGAAACTACATCTCATACATTTGTCTTGAAGATGGATTCTAGATAAAATCTCATCAGCCTTTCTATTTCTATTTAAATAAAGTATGTTCTTTAATGGTTAACAACAGCATCACTCCAGATCTATGTATTAGTATTGCTCTATGTTTCAAATGGTTTTTATAATTGCTGGTTGGTGAGCATATATCAAACCTGGCAAACTAGACTAGTGCTTGCTCAGCTCCTTGGTTTGGCTGGAAAGAGAGCCAAAACACGTTCTTGAAACTGAAGGAGAAAACCTGAGGTGTGGCACGGAGCAAGAGCAAGTAGATGTGCTCCATAAAAAGGTCCTTTGCCTGCTCTTCTAGTAGTATTCACTTTTTAACGCACTGATGTCTTTGGAAGTGGTAATTTTATGGCAAATCCAAGGATGTAAACACCCATGTTATGTTCCAGCACTAACAGCAGAAAAAAGGCTTGTCATAATGCCAGGAATTCTCTTGGAAACTTTGGGTGAGGACTTTGGAGAGGTAACTGCTGCTGAGGAAAAAAAGGAGGTTTGTGGCTGTGTGGCGAAGGCGCTGCTTCCCCACTGCCCACCAGCCTGGCCTTGGGGACTGTAACATCAGACATTCCCAGCAAAGCCACAGGGAGAGCGTGGCAAACTGAGCATCTGAACATGAGATCCTGACTTTAACAGCTCCACTGTTTATGGGGCTGTTTCCTGTGTGATTGCGAGGAGATCAAAGGCTGGCCCCGTGGAAGGCAGCCTGGCTCCCTGTGCAGCCCTGGATTGCAATGAGTGCTGTGGGATGAGATGCCTGGGCTCCTGCTCTGTGCAAGAAGTGAAGGGGAGAGAAGTGTCAGGTCCTGACAACGAAGGTACACGTAAAAGTGAAACAGACATTGCTACCCACCATCACAGCAGGTCTGGGGCTTGGTTCTGTAGCACAAAGAGCTGTCTGGGAGGTCGGCTGAGCTCTGCTGGCAGTGGGAGCAGTGGCAGCACTACCTGGAGAAGTGCAGTGCACAACACTTCTGAAACTCCATCTTTGGAATTGAACTCACTGCAGCATTAAAATCTCACAAAACATTTCAGGCTTTGATATAGTTTGACATAGGATTTTATGACCTTAAAAGGGTGAGGCTGGAGTGATGTCAAGCGGGTGGATACTTCTCCAGATCCATAGTGCAGCCCACTCTGTTGCTAAAAATCTGAACAATTATAACTTAGATACAGCCGAACAGGTATTGGATTGTTCTCAGTTTTTGTAAAATAAGTTCACTGCCAGACTGACACATTGTATGCCAAGTTTCAGACTGGAGTGCATTTTATGGCTGAGTTATAAACCCCTGGAAGAAGAGGTTTGCAATGTAAATGCTGACACAGCCAGGGCTGCAACAGAGTGAACAGTATTGCAATGATATCTCATTTACCACTAGCAAGGAGCATATGAGAAAAATTAAATAATGTATCCCTGCTGCTACAGATAATTTAATCAGTAAAACTTTGATTTTATTTGGTAGGTTAAAACTACAAATGTTGTGCATCGCTTAAGCAAGAGTAACGATAGTCTGTATATTCCTCTGCACCACAAGATTTACATATGTGCATGTGATAAAACACAAATTTATTTTAAACTTGTAAAAAACCATTTTTCATAAAAGGAAAATTTAGAAAGAACAAAAAAGCATAACAAAAAAGTAAACAAAACTGCAGCAACCTATTGCAAATTACTGCAACCATCACAAAAGGCACGTACAGGTGACTGTTGCACATGATTGAGTACCCAAATAGTACCCAGTGCTGCCTTTTTTCCAGATATGAATAATTTACAGCAGAAACCCCAGAAATGCTCTGCTGTAGCACGACATCTGCTTAACTGAGCAGGAAAGACTTGCATTGAGCTAGCAAGTTAAAAATGGGAGGACAGTCATTCTTAGGAGATTTTGGTCACGGGCTGCCAGTTTCTGCCATGACCCACAAATGCAGCACCTCTGTTGGGGATGTGAATGGTGCAGAATTTGCTTGATCAAGTTGTCTCTAGTTTGGTCCTGTGTAAGAACCACTGCCTGTGCCCTGGCATTCTGTACTGTGACCTCTCTGATGTCCATTACTGGGTGTGGTT
The DNA here is from genome assembly GCA_013397195.1 of Hylia prasina. Lineage (NCBI taxonomy): Eukaryota > Metazoa > Chordata > Aves > Passeriformes > Sylviidae > Hylia > Hylia prasina. The sequence continues at coordinate 2,878,759 of VYXD01005580.1, read as the reverse complement.
TGGCAAGCTGCACTGCAGAATAAACCTTCTAATTCTGAGAAGTGGTTTTTCAGGCACCTCTGTCATTTCTGGATGAAATATATTCAGCCTCCTGGAGCAGACAAGTAAGTCTAACCATGCAATGTACAACGTTTTCTCCTGTATTTTGTAAAACTGAAACGACTGAAATAATATTTCACGAGAAGATTTTGCTCTCCTTGCTCCAGTGTGCTTTGGCAGTCCCCATGCAGTGAATACTTTCTCCAACTTCAGAGGAATGCCTCTTGGATGAAGATAGGGCTCACGGTGAATTTAGCTGGCCTGCTGCTGCTGCAGGAATTCAGGAACATGCTCTTACACATTATACAGGAAAAATTACACAAATGTCCAACGACAAGTATATATTGTCAATATTGTATCCAAGAAAAACTATTGTATACATGAAAGAATGTGTCTGTTTGGCACTAGCTGAAATAAGAACAGTCAAAAATTTGTGGTCTGGGCTTTTTTTAAGTCTTTACATGATGAGACTGAGCACCAGTTTCTGAGCATTTTTGCAGCACTTCCCTGTATTGGTCCTCTTCCCTGTCCCCTCACCAACAGTTCTGCACAGTTTGCTGAGTGTCCCCTTGAGCTCTGAGATTAGTGATACATCCTACATTTTTCTACTTAGGCACAGGAATCAAATTGAAAAACTCAGCCTGAATTACTTTTTTTGCAATTTGTTTATTTCTCCACCTACAAAGCAAAGGCAGTCTTTGCTCTGTAATTTAATGTCCACCTCTTTTTCCACCAGGTTGGTTTGGTATTTCCTTTGCAAACCTCAATTGTTGGCATAAAAAACTTGGCCGTTTCAACTCTACTGAACTAAAACTTGGCAAGCAGATTGTAAGCGAGCATTTAATTTATTCTTCTAAAATATCTTGCTTTTTATGAGTAATCTATGACCAGTCTTTATCCATGCATTCCTCACAACACTTCTAGGTCTCCTGAAAGTGAATCACTGGAAGCAACTGGCTTAAAAATGCTGCTGACTCCCCTCAAAAACACATAAAACAGAGATGGCCAAATTCTGTACCAAAGTGCAGTTATCATTCTGTCTGTCTGTCTGTCTGCCTGCAGGCAGCCTTTCTTAACTTTCTTAATACTTCTCCATATCAGGCCAAAGTCTCTCAGCAGGAAAGGCAGACAGTCCTTCCCAAAGTCAGAAGGGCAGAGAAGCAAGAATGCACAGAGTAAATCTCTCCTGGTGCAAGATCTGGGCTGTGTCACCTCAGTGCTCTGGCAAGGTGTTTCCTGTTAGAAAAGGAGCCACAGCATAAAGGAGTTCCAACTTCCAGTAATATACAGGAGACTGTACCAACTAATTTTGTTTAAAAATGGTGGGCTCAGGGTGTAGAGAGGCCCACGTGAAGCACCACAGAAGCAAAGCTCACCCTACCCCAGAGCAGTAGCTTGCAGCCAGAGGGAGGAATTAGACAAAGAGGCCGTGTTGTAGGGCCAGGTGAGTTAGGATGTGGGAAGAGCCCTTTACCATTGCCTGTAAAGGTAAAAGTGTAAAGTGTACCCAAGTGCAGTTCAATGCTGATAGCCAGGAGCAAACAAAGGTAGTTCTGAAAGCTCCCTGTAAGTGCAGGGAGGAGCAGGTTTTACAGAATCACTGAATATTCTGAGTTGGAATGTACCCACAAGGATCATTAGGTCTAACTCTAAAGTTAATGACCTGTTCAGGGATCAAACCCATGAACCTTGGCATTATCAGCACCCTGCTCTTACCAGTTGAGGTAAAATCTTAGTGATGAGAGACAGTCCTAACCTTTCCTGACCACCAGCTGACATCCCTCAATGTGTGGTGTCTCCAAGTGTGAAGTGGCAGTAACTCAGCCCTCTTCCTGAATGGGTAAATCACAGTGGTGTCCCAGCAGCATGGGGAGCTCACTTTATGTGGACAAACCCTCTTGTAGCCAGCCCTGCTGCAATGGTCAAGTGCAGCACATTTGTTCAGAGCCAGCTGGTAATGAAAACCTGATCCCAGGGGAAAAAATATATATTTAAAGCTGGGAAAAATAAAGTAAGTGCTTATTCATTAAAAAAAAAATGGGTAGAATAAGGTGGAGCTGCTCAAAGGGTGCTTAGCATGTTAATATTTAGATTTCTTCCTCAGAAAGCCATGGAAAGGCAAGTGCACGTTCCATGCACCCTGTCTCTGACCCCATTACCTCACCAAGGCTATGGAGCTGAGAGCTGGATTCACTTTGGAAGAGTAGGGAGAACAGGAGAAAGGCTTCCTGACCATGATCTTGACACAAGATTCCTGGGAAATGTAGCAGACACCACCTGATTCCTGGCAAATTGCACAAACAGGTAATAGCAGTGTTTAAAGGAAGGCCTCTTCTATAATTGTCCATTTTGAAGGGGAAGGAGGTAGTCAGAGCACTGTGGTTTAACTGCTGGGTAGCAGCTCCATTTTTGGTCTGCTAGCAATGAAAGGCTGCTTGGGTTCATGGTGCACCTTAAGTACTCCCTGATTGACATGGGAAAAACTGTTCAAAGCTTAGTATGCCAGGATGGATGACATTATTTTTCTGAACCCAGTTGCAGGGTATTCTCTTGGGATAGGTGGCATACCATCTGACTCATCTGCTAGTAGGGTGTGCTGCTAAGTGACCACAAGTTAAATAAACTTGAATTCCTCAGTCATGACTGAGGGATAATGAGGAAATTTCCCTTCAGCTTTGCAAGTAGCTTCTGCAGGTGTTGGACATCTGGAACTCCCTCGGCTCTCAAAGTCTATTAACCACGGAGAAGAGAACAGACTGAGTAGATTATTGTGGGTTTGGATGAAACAAGAAATCAGAGATATTTCTGATGAACAAACACTGCCTGTAAGTGCTTGCTACAATTGCTCTTCCCATGCTAAATGGCTTCTCTCTAGAAGTTACCACAAAGTCTTTGCATTTCATAAAAATCATATAAGCAGAACAAGTTACCTGGTCAGGACAATCCATATAAAACACTCAAACAAATTCTCAGGCACGTGAGTCATTTATTTCTTCATATGTCAGGGAAACAGAATACATGTATAAAGCCACATAATTCTGTAAAGATAACTTGTGCTGAAATTCAACAAAGTGTGTTATTTTTAGTAGTTGTGGATCATAAGTGGACATTTTACAGAGAAACCTACAAAAGCTAGTTGTGCTTTCTGGTAGTAATTACCTCCCACAAATATGACTCACTTCTGCAGTTTAAATGCAATGGTTTAGTGTCCCAAAATCAACAGTTTTATAAATAAATCTCTGAATCACAGACTGAATGCCTGAAGTGTTTAAATATTTCTTACTGGCCTGGGAAGTAGTTTGCATTTAAGGTTTTTCTTCATAACAAATTCCCAGTGAGAAGGACTGACACTGAAAGGGACTGAGTACAAAGTGGAAAGGCTGCAGTGATATAGGTGGCTCCAGAGGTCTGGGGCAGGATACCAAACTGAGTTTTCTCATTCTTTAGTATTTCTGCTAACAGGAAGTAGCATTTCCAAGGGAGATGTGAATAGGACCCAGGATAGAATCAAATTTTCCTGTTTCACAGCATCCTGTTCTATGGAAAGTATACCTGTAGCTGGGGTCACCTTGCTCCATGCAGAACTGGGGAGACTGTTTCAGATCTCCTGGAGGTGCAGATCATCTCCATAAGAAATGAGGAATGAT